>JAMXBB010000002.1:115737257-115759721 GCA_024138015.1 Lumnitzera littorea | reverse complement strand
AGTTTATATATAATATGATTGCATTATATATATAGTATAGATATGTACATGTATATAATTATTATATGTTATATATATACATATATTTTAATTTTAGAGATTGGCCTGATCTTAAATTGTCGGGTTGAATCACCGGTTAGGACTGGACGATTCAACAACTGATTCAGTTTCAAATCTAGTTACAATTTAAAACCTACTCTTACATAAGTCTAAGGATTATGTGTAAGTTCATCTTTAAATTACAAGGGCCTCAAACTTTAAAGTTGTGCGAAGCAAAGTTCAACTTTATTTTGGCAAAAAAAGAAAAAAGAAGAAGAAAAGAGTCCAACTTTACAATAATTTTGGAGTACGTACACCTAGCATGGTACGGTTGTGCGAAATAAAATCTAACTTTAGATTAATTTATGAGTATGTAGGTCCCATCAACGACTTTTATTTTAATTTTGAGTTTGATTAAATTTAAAATTTAATGATTTTCAATTTTATGTGTAAGATTAAAAAGAAAAAAGAAAAAAGAAAAAAAAATTATGCTAAGATTATACCTCACTTTGATGTAAAATCCAACACTAGATTTTCGTGAGTAAATTGACCTTTAAAGGGTGTGAGTCTCACATGATGGAGCTGTGCAAAGCAAAGTTTAACCTTGTAAAATCAACACCACATTTGCGAGGAAAAGTCTCAACTCTGCAATAATTTGTGAGCGTATGGTCCCATCTTGAACTACTTTTCCATGGATTTTTAGACTTTTTGTTGCCGTGCAATGACAATCAAATTAGATTTGAGGAATGTTCGATAAAGAGCTACTGAAAATGGGTCTTACAAAAGGAACAAAAGAAAGAGGACGTTTATTTATTATATTCTAGTAGACGTGACTTTTAGAAGAACTTTAACTAATAATTTTGAGTTTAATCAAATATTTTTAATAATTTTAAATTTTATCTGTAAAAATAATAAAAAAGGAAAGCCGATACGTTGATTTTAAAATTATTCTTCTCTTCGATATAAAATCCAACACCACCAAATTTCCTATGTAAATTGAGCTTTAAAGTACTTGGGTTACACACGTGGACCTGTGCGACGCCAAGTTCCCATCAAGGAGTAATAGATACGGTAGGCCTGCATGTTTACAGCGTGAGGAACCTCAACGTGCTGCTGTTATTTTGTTTCAAGTTCTCAATAAAAGCTATTACTAAATAATAGATATACAGTTGATCTATCTATATTTTTGCCCCATCAAGGACTTTAGCTCCAACAGTTTGGACTAATTTTGAGTTCAATTATATATTAAATTTAATTGTAAATTTAAAAAAAAATACACTTATTATAAGATTATTCTTTTCTTCGATGCAAAATCGACATCACATTTGCGTGGAAAAGTCTTAGCCCTGCAATAATTTATGAGCGTGTGGTCCCATCTTCGACTTCTTTTCCATGGTTTTTTAGGCTTTTGGTTGCCGTGTAATGAGAGTCCAATTAGAGACGAGGAATGTTCATAAAAGAGCTATTGAAAAAAACGAGTCTTACAAAAGGAACAAAAGAAAGAGGACGTTTATTTATGAAATTATAGGAGACTTGACTCTAGAAGAACTTTGATAATTCTTAAGCTGCAATGCTATAGTAATTAACTTGAACAAAAATTAATTAATAAAAATGACATTACATTTACAAATTATGTAGCTTTTTATTCAATGTACACATTGCCCTCTTTCTTTTGTTTTTTTAATTCCCTTTTTTTTTTCTCTAATAAAAGGTGTACGTGTATCCTTTAACATATAAAATATTTGCATTTGGCTCATTAACCATTTTAATGTCTATAAATAATATATTAGGAACAATAAATAGAAAAAAAAATCGATAGTTAATAAAAAACACCAAATCCATATGCTTGTGGTTTTCTTTTTTTTTTTTTTTTGTTTTTTATGTTCAACCTTTTTTCTTTTTATCTTCAAAATTTTCAGAATATTTTTTTGCCATGGTTGAAAAATGTCAAATAAAGGTCTTATTACACACTTTCAAAAATTAAGGTGACCAAATACCATAATCTAAATGATCTAATCAGCTTGCAAATTATGTGAGTTTAGCTCCATCATTTAAGCTTAATTATGTCGTAGTTGGAATTTTATTCTAATCAGCTTGCAAATTAGGTGTATCACTCTTAGTTTAATATGTTAAATTTTATTCTCTCTTTAAAAAAAAAAAAAAGAGACTTTTTTGGTTGCTTAGTTTAAAATAGTACCACTATAGTATGATATTTAGTTGGAATTTCCTATGGAAATTAGCATTCAATTTTAAAGCTTGTCTTCTTGGTTTGAATCAATAAGGCAGCTGCTATACTTAGTTTTGAGAATTCTTAAGTTGCAAGTAAAGATCACTTAGGAGGCTATAATCAATAGGAATTCATTTTTTTCAAAAGAAGCAATAAATGAAACTTATTAAAATTGTTTAGAAGCTCTTTAAATAGGTATGTAGAAAGGCCAAAATCTTTCATATTTAACATTTCTTTTTTCTAGCTAAAAGGTAGAAGACCATAGAGAGAAAAAGCTTCTTAAAATCTTGATTAGGATATTTAAGATTATCATTTTTCATCATTTGGAACCATATGATTAAGTGGCTATTTATTTCATGGTCCTTTATTGAAGAAATTTCTCATGTTACAATTATTTAAAACTTAACAACTCAACTTTACTTCTAGATATACTTACAATAGTCAAGCTACATATCCTCTACCTCAATTGAAAGCTAGTTGTAAGCTAGTTGTGGGTCCATAAAATCTATGGTTTTTATTTCCATTTGGCACTTCTATATCACTAAACCTTAATTTAAGCTCCTACCCATAAGGATGTTCATCATCTGCATGCTTATTGTAAAAAAAAAAAAAAAAAAAAAAGAACATTTTTAAAATGTGTTTTAGCATAAAGAAGATATATATATATGTTAGATGATCATTCAACCAAAAAAAGAAAAAAAAAAAGAAGAAGAGGGTAGGATAGGGTAGGGGAAGGAAAGGAAAAGTATAACTAAAATTCTAATTAGGCTACCTAAATAAAAAATAGAAGACAAAGGAGGACATATACAAAATTAAATGCAAAAGTTAGATATCTTGTTAATGTTGAGCTACTCTCAGTTACACACCAATGTCATACCTTAAACATCATTAAGTTAATGTGCTATTAATTGTTTCTATTACATATTTGAATATAGTATAAAGATTACAAAGGATGGCCCAACTCACAAATGTAATCATGTGGAAGTATGGGACAAAGGTCCACTTTGTCCACATGATATTGTTTTGTTTCTATAAACATAAAAGTTGCTCAATTCACTTATGACAAAATGTCTTAAAAACAAAATTTGAGAAATGACTTCAACTAAAATAGTTTACTCCTAACTTTACGAAAAGTTTAATCATTTCAAGGTTCTTATACAACATATGCGAAATATCTTTGAAAGTGAAAGATGATGTTAATAAATAACCAAGAATAGTAAACAAAAACAAACTACCAAAAAAAAAAAAAAAACCATTTTAAGAAAATGGTACCAACATTAGCTCTTTATCTACTTGAACTGGTATAAGCATTCTCACAATATAAGCAGGATCAATTCTATGGATATTGGACAATAGAATTAAGGATAACATCCATCAATGCTATTATTGGTTGCTACTTCACACCACATAGTTATTAAATATCTACCTAAAAAAAGAACCCAATCCATGTGTAGATCTTGAGTTTAGTGATCCCAATAGAGGCAAAGTACTCCACGAATCAACTTGAAGTACTTCAAAGCATCTTTCTTGCCAACTAATAGGAAAGGGATTGAACTTGAATTAGAATAAATCTATTACAATGTCAAAAGCCATTATTAAAATCACAATCCTAATTTTTATATGAAATATTTGAATGGCAATCATAGGAGGTCTTGCATGATCAAAGATTAGTGAACAATTTCAAGGTTAAACCACCAACCAAATCAATTTGCTTGACAAATCAAATGTTTTTGGAAATTAACTAACACACACTTGAATTTAGATAAGGAACCCCAAAAATACCCAAACATTGTTATAAGATCATATTTCTTAAACCTTAACTTTAGTGTAGATTTAGAACATGAAATCAACTTAAAATGTATAAACCCTAATTGACAAAGATACATATAAAGGAATGAGAAAAAAGAGATAGAGGGTAAGGAGAGTGACCTACTAGAGCCCCAATTTAATAGATGCTATAGTCCATAGTTAGACAAAGAGAGAGTAAGGATATGTTAAGCGTTTTTTTACATGATGGAAAGAGGAGAGGAGAGTCGATTGTAAAATAGAAAAGGTAGAAATGTGAAAAATATCAAATAGAAAATTTAATGTTATTAGAGCACTTAATTAGTAAGTGTTTGGAGAAGTGCTTAAGTGTCATATTAATATTATAAACAACTCTCTCATTTTACCAATGATTACTTCAACAAAGTTACTTAATAATTTTTTAAAATTTTATAAGTCCATTTTATTATTACTTCTCAAAGAATATTTGAAATATTTATTAACAATTCATGAAATATGGACAATTAATTTATTACTATTACATATAATAACATTTCATTTATTATTATGAAAAAAATAAAATATGACCATAAATTGGAAGTGAATGGATTTTTAAAATGCTATAAGTTGTAGTGAAAATTTTGAATAGAAAACTTAACTTATTTCATACCTATTTATATATAAAAGGACAAAGACAAACAATAAACAAAATATAGTGTTATAGTAATGAAATAAAATATTTTCAATTTGGTGTTAAAGGTTACAAGGTAAGTTTTAGATATAAATTTTATAGGACCTCCCATAGGGTAGAGTACAGGTATAAGCTCTTCCTATCATGTACTCACCATAAAACCTATATCTTATAAAAAATTATGAAATAAATTAGTAAATGAATAACAAATTCTCATATTGTATTTTTTTTGTTGACAAATATCTTAGCAAAAAGAAAAAAAAAAAACCATCTAATAGCATAAACTAATAACCCTAACTACTTATTTACCTGGACGGGAATGGTTATTACGTTTCCCTTTTATTCTCTATTATACTATTCACTTAGATTTTTGTAGTAGGATTAAGATTTGATGGGAATCCCTATTATTTGAAATCGAGTAATAGACACCATAGACATTACCACCATAAGTACCACTACCACTTGAGGCATCACCAACACTATACACATCACCACCACTACCGCACACCACCAATACAGCACACAACCACTATAGACCTACATCTCGATGCACTACCTATTGCATTGTCCTCCTTTACCATCGAAACTAATCTCCACCAAACCTACAATCAGATTATCACCATCAATGACCACTACGACCAACAACCACTCCACCACCATCATGAGCAAAAGAATAAAATTGATATTTTGAAAATTGAAACTTCAATATCTCCCTCGTCTTGCCACATGCCCTTTGGCTCAACCTTCGTAATTCATAAAGTCATATTTTGAGAAAAAGAAACCCTCACGTCACTATTTCTTAAATTCACTTTATGCAGTCTTGCTTCTCTTTCTTGATTAAATTTGTAGTGTCATATTACTATCTTGTTTTAAAGAAATTCTTAGAAAATGGTTGGCTTTCTAAGCCAATTCTTGAATTGAAAGCATGTACACATCGTTTAACTTAGTTAAGCTGTGTAATTGCACTAGATGGTTGAATTGTGAGATTTGCCCTTAGAAACTCATGACTTATCAAGTAGGTTTGTCAAGATGTGCTCGGTCTAGAGTGAAAGAAAGGGAAGCATGAAAGAGGATGATTTGGAATTTCAATTTAGGGTTCTGGAAGAAAAGGGGGTTAATTTGGTCATTTAAGCGTTATTACAAGTCTATTCTTTAAGTTAATTTGTTATTTGGTGAATAAGGTAATGGCAATTATACCTCTATTCTATTCCTAATGAATAGCTATTTAACTCCTCCTAATTTCATTTAGTAAAGTAAATGGGCTATAAATTTATCTCTCTCACTTTACATTTTCCTTTTTTTTTTTCTTCTTTACTCTTCCCTATTTTTGTTGAGCCTGATTTTTTCCTGGTTTTAAATTATTTTCCTTAACTCGATTAATATTAAATACTAACCTGTTTAATACTAAACCTCAACTAAGAGTTAAGAAAAAGTCGATTTTTAAACATAATTTAAAAATTCTTTAGAGTTGCCACCTGATTAAAATTAGGAAAAAGAGGGTTAGGTTAAATCGATTGGATGGACTAATTTAACCTAGCCACTGGTCCACTTGAAAAACAAATTTTTAGAAAAAGGTTCAGAAAACCAAAGATTTTAGATTTGAGTACTAATCTTTTAAATCCTTATGGATACCATTACTAACTTTCCGAATTTAAATTTGCTTTTCAAAATTACCCTTTTAAAAATGAAATTCAATTACTAATTAACAAATTGGATTCTATTTTACTAAATTGAATAAATTAAACTAAATTGAAAAAATCTAAGTTTTTTCGTTTTTTATGTCACTTCAAAGGTACCTACATATCTGCTATTCGGGATCAACTGTACGTAGTTCTTTTCTAAAAATATAGATGTGTTTATTAATTTTAATTTGAGAAACGGTTGAGTTTAAGTAGAGATATGCAAGTAGGCTTTAACTCGCGGGCTAGTTCGTTTAACTCGTTTTTTAAACTTGTTTGAGCTAAGGTTTTTTTACCCACTTAAGCCTAATTCGTTTAACTCGCGGGCCAAAGTAAGTTGGTTTGAGTTAGCTTGTTTAGTTATTTACACTTTTAGCCAATGGCAAACTAGTTTAACCTACTTTTTAAAATAGTTGAGGTCGAGATTTTTTGGCCTGTTTAAAAGTTGGTCAAGGGAGCCCGACATGTTTAACTAGCGAGCCAAAGTGGGTTGAGCCAGGCTAACTTGTTTAACTTGCTTACACACTTCTAAGTTTAAGTATATATTTTTTTTTAGCTAGTTTGATGTTAATTAAGGAAATTTTCTAAAGGGTCCTAAATTAAGGTTTTATTTTTGGAAAGTTCTAAAATGTCCTAACTTATTTTACTTTTATTTTGAAAAGTTCTAAAGGCCATATGTTATGCCCTGAAGCTACAAAATCATAATAGTCCTGCTGTATAAATCAACATATGATAACTACTGACCTTACAGTCCTTATCATTGATATAATTTACACAAGGCGTTCAAATTCCTCGCTTTAAAGTAAACAGCTCAATTAACATTTATGTTAAAATTTACATAAAAGCCAAAACCTTAATTCATATATACATAATTACATTCATATTGTCTTGTAATCTTAGGAAATTATATATGCTACGGTAGTTTGTTAACTAACATATCACAATGCCAGTTCATAAACCTAAAAGTACTAACAAGACCTTAAAGGATTCATATGTATAGTTAGTTGATCCTCACTTCCTTATAGATTCAAAAAGAAACTAACCTTAAGATAATTATATCGCGGTATATCAATCAGATCCTGTAAGAAAATCTATAAGGGTATGAGCAATCATAGTTCAGTAAGTTAGGTTGGAGACTTATGAATGCATAACAAACATAAACAAGGTTATCGACAATTAATTATATGCAATGTAGCAAGTAAATACCATCACACAATATGGTTTAGCCCGTTGTGAAATCAGAGTAATTTCATCCGTTCTAATCCGGATTGAAGAGTTTTCATGTTTATGAAACAACTCTCACAACAAAATCCAAGTTTGTGCAATGGAGATACTGCTCTCCCCATGATTATCCTTAAAAACCATTGCCCTTATTCTTACTGCGACCTCCTATCCTGTCACTTAGTTTGGCTAAAGATAAAGAAAAGACTATTATGCTAATTATTATCGAGTGCTATTTTTTTCGACGGTATCAATGTTTGGTTGGAGAATCCTAATAGTCTCCTAAAGGGCTGCAATGCATGTCTAATTAGGGTATTTAGGCCAATTATGATTAAGTTTGATTTAGGGTGATCAAACAATCTCATACCATTCAGATCACAAACATTACTAAAACATAATACAAATTTTCAACATGAAATCAGATACATAAGCACATGCATATATAACTACTTATAAACACGATCATATATAATCTTAAGTTTCTGAATACTTTAAAATAGTACTCTAAAATATAATAAAGTATTGAACCTAACTTACCTGAAGTCCTTAGTTTGCTCATTCAATTTGTCATAGGTCGACTTGTCTCCATGTATCCTATAATATAAATACTTTTTTAGTATTTATATCCTTATGTTATATATAAACTTTAGGTTATTATTTGACTCAATTTTCCATATATATATTATCATTTATTACCAATTCATTCTAAGTTAGTTTTAAAATCGGTTTTCAAATCTAATTCTGATTTAGGTTTTAAATCAATTCTAACTGCGAGTACTATAACTAATTCCTAAAAATGTATTCCAAACCTTAATGTCAAATTAGTCACATTAGGCTCAATTATCTTAAATATCACTTTTAGTCCTTAATCAGTATTCCAATCTATATGGTACACCCAAGTCCCTATTTATGTATTGAGTTTATTTTCGATGTGAGAAAATTTTCTTGATTTCTTTTCTCCATATTTTCTTTGGTTTAATGCATGAGAAGAAGCCGGTTAAAGGATTTGATTAAAATTGATCTTAAGATTGAGAGGATGGCTTTATGCAATTTGAGGCAACTATTTATCAAAGAAACAATGGAGATGATAAACCAAGGATCTTCAATTAGATTGAAAAACAAAGTAGAGTTGTTAAAGGGCGAAGTCAAGGATCAAGTGATAGAACAAGAATTTGATCACAAGAGCTTACCCAACAATATCATGGCCAACAACAGGGAACATAATTAGACCATGTCGTACTGCTCCTGACAGTCATTAACTAGTACTTAGTCTTACATCAACCGACCAACTATTGTAGCCAATAACTTTGAGATTAAGCCAAACATTATTCAGATGGTGCAGCAATTCGTCTAATTTGATGGCCTCCAAGACAAAGATCCCAATGCACGTATTTCTAGTTTTTTTGGAAATATGTGATACTTTTAAGATTAAAGGGGCAATTGACGATACTATCTAACTGTGCCTCATTCCATTTTCTTTGCGTGGCTAAGCTAATCAGTGGTTGAATTCTTTAGCAAGGAATTCAATCACAACTTAGAATGAATTGGTGGAAAAATTTTTGGAGAAGTATTTTCTATCTATGAAAATCGTAAAGCTTAGAGTTGACATCTTATCGTTTGCCTAGATAAAAGGTGAGACCTTATATGACGAATGGGAGCGCCTTAAGGACTTGTTTAGGTAGTGTCCACATTATAGCCTCCTTGTTTGGATGGAAATGCAAACATTCTACAATGAACTCAGCCCCTTTACCAAACAAATGATAGACGCAGCAGTTAGAGGTATACTCAATACCAAGACATGCAAAGAAGTGCATGTTTTGATAGAAGGCATGGACATAAATAATTACTAATGGGAGAACCCTAAGGGGAAGTAAAAAATTGCAGGCATGTTTAAGCTCAACGCTATACAGTCTCTAACCACTTAGGTGGAGATGTTGAGCAAGAAAATTGAATCCCTCTCGACTAGTTCACAACAACCACAATTCAACTACAACGACTTTATCCAAGAGGGTATTATAGGTTGCGAGCAGATAGAACAAGTTGATTTTTTAAGGAATCTTACAAGACCCCAATATAATCTTTATAGCAACACCTACAATCCAAGATAGAGAGACTACTCTAACTTTTCATGGGGAGGTCAAAATTAAGGTTAAGGCCAATAATGGCAAATAAGGAATTAACCCCAGTAAAGACCAAATTTGCCTCCACCAAGGTTTTAACAATTGATAGCACCTCCACTTGCTCTAGAGAAGAAGTTGGAAAGCCTTTTGGAAAAGTATATTCAATCTAACGAGGCTTGAATGCAACAAACAGAGGCCTCTTTAAGGAGCCAAGAAGCCTCCATCCATAACTTAGAGAATCAGATTTTCCAGATTGCCAAGGTGTTAAATGAGTGACAACAAGGATCACTATTAAGGAACATAGAAACAAATCCCAGAGAACAAGTGAAGGCAATGAATCTCTGAAGTGGAAGAGACTTAAACGATGGAAGTAAAAGGGATAAGAAGAAAGTGTCTGATGAATCCACCAAGGCATAAGAAGAGAAGATCTTAGATCTGCCTAGAGTCAAGGAATATCGACCTTCGATTTCTTATCCTTAGCACTTGAAACAAGAGCAAAATGATTAATAGTTTGGTAAATTCCTTAACCTTTTTAAACAGCTACATATAAACTTACCACTTGTTGATGCTCTTTCACAAATGCCAAAATATGCTAAGCTCTTAAAGGACTTGTTGCCTAATAAAAGAAAGCTCGAAGAGATCTCAACAGTAATTGTTAGTGAGGAATGCTCAGCCTTATTAAATAAAAGATTGCCAAAGAAGCTTAGGGATATAGGGAATTTTACTATCCCACGTATTTTTGGCAATTTTCTTATTGATAAAGCTTTATCAAATTTAGGTGCTAGCATTAACCTTATGCTATATATACTGTTTAAAAGGTTAAGGTTAAGGTTAGGTGAGCCTAAGTCCATATGGATGAGTCTTCAGTTAGCAGATAGGTTTGTTATCCACCCTAGAGGAATTATCGAGGATGTTTTAGTCCAAGTTGATAAATTCATTTTTCCAGTAGATTTTTTTTATCTTAGACATGGATGAGGATCGTGAGATACCACTTATATTAGGACGTGCCTTTTTAGTGACCGTTTGAGCCGTTGTTGATGTTAATGAAGGGAAACCAATATTAAGGGTAAGAGACAAAAAGATAATTTTTAAGGTGTCCGAAGCGATGAATAAATCTATTGAATTAGATGACACTTGTTATTGGTTAGATGTCGATGAATCTCTCATTTCTAATTGTTTGTAAGAGATATTAACAAAGGATTCATTAGAGCTGTGTTTGTCAAAAGAGGAGATGAAGTAATCAACCCCAAATTTAAGATAGTAGTTGCACAACTGGAGGCGACTAAATCGGTTGAAGCAGGCGCGGGTTTTGAACAAATTAAAAAGGAAAAGGAGACAAGGTTGAAGCCTTCAATCGAAGACCCACAGGTACTTGAGTTGAAGTTGCTGCCAGGTTACTTGAAGTATGCCTTCTTAGAGAAGGATTTAAAGTTGTCGATAATAATCACCTCAGATTTGGGAGAAGATCAGAAGGATAAACTTTTGGAAGTATTGAGAAAGCACAAGGGCATTGGCATGGAAAATTTTAGACATCAAGGGGATAAGTCCCTCTTTTTGCACCCATAAAATTTTGATGGAGAAGAATCATAAACTAGTGGTATAACCCTAATGACGGCTTAACCCTAACATGAAAGAAGTGGCCAACGTAGAGGTAATTAAGTCGTTAGATGCAAGGATGATATATCCCATATTTGACAGTACATTGGTAAGTCCGGTTCAGGTAGTCCTGAAGAAGGATAGCATGGTAGTCATTCCCAATGAGAAGAATGAGCTATTTCTAATGAGAACAGTGATTGGGTGGCGTGTGTGCATTGACTACCAAAAATTGAATGATGCTAGACGAAAAGATCATTTTCCCCTTCCATTTGTAGATCAAGTACTAGAAAGACTAGCCGGGCATATTTATTATTTCTTCTTAGATGGTCTATTGGGATGTTTTCAAATACTAATTGCTCTAGAAGATTAAGAAAAGACCACATCTACATGTCCATATAGCACATTTGCTCAGAAACCATTGTCGTTCGGACTCTGCAATGCACCAGTCATTTTTTAGAGGTAAATGATGGCCATTTTTGAAGACTTGGTTGAGGATATCATGGAAGTCTTCATGGATGGTTTTTCAGTGTTTGGGGACTCATTCGAACACCGCTTACAAGAGAAGGTCCTAATATGATGCGGAGAAACCAATTTGGTTCTTAACTAGGAAAAATGCCATTTTATGGTTTAGGAGGGTATTGTTCTTAGGCACAAAATTTCACAAAGGGGTATTGAGGTAGGTAATGCAAAGATTGACACTATTGCCAAACTACCAACCCTAACATTAGTGAAGGCAATTAGAAGTTTTCTTGGACATGTAGGGTTTTATAGGCGATTCATCAAGGATTTATCCATGATTATAAGACCATTAACTTGATTGCTGGAGAAGGATGTGCCCTTTGAATTTTCCTAGGAATGCATTTGGCACCCTTAAGGGTAAGCTCACAAATGCTTTGATAATGGTGGCTACCAATTGGAGCCTTCCATTTAAGTTAACGTGTGATGCTAGTGACTATGTGGTAGGAGTCGTCTCGGGTTAAAGAAAGGATAAACACTTCCAACCTATCTACTATGCTAACAAAACTTTAATTGAAGCTTAGGAAAATTATACAACAACTGAAAAAGAATTGCTAGCTATTGTCTTTGCTTTTAATAAATTCCATTCTTATTTAATCTTATCTAAAGTAATCGTTTATAATGACTACTTTACTCTTAGGTATTTGCCGACCAAGACAAATGCCAAGCCACGCTTGATCAAATGGATCTTGCTCCTTTAGGAGTTTGATATAGAGATCCGGGACAAGAAGGGCGTAGAAAACCTAGCGGTGGATCACTTGTCACGGTTAAAGTATCTTAAATCTGGAAAAGCTAGTAGAGCATGAGATTAATGATGAGTTTCTTAAAGAAAGGTTATACGCCATCAATAAGGAAGTTGATCTCAACACTCCATGGTTTACTGACTTTGCAAATTATTTAGTTGCCAAAATTCTTCCCAAAGAGTTTTTAAATCAATAGAAGAAGAAATTCTTCTTTGACTTGAAACACTACTTTTGGGAAGACCCTTATCTTTTTCGAGTATGTGCAAATCACATGATTAGAAGGTATGTTTCATACCTTAAGGGATGGCAAATACTTGAGCATTGCTATGTAAGGCCGATTGGAGGACATCATAGTGGCAATCGTGTGGCTCATAGAGTTTTAGAAGGAAGATTTTATTGGCTTATTATCTTTTAGGACACTCAAAAGTTTGTTGAGCTTTATGAAAGTTGTCAAAAATCAAGTAACATCTCTCGAAGGGATGAGATGACCTAAAACCCCATCCTTGTATGTGAAAATTTTGACATATGGGGTATAGACTTTATAGGCCCATTCCTAATTTTGAATGGGAATAAATACATTTTAGTAGCTATTGATTACATTTCTAAGTGGGTTGAGGCTCAAGCTCTACCCACGAATGATGCTAGGGTAGTCACTAAATTCTTGAAGGAACTCTTCTCCTGATTTGGTGCTCCGAGAGTGATAATTAGTGATCGGGGTACACACTTTTGTAATGCTCAGCTCGATAAGGTGTTGAAGCATTACGGTGTAATTCATAGGATAGTGACCTATATCACCCTTAGACAAGTGGCCAAGTGAAAGTAGCCAATAGGGACTTAAAGAGAATTTTAGAAAAGATAGTAGAGCATCACAGGAAGGATTAGTCAAACAAGTTAGACGATGCCTTCTAAGCCCATAGGGCAGCTTATGAAACACCAATTGGCATTACTCTGTATAGACTTATGTACGAAAAAACATGTCATCTCCTAGTAGAGATCGAACACAAAGCGTTTTGGGTAATTAAAACCATTAACCCAAATTTTAAGCTTACAAGAAATCATAAGAAACTTTAATTGAATGAACTTAACGAATGGCATGATTTAGCCTATGAAAATTCCTGAATCTATAAAGAGAGGACCAAGAGATGTCATAATCAGTAGATAAAGGGAAGATGGACTTTTCAAGAAGGGGACCAATTCCTCTTATATAATTCTTGACTATGTCTGTTCCTTAGTAAGTTAAAGTCTAAGTGGTTTGGGCCTTTCATGATCACATGGGTTTTTCCTCATGGAGTGGTTGAAGTCACATATCCCAAAAAAGGAAAGTTCAAAGTTAATGGACAACGTTTGAAGCTTTATATAGGAGGAGAGCTCAAAAGCCACGAACTTGAGGAATAGTGACTCCTCGATGCTATCTATAAATAAGTTCATTTTTCTTAACCCATTGAGCTATCGACGTTAAACATAACGCCTTTAGGAGGTAACCCAAGTTATTTTTACTTTTTAACTGGTAAGCTATTTTAGTAGTTTTTATTGTTTATATTAGCATTTTAACACTTATTTTTCATTTTAGGGTTAAATTCACTTTTATACTACGCTACAGTGGTCCTATTAGCCAGTTAGTAGGCAAGGATCAAGGGGATAGCATCCTTTGCATGGTTTCTACGGCAGTGCCCCGGAAGTTAAACGAAATTTCAAAATTGATAAGTACAACATAATAAGTTTTCCTTTTAGTTTAATCTTTTACATTAAATTTATTTGATTCATTTTTTTTAGTATAGTACTTTTATTTCTTTAAGTTTATTTTATATTTTTTGAATTCATGCATTTAGGTCAGGCATGCATAAATAAAAATATAAAATAATAATAATAATAATAAATGTAAAATTAAAAAAAAAAAAAGAGATTGTTATATGATCATAGGATACAGTTGTGTCTTAGATTTTGTGAATTTTAGGCTGTTTTTACGTGAACCTACAAAATGTTACACAGTCACAAGATACGATCATGTCTCGAACCATATTATTACTAGACATGCAAATAGCCCACAGTACAGATTGTTACACAACTATGAGACACAATGGTGTCTCTAGTGGTTTATGGCTTTATAAATATGCACAAACTTACGCCCAACACATTCATTTTCCTCCTTGCAATTTTCCTCTCTTGCTTAGCACATTCATCCATCCCCTCTTGCTCATGCCTTCCTTCTTCCCTCCATTTTCTTTCACACATAACACACTAATACATCAACTTAAGGATCTCTATCACTCTCACTACTTCAAGAATCTAAGTTCTTCATTCATCTTTTTCTCTAATTTTTCTGAAAAAGCTACTTAGATTAGACTCTTATGCATGTTGGAGTAAGTTAGAATGTGAAGCTTTCTTCATTTTTCTTTTATGTATTCTTTAGATTGTCTTTTGTGACTTATGTTTGAGAAGATGGGTAAAACACAATCGTACCCTTAATTAGGCACTCAATGTAAGATTTAAAAGACACGATTGTTAACACGATCATGTAAATTATCATGTATGTTAAGTGTGGAAAACTTTCTTTGCCATGATAGGGTTTTACTTTCTTGTATACATGGTGTTGGTTCTTGTAAATAACTTGGTTAGGGTATTGAATTAATGTTGAGATCTTACACTTTAAATGTTAGAAAATGTAGGAACCATCAATTTGGCATGTTTGAATCTCTTTGTGTAATATGGGTTTATGTGAGTATGAAAGAATCCCTTCAAATTCTCAAAGAAAATGGCATGCCCACCATGTGTTTGATAAAATGCCTAAATGAGTTTTCTTCCACAATTGTGCTTAGCTTTTACATTATTGGTTAGTCTAAGTGTGGGGAAAGCATTGGTATCCATTTCTTCAGTATTAATTTCCTTCTTTCTCTTGTAGAAAGTGGCACCAAGGAAAAAGTTGGATATGAGGCGGAAGAGCAAAGAGCTTGTTTCATCTTCATCTCACCCGTTGCCATCTCTAATCCTACTAACGGCCATTGATCCTCTTGTTAATTCAATCTTGCATTTTACCTCAAAAGCTGCTCGGGATCGATTTCAACATCTCTAATTATGTACATTTAGTGAAACATTATATCTTGATTAGGGTGTTATTGAGGAACTTCACTTACTTAAACAAATCCAAGGCATGGTTTCCATTGTGCCATGGAAACAACTATTCACATGCTAAGCTCCTGTTTACTATGAGCTCATACTTGAGTTCCTTTGTGCATACCAAATGGACAAGCCTTCGGATAGTTTTGGATTGTAAAGGAAAATACATTTTCGGATGAACAATTGCTTATATTCAATAACGGTTGTTGTGTTTGGAGCTTATTTAAGCTTATATTCAGAAGAGTATGTGCGTATTGAAGAGTTTCTTCAGCTTTTGATTAAGTTACTTCGTAGAGTTTCCTTATTCACGTTTTGCAAAATATTGCTAGTGGAAGACCTTACCAAGTTAAATTTAGTAAAGTGTCTTGATTGCAACATCCCGAGTATTGCATAATTTACTAGTTGATATCCCATATGATTGCTGGATGAAGGAAGAGTGTTAGAGTAGTTGGTAAACTTGGGTTGTTGGCTCTTTATAGCATGATTGAGAAGTACTTCGTTAATGTTGCTATGTCGTTAGCCTATTACCTATTGAAGTAAGTAACTGGCATTCGTGCGCATGGGGAAATATGTTGTAGACCTTATGTCACTTTATTATCTCATGGAATGGGGATTTTGTCAAGAAGATTACTTGACATGACTTTGGTTGGTGAAATGAGGCTAATAAGAAAAGAGACATTTAAAAACATGCACATGAACTTAAGTGCACCCGAAGGGCATGAAAAAGCAAATTCTAGTGTGAGTCAAAGGTTGGGCACTTAACTTGATTAGATTGAAAAAATGTTGGAAGATATGATTATTAGGCAAACTAAGTTGGAGTCTAAGATGACCAAAGTCATGGTTAAGCAAAATTTCCTTCTACAATTCTTCTGTAATGTGGTTGGCATAAACAACTTGAAGATTCCTGATGTTTTCAACGTTGATGTCTCATCATCTTCAGAGACTGATGTCTCATCATCCGACAGTAAAGAAGAGGTTGAAGAAGAAAGCTTCAAGGAAGAAGGTGCTCAGGCGAAGAGTTCAGCTGAGGAAGTTGATAATGAAGATTTGGATTTTTAAGAAAATGATGACAATTTTGTGGATGATGACTAAGGGGATGTAGTTATTGGTCTTTTCCTTTTTTATTTCATGAGATGCACTTAAGTTCACCGGGCTAGATTTCTTTCTAGACTTTCTCATTGCATTTTTCTTTAGGATTTTCTTTTGTTTTTCTTTGTTTTGCTTTTCTCTTTCATGTTTTCTTTTTGTTGTTTTGATGGAATGACCGTATTGGTTGTTTCTTCATGCTAGAACTGAAGGTTAAAGCTTTTCCATAGATATGTTTAGTTTTGCATTTGCAAATTTAGCATGGTTACTTCATAACTTATGGTTTTTCTGCATTCGTGTTACTTAAATTTTCAAGAGAGTATTAGTTTTTCTTTCTCATTTTTATATTGTCTTATCCATGGTTGTTTTGATTTATATCGTTTCTATTATGTGACTTAATTCATACACTGGAGACAATGTACAGTTTTAAGTGTGGTGAAGAGGATATAAGAAATTTATAGAAACTTCTGCTACTCAAGAGACAAAATTTTTCTTGCATTTAACTCAATTTTATTGTCTTATTGACTTGTAATTATTTGGAAATTGATAACTTCCATTGAGTTGAATCTAATTTGAATACTTGATCTTTGATGTTTGAGGTATACGATGCTAGAGTTGATAGGTGAAATCTTTGTAGAGTGAAGTTAAGGGTTATTTAGCCTAGGATTTTAGAACTTAGAATTAGGGTAGCATCAATGGTTAGTAGTTATTCATGATTATTTTCGAAGCTTACTTCGATGTATACTTTCCTTTAAGATAACTTTAGAGTTCTATAATCCTTAGTAAATAAACAAATAAAATTTGTCTTTTGAGAAACCTTAGAAAAGTTGAAATAGTTGGAGGTAAAAAGTAATATAAAAATTATAAAAAAGGCAAAATTGGTAAGAATTTGCCTTTGTCTCTCAAAAGCGCGAGGTTGAATTCTACTGTCAATGCCAAAGTAAATTTAAAGAATAAGTTGGTGTGGATTAACTTTGGTCCCTCAGAAGAGTAAAGTTTTTTCCCGCTACCAATATGAGGGTTAGGTTGGAATTGATCGGTCTTAATACCTCAAAAGAGCGAGATCCTTTTCTACTGCCAATACAATTGTTCTTAAATAATGTTCTTGATCAATAACATAAATTTAGTGAATTTAAAGCCTTCTAGCTAAAGCATGAACTAAGGGGAGGATTAGAGGATGAGTGGATGTATGACGCTTAACGAGATTAAAAAGAGGGTTGTATATATTTTAGTTAAGTAGGTTTAAAATTTTTATGACTCTTTCTTGATTGGCTAGATATTAAATTTGATTTTATGTATGGAGTCGTTGATTAAATTATCTAGTTAAACTTTAATTTAAATAGATTAGCTTGTGAACTTTGGTACTTTGTGTTCTTTGGACATTGAAAAAAGATTGAGTGTAAAAGTTAAGGAAGTTATTTAAAGGAAATTGATTAGACTTGTAAGTGTCAATTTTGGTAAGTTTCCTAAATAGTGATTATTTCTTACTTAAGAATTCTTCTTCTAATTTTTCTTTACCTTATTTGCTTAAGGATAAGAAAATTCATAAGTATGGGTAAGTTTGATGAGTTCTCAATTGAACATATTTTATTTAATGATTTTTTGATGATTTTTCTTGATATTTGAGTTTATTTTTAGCTAATAATACTTAGTTTAGTAAACTTTTGTTTTTTAGGTTTTGAAACGATCTATATAAGAAAACGAGAAGATATAAACAAATTTACTCAAATCGAAGCTAAAATGAGTAAGTTACAAAAGTTTAAAGATCGACATAACCGAACGACATGATTGTGTCATTTTTAAGCGAATTTGGAGCTGTTTTTCAATTGTTACAGCTTAGAACACGAGCAAAAGACACTATCGTATCATTGGTTGTGTCGTCTCCAAGTTTAAAAAAAAAAAAAGAAAGAAAGACAAACATGAGGCATAGATTGTTGCACAACCAAAAGATACAGTTGTGTCTTCGGTCGTGTCTTTTTCAATTGACTTATATTTTTATTTTTTTAGTTACTTCCTATATAAGAGTTTGTTAGGGTTTGTTTTGGGAAGAACTTTTTGGTACGACTTTAAGGGAGTTTTTGAAGCAAAGAACAACCAAGAAAGTGAGGAGAAGCGAAGATTTCAAGATTCAATTTTGTTTGGATTTCAGATGATTCTTTCTATTATTTTCTATACTTTAATTTTAGATTATTATCTTAGGATGTATAGTGAGTAGAATCTTGCTATCTAGGTTTTGTGGAACTTAGATCTATTCGTATGATACTATAATTGCTTGATTAATTTAGTTCTTTATTCTTTTCTTGATTTAATTATGTATGCTTCGCGATTTAGGTTATTATTTTCGCAGATCATAATCTAAAGTTTGATATTTTATAAGAGAATAGAGAGATTTCTTATAAGATTAGGTCTATGTGTAGTTGATGAGAATTGTTGCAAGATTAGAGATAATTTGTAAGATTTTTTTCAGAATTTTTAAATTAAAGCATAGATAGTTCATTGTTAAATAATGCAATCGTAGATCATATTATTGAGAAGAGATTCTAATAGGTGATTTTAAGGTTAAGGTTAATTGGTTTAAGAAAGTGATTAACTTTAGTAGAAAATTCTCCTAATCAAGAAAGATTAAAGAATAAATTAGATTATTTTTAGGAAAATTACATGTTAGATATAAGAGAAATAAGATTTACATACATCGTTAAATCTTGAATTAATTGAATTACTTTCTTGTTAATTTTTAAATTGCACCTTAGTTAATATTTAAATTAGTTTTAGTAGCAATTCAGATTTATTTCTTTAAGATTAAAAAAATTTATTTTGTTGGTTATATAATAAAGATCTAGTAAGTGTTAGTAATCATACTAGTCTCTATGGGATCAACATTTGGACTCATATCCGCTTAATATAAACTAATAGGTGTACTTACTTACACCATGTATAATTACCTAAATTTATGTTTCCTACCACATTTATTATATATTAATATTATATTATATTATCCATTTTAAAATAATATTTTATATTTGTTATAATTTCAATTCCACAAACTATTAAAATTACATATATCTACTACATAATATTCCTAATAAATTCATCTAACACCCCAAATACTATAAATATTATACTACATCAGATATAAACATTTTAAAATACCTAATTGTATACTAAATCAGTAATTATTTAATTAACTATTAATTAGCCCCAAAATCACTAATTATGTATATTTTAAAAGCCTAAAATTTACTTAAAATCTTCGAAAATTCATTTCTAAAAGAGGGCTTCATAACACTATTCTACATCATCTAAGTAGTCTACATAAAATTTTTGAGTTTAAAACTACATTTTTAAGATTATTTATTTCTAAATCTAAATGTACTTGAGTTTATACGATTTCTTAAGTATCATATATTTCTAGATATAATTTAACTAAACCAATATTTTTTCCTAAATCTACATACATAGAAACATTAGAGTACTAAATTTAATAATTTAAATAAATTAAACGAATTCGGGTTGAAACCAAACTCATCTAGTCGATGGACTTTTGACCACCAGTGGTGGTCCTATGGTTATCGGTAAGCTAGGCAGTGGTTGTAGAGTGTGGTGGTGGCGGCAGTTCACTTTTACGTAACTATAAGTCGTATGTTGGGTCCATAAGCCTTAATTACATAGATTTTTTCTAATTAAAAAAAACCCTAATTCTCTCTTTTTCGGTTCTCTATATTTTTCTTGTACTCCAAATAAACCAAATGAGCTTCAATTAAGGTTTGGGTATTTATAGAGCTGCATGGAGATTTGTGTTTAATTTTTAAGTTGACATTTCTCCTTATCTTCTTCTCACTTTGCTTTCTAGTTGATTTATTTTAATTGGTTGAATTTTTTTCTTTCTACCCTAAGATGCTATGACCTGATTCTGAACAAATCCTTACTTTTCCTTTTTTTTTTCCCTAATTTTTCCTTTATTTTTTAAAATTTTCTTTAATTATTTGGCATTATTTTAGTATTTTTCTATTATTTTAGGTAATTTTATGTATTTTTACCCATGCGTAAATATGTATAAAGTATAAGTAAATATTTCTAACTATTATTTATGTTATTCTATTATTTTTAGTGTGCATATAATTTATATTTAGTAACTTCTTAATTATTAGAACTCATTTTACGCATTTTCAATAAATAACGTGTAATATACTTATGATTTGATATTATAATATTTTATTATTTTATTACTTATTTTTTTGAATTCAAACTTACGGAGTTACTTCTATTAATACTTTTAACTTCATGATAAAATTTAGGTTACATATTGAATCCGAACTTACAATTGCAGGGCTTACACCCTATTTTGGAAAATGGATAATTTCATTTTTATTTTGGAAAATTGATTTTTTAAGCGGTAAAACGGTTTTTTTTTCCTTTATTTTATTTTATCATTTAAGTTTGGATTGGGAATAAAACAAACAAACTGCTTCATCTTCTTTTTCCTCTTTTTTTCTTCTTTTCTTTTTTCTTTTTGGATTTTTTTACTTTTTTTTATTTTTACAATTAAAAATAAAATATTCACAAAAAATAAATTAAATAAAAAAAGAAGAAATACAAAACAAATATAAGTGGGCTGGACTTTGATGCATGCGGATCGGGGAAGGATTGGAATGTAGGATAGAGTAAAGGGTTGCTAAGAGGATTTGAGTCAAATCTATGTCCACTACATGTGCACAGAGAGAGAGAGAGAGAGAGAAGAAGAAGAAGAAGAAGAAGAAGATAACGATTAGGGGTTGCTTCATCGAGGATATTTAGTTGCATTTTGAATGGGAAACACCAGGTTTGTGAAAATCTTATTAGAGATAGTAGGTTTAGAGAGAGCGCCATAGCCTACAATGGCCGTTTGGTAATGGTGGAAACTTAGCCATAGGAGGTAGTGTTGGTCGCTGCTTGTGGTAGTATCTAAGGGTAAGTGGATGGTGGTGTTTTTGGTTTAGGGATGTGGGGAGGTTCGTAGTGATGGTGGTTTCTAGAAATAACTACCACAAAGTGGTGGTTTGAAAGGCGCCAAGGTTTCCATGGTAGTTGCTTGGAGGCGTAGATAAGGGTCATAGTAATGAGTTCAAATGATTGGATTTGAATGCTTAGAGGATGGTGAAGTTGGCTTAGGGGGTTAATTTGCTCAAAAGTGGTCGTAGAAGTTGGAATCCTAGAGAAAGAGGGTAGGGGCATGGTAGAGAGAGAAAGATGCACTTATGTATGAAATTGGGGAAGAAGATGATACCTTGATCTCTGAAACTATTCTACGACCTCCTATTTATACATTTTTAGCATGAATCAAATATGGGAGGTCAAAAGAAGCACTAATTTCAAGTTTCAAAAATTATACGTTTTGACAGAGCTTAAATTTGAATTCAATGAAAATAGATGCAATTACAATGGAATCCATGGTCAAGATAAGTTAATAGGAGTTCTTCCTACTTAAAAAAAAATCAAAAACACAAAAGGAAGCTTTAAAAGCCATTATTTGACCTCAATTTGATCTTAGTTAATCGAAGCTTAAATGTGTATGTTTAAACTTTCCCTAATATTTAAGCTCAAAATTAACTAACTTAAAGATTGAATCTAAACCAATTTTTAACACCAATTGAAAGTATGTCATGTTGTCTCTATAACTTCACCATTAATT
>JAMXBB010000002.1:115701684-115736757 GCA_024138015.1 Lumnitzera littorea | reverse complement strand
ACCAATTGAAAGTATGTCATGTTGTCTCTATAACTTCACCATTAATTGGTGAAATTACAGAAAGAAAAAGATGAAAAAAGAACTCAAATTGAGTACATCAAAGAGGAGACTTATGGCATGGAAAGAGAAATCCAAGAAAGAAAATGAATAGTGATTATCATATCGGCTAGTAAGAGGTGACATGTGGCAGCAAAGGGGGATAAGAAGCAAAGTGCGAGTAGCACCTGTGAATGGAATCAAACTTAGGTCTCTAGGCTCTTCTCTACATGTCCTTACTAGCTCGGTTGGTTTGATTTTCAACATATATTGCACACCAAAACATCTTATCCAACATGCATTACCTGGATCGGATTTACAACAACAAATCTGATTTAGGCCAAATCAAGCCCCCTATTGACCAATCCCTAACGAATTGAAAACACCAATACTAAGATTCAAAAGCCTAATATGCATATATTGAAAAATATTTCCAAAACAAGTATGATTTGAAAAATTTTTGAGTCTCGATTTATATCTTATCCAATAAATTAACATAGCTAACTGAAGTTGACGAAAATATAATTAACTCAAACTTTAGGTTGGAACATTAGGCTTAATGAAAGACTTGATGTTCTCTGATATAGCTTGGAACCTATCAAATCGCATATGCACGTTAGACTACAATTGATCCAAAAAATGAATTTACTCAAAGACCTAAAATTGACCTAAGACACTTATTTCCTTAAAATAAAATAAAAATAAGAATAAAAATTCGATTTTCTAAAAATATTTTATTTGTCTAAAAATCTATTTTACCTAAAAATTTTGTCTTTTTTTTTTCAAATTTCTTATTTTCTATGTGCTTTTTTCTATATATTTTATTTTATTTTTGTAGTTTTCTTAAATTAGGACCCTTTTCTTATTTTAAAAGAAAATCCTTAAAAAATACAGAGGAACATAAATGGGGTGTTTACAATTTCCTTCTCAAACTTTGCATTTTCCAATCTTTTCTCTTATTCTTTCTTATTTTCTAAACTGGTAAGAACACATGAACTTAAAAATAATGAAGTTAAGATCTTTTTTTTTTTAATTTAACAAATTTTTCTACAAATTTTATAGTTTTTGCATTTGAAAAACTTATAATATCACATATAGATTATTTTTCTTTTTATATCACATAAAAAATTTATATTAAGAAAGATAAAATTTATAGGTTTTATAGGGTATCCTATACTATATAGGTTTTAAGTTGGTTTTAAAGTAGTATAAAGTAGATTCTAGTTTCAAGATTTGGAAACTTATACCTTACATTATAGATATACCTTATACCTACTTACTACTAGATTTTGATAAGCTATTTTAGATGTGAGCTTTCAAGTATATGTCAACCTCTTCATAGCATGAGTTAAGCTCCTCGCGCCTAGACTAACTTTTAAGCTTAAGTCAACCTCCCCGCAACTCGACTAACCTTCTTGAGACCTATGCTAAGCTCCCAAAGTTCAAACAACATCATCGAACTCTAAGATAAGTCCTTAGCTTTAAGACTAGCCTAATTAGAAGAAAGACCTTCGAACTGCTTGGATCCTAAGCCTCTTGACCTAGGTTAACCAAACTTAGTCCATGAGTTTGCAAATAAGGCAAGTCAATAGTTATGCTTAGATTTTTCCCATGAAATCAAGGATAGATCTCGCGATATTTATGCCCTTCCTAAAATAGTTCAGCTAATCTCATATAAATAAAGGATTAGGCCTTCTAATAACGGATCTTATTCTTTACATGCTCTTACTTGCATGTGCTCTTTCTCCAACCTCCTATTGATTTAGGCATTGAAGTGACTACATTTAAACCAACTCTTACAACCCCTATAGCTTAATTTTTACCTTTTGCAAGTTCCTTACAACCCAATGAAAATCCAAAATCAACAACAAAGCATATGACAATTACTTTTAATGGCCATATTTGGCCCCATATCCAAGTAGTTTGACTTATCAAACTAAAAAAGAAATTAAATAAAAAAAATATTAACACCAATGTTGCTGCAAGTACTCAAATACTTTTAAGCATTTTTGGGTTCTTGTCCATTGTCAATGGAATAGATTTTCAATTTTTTTTATTGCAAATCCATTAGTAACTCATCATATGTTGCAATAAGCATATACATACATGTATATAATGGATATATCTCCCATTTATTTCCTTGCAAATCTACTCATAAAGTTTTCGAAATATATATATATATACATACATATATTTTCCTTTGAAATTTTTTTTTCTTTAAAGTTCAATTTTATTTTAGTATCACATATGATAGAAATTGAACTTATTGGGTGATAGCTCACAATATCTTCATTTAAACAAAAATGATTATGAATCTAAGAGATAATGCTCAAAATAGGAATGAATTTTGAAATTTCTAAAAGAAAACTTAGATTAAGCAGATTTGATCAACTAAGGCACTACTCCTTTAAAATGGACTCTCGGCATTTGACCATAATCCCCGAAATTTACATTGCAGTTAGTCATTAAAAAGGCTAGCGATCGGTCATGATTCGTTGATTATCCACCATGATGATCCCCATATTGACCTCGATGAAAATTATCTGACTAGCATTTACTCGACTATCTATTGCCAAAAAGCACCCTAAGATAATATTAAGATTGTATTTAGTCAGCAAAGTACGATAGCATTCGATGGGGAAGAGGACAATATTATCATCTTTTACAATGTTTGGTAAGTAGCAAGTGTAACACAATATAAGGAAGATATATTTGTTATGTACTATATGATTGATTTTTGTACCATTAAATATATGTATAATTTTTTTTTTAGTCCCGTATTTAAAGTTGCTTCCATCTAATAACTCAAATTGACATACAAACTAAATAATGGACTACAGAATTTATTCATCAACGCTACACCATAAAAATATATCAATCTAACAATGCTTAAACACCTTGAAATATCATGCATTTTTCTTAAATTTCGTCAAAATCATACATTTATATTCCTATACGTTTCTTAGTTAGTCAACTTCTTTGAAGTTTGAGTTTTAGTTTTAGTTTTAACGACTCAATGAACTATATATAATCTTCAATTCTCATCTTTAGAAAAACATAATTCCACTTCTTAAACCAAAAGTTGTTACTTTTGGTTTATAAGCCTAATGTTGCTAAATCTCCATGAAAGATAAAGGATCAAAGCATCACTAACCAATCTATGATCAATTCCCCAAATGTATTGGTACATGCTTTCATCCTTCTTGCTCGAACATTTCTCTATATGAGCATGTACATGAGATTAGGAATTGAATCCAACTAGGAATGCAAAAGGAAGTAGATATCTCTTACCTTGGGAATTATTAGCCTCCAAGTGAAAATCCTCGTTTAATCATTTAGGATGAGGGGAGAGGGTAGGCTAGAGTTTCTGCTAATGAGAAAAAGCTTATTAATATAAATTAAACCTAGGTTGTCTAGTACAAAATTATTCCTATTTTGAAATTATTTCCAAAATATTTCAAGAACAACAAACTTTATGAGGTTCATTCTCAAACACGTGTAGATTCTTCTTCGGAACTAGATTCCAATACAAATGATGTGGTGTCTCTTTCAAGTCACCACATCATTATCAGCCATCACATACCCTGATGGATGAATCAAAATCGCACATATCTCATAAATAAAAGGTAAAACGAAGTCAATTGTTTTGCACTAGATAACATTAGAATTTCATTATTAAGTGCATATAAACACATCCTCTTCTTTACTTATGTAAGAAATGAATGGAGATGGAAGCAAATTTTGTGTTCAATGTAGCTTTAGCAGAAGTTGAAGTTGAAGAAGATTGAAAATTTTTGTTTTAAGTCATTTTGTCTTTCTTTTTAGGAATGAATAAAAAGAATAAAAAACTAGCGATAATGGGTATAGTTTTAAGGAAAAAATAAATAAAGATTGAAATAAAAATAGTTGGAATCAATTTCATCAAAATAAAACTAGGGTGGTTAATTACTTTTTTCACTATAGATTTTATTTCTCTTTATATATATATATATATATATATATTTCCTGAAACAAATAAGAAAAAGGAAAAATTGTCTTTGCATTTTCTTCTCCCTTTATTTTTGACTATATCCACTCATATATTTATATTTCCATATTGCAAAATATACTGATGATAAGGAACTTCAACGAAAATGCGATTGAGCTTTTAAATAATTGGTCCATTTTCAACCAAAAGAAAATTGTCGAGACAAGATTTTATACTGATATTAATTTTAACAAAATTCCTAGATCAAACAATCAAATGGAAATTCCAAGTACATGTAAAAAAAAAAAGGAGAAATAAAAGAAAATAAAGTCCACAAGAAGGAGTCATGAGTCATCTAGGAATAATTAATATATAACATAAATTAGATAAACAAGAAGTTCAAATAAACTCACTGAAAATAAGAGAAAGTAAACGTCTCTAATTTCATTTATATATCTAGCGTATATCAAACTCTAGGGTAAATCCAACATATTCATGTACAAAAGAATTTTAAAATTATATCTTAATACTTGGCTACAAGCACTTTTACGGGGTGGAGCTTTCGTGTGCCTAGGTTCAAAATGTTTTAAAATTATATCTTAATACATGATTTATTATTTCTCTTGCAGATTGCAATAACGACTATTTCATTCATTCTTAGAATGTTTCTTTTTTTAAAAAAAGAAAAGAAAAGATAACATAACCGTATCTTGACGGCACAATAATGTCATACAGGTGAAATCAGCATCTTTACCTTTGAAGAAGAGGGAATGATGCATGCCATCATAGTCAAAGCATGAACAACCACTGCGTTAATAAAAATGTACACGCAGGCAAAACTACATCCAGCTTCACCTCCAAGGTCCCGAACCTTCCTTGTAGAGGGTCATCATGCTCTCCAACTTCCGTAATTGTTTGAATGGCCACCCAAGATTATACAATTCAGGATAGCAGCAACAGATTTCACCTCCTCTAGACTCCTTGAGTTTAAGACGAATATTTACCCTTAAGGATCTAAAATTTGAAATATCTGGCAAAGTCTCCAATGAATGGCGTCCACAAATATCTAAGCATTCGAAAGACTTCAACTCGTCTAGCTTGGGAATCTCTCTCAACTCCTCAAAACGACTCACGTCTAAATCCTTTAGGTTTGTAAGCTTCGAAAGATCGAGAAACTTCAGCATAGGGTTGCTGCTTCCAATAAGGCATAATTTTTTCAAAGATGTAAATTTTTCTATGCTCGGATAATCAATATCCCTTAGCTTCGGACAATTACCAAACGTCAACTCATGCAACGTTGTCAAGCGAGAAAGGTCACCAATTCTTTCGAGGGAGGAACAGTCATGGATTTCTAACTCTTTTATGCACTCGATGGTATCCAGTCCTTCGATCTCGACAATATTGTTGCACATAATTACACCGAACCGTCTTAGACTCTTCAAAGTTGAAAGATTTGGTAAGCTTTTTAGCTCATCGCAAGAATATAACCACAATGTCGTCAACAAATTTCCCAGGCCACTGAGTTTAGAGATCTTCCTACATCCCCCGATTCTCAGCTCTCTTAAAGATTCTGCTTCATCTAGACCATCGATCTCCATCAATTCACTGCAATTTTGAAGATGCAACCTTGATAGCTGTTTTGGACAAGGTATCCATAGGCGGCTTGAAGGAATCTCTGAGAATACATCAATGTCTTCGAGATAAAGGGAGTGCAAGTTAGTTAAGTAGGAAAGATTTGAGAGCAACTCCATTGAAGTTGAACGACTAGAAAAACTTATATGTCTCAGACCACGAGGGAAGTTTCGCGATCCCGAAGTCGCAGCCCCTTCTAAACGCAGACCCGTTAGACCAGTCAATTCACCAATGGTGAGCCCATGTACTCCTCTGGCACAAAAACACTTTAGTTTTTTTAACATGCCAATGGCAGCCTGTAACCTCTTTATGTGGGTATAACATATACATATGCCTTCTAAATTATGTAGATTTCCAGCAGACACGGGTAATTCCTCAATATTTGTACGACTTAAGTGAAGCCATAATAGTGACTCTAGTTTTCCAATTGACTCAGGAATTATCTTCAATGACACACATCCATGCAAGCATAAGCGTCGTAATTTTGTGAGTGATCCTATAGAGTTTGGAAGCCAAGAAAGCTTTTTACAAAAATCGGCATCAAGAGTTTTGAGCTCTTTCATGAATCCTTCTGCGATAGGAACTTCCCTTATTGACGTCTCTTTTAGAACAAGCTCCCTTAATTCCTCCATTTTACCCATTTCTTTTGGTAACACCTCAAGTTCCACACATCCACTCACATCAAAGGTTTTGAGTGTCTTGGTCAATCTACAAATAGATGGATGGATTGTGCTCAAACTTAAACAATAACGAAGTTCCAAAATCTCCAACTCCTTGAATGCAGAGAAGTCCGGAGTTGCTTTCAACTGGAAGCACCCACAAAGTTTTAGAACTTTTAGCTTCTCTGCATACTACAAATAAGAATAAAGGGTTAAATGGTTTTTTTTTTTTTTTAAATAAAAGAATTATATGCTATATAAAAAAAATATATATTTATATATTACCTTCATTTCACTCCAACCACCCCAGTTTTCTGTGATTTTACTGAATGTTAAATCAAGCACCACCAAATTTTTAGGATGAAAACCAATTGCCATAAAATTTGAAGGGCATCCATACCATTGAAGCCATCTTAAATTTAAAAAACAGTTCTTGAAATTTCCAACTAAATTTGCGTTTTTCATTTGAAGTAGTCTCAACTTTCTAAGTCTCTCAAATTGTTCACTTGTGAAACAAATTTCTCCGAACCTTTTATCCAAGGCAAGGTTGAGGACTTCAATCTGTTCAGTTCCCTATTTAACAAATTGTCAAAAGTGAGTCGGCTTATAAGAGTATGATGTATATGCTATGAAGTGTGAATTAAAGACAAATGGAGGCTTGCGGAGCAATCACTCGTTAGATTATCCCTTCTTAATTCAATTTTTTCTCCATTTTCTAGTATCGATTTTATTTTGATGCAATTACCATCAAAATAAATATATTAAAAACATAACAAAACAAAACTTAACTAATTAAAATCATTATAATCTAATAAATTACTGCGTATCTCTTATGGGAATAGAGTGGGATTCTAATCCCAATTTCCTATAGTTAGAAATAAAAAAGGTAAAACTCAACTTTATTTAATATGATTAAACAAAAGAAAATTTTTATTTTTTCAATGAATAAAAGATATTTTCTATACCTTTTCTTTTTTTTCCTTTTTTCCTAAAGTTCATGAATTTTTACTTTTCAACTCTTGTTCGCAATTGCCATCATCAAATAGCTTTCCAAACTTTAATATTCAAAAGATATAAATTACATGTAGAATGATACATGTAAAATGACAATAAAAGAAATAAGACATAATTATGAAATAACTGCAGTAATTGCGCTTCGAAAGCAAAACCTTTAGATGGTGGATGATTTATGCACACTGAAGTAAAAAGAGAAATAAAATGATCAACTGTTAATTGTCTAAGCACTCAAGACCTGGCCTTTTGAAAAGAGTTGAAGACTTCCAAGTAATAGAAAAATTGTAAAGTAGTACGTATTCTTATTAATGCCTTTCATTTAATGTTTTAATATTATATTTATGGTAGACATAAAAACCAAAACAATAACCAAGAAAATCATGGATGTTACGTAATATATAGAAGGTGTTGTTGGTACAAATAAGCATATATCTTGAAGTGTTCAACTATATATGCAACCTTGTAATCTCACATCCATGCCAAATGTGCAGATTTGCAAGTGGAGCCTTCGATTTTTTTTTTTTTTTTTTTAAATGGATGAGGAGTAAGTGAATATACTATAAGCAGCTAATGGAATAAGTCATGCTATTTTGTGTATCATGTTCTTCTTTTTCTTCTTTGGATTAACATCATTAAGGCCTTTGATTTTATAGTTTTTATCGTGTCATTATATTAAGTTTCATATATAAAGATCCATATCAGTAAAATTTATATGATCTATGGTTTTATTTTGTATATGATCAAATATTCTATGAAAAGGTCAACTATTACATTATAAATTAAAGTATACATCATACTCTCATTATTACGATAGATAATGCAATATTTTATTATAATTGCTAATAGTTAATATCATTTCATTTTGAACACATGATATATGCTTTCTTTTAGTATAACACAAATAACTATAACCTTGATTCGTGATAGTTAAAATTAATTGGGGAAATTATTTAAAAAAAATGAAAAAGAAAAAGTAACTTGTATTGTTAGCCTTTTGCCCAAAATAGAAAAAAAAGAAGACAAAACCTATGTTTTGATTTTCAATCTCTTTAAATTTGTGTTAATTGTATATGTAGGACATAAGGCATCTTTTGTTTACTTCATACTATTATTAAATGATTTAAATAACTATTATACAGAAAAATTATTTTAAAAAGTAATAATGTAAAAAATAAAAATTGAGGTGGGGAAACCATTGTCACTTTAAGACCCTTTTTCTGCCATCTAAGATCCTATAATTCTGAAAAGCCTTTTATCGTTTTATCCCAAATTAATATCATAAACTAGGCATTTTTTGCCTTTTAGCAATATGCCAATATCTCAAGGTTCCCTCCCATCTTTTCAATTCCTCATCAGTAAGTAATTGTGTGATATTTCTTTTTTTTTTTATATTCCTTTTGGTTTGTCATTTTACTATTATACTAACAAATAATATATCCGTACTACAAGTTTAAAAACAATTACATACAAAATTTATATCATTGATGTGATTGATTTGTTTTACATTATCTTATTTCTTTTGTATTTTTAATTAAAAAAAGAACCCATGCAACCCATCATTATTCATTCAGTGTCTTAAACAATTTAATTTTGTTAAAAATTTTATATATTATGAATAATTGAAATGTACACTTTTATATTTATTCTAAAGAACCCTAAATTTGAATTCAACCATAAAATAATTTATCTACATTTATGTTTAACTGTTTGTAGACATTGGGGTTATCTACACCCATATTAGCAATTAGCAATTGAGAGAGGGGGTTTGGCCAAATAATATAGATATAGAAGATAATACCATTATCAATGTGAAAAGCATCAAAGACTTATAAAAGCCAAGAATTATAATATTAATGCAATAAAAACAGTTAATAAGGAAATAGAATCCATTCAACTCTACCTTTTCATATTAAAATTTTAAAACTTATCTCTATGTTAATCCTATCTTCTCTCTCCAAGTATTTCCCCACCAAATTCTCTCATAAAATCTCAATTGCCTTTTCTATAACCCATGTCTACTTGCCCATGTGCTACTCTCTTCTCCCTCTTCCAAAGTCTCTCCATAAACTTCTTTCTCAAAATCTCACATGCCTTTTCCGTAACTTACTTATTTATTTATTTCTAATTATTCTACATGGCAATTACTTATTCTTTTCCATTTTTCTCTCCCTATGCTCCATATTAGTCTTAAATCCTCCTTAACCCAACTAAAATACTCTAGTCAAAGTAATAATTATGTAATAAAATTTATTTAGATCAATTCAATAGAAACTACATTCTATTAGGAAATTCTTTTTTTCTATTTACTGACCTTCAAATAATTCCAAATTCATTCAAAAGTATAACGTATAAAATTGATGTCTAATTTAAGATTTTGATAATATTTTTCTAAAATACTTACTTTACATACATATTAAATAAATTAGTTTTATTTTACACATAAAGTATATATATTTTATTAATATTATAATATTAAAATATTTTTATACATGACTTATTTTTCCTAAATACTATTTATTCTCATTTTTATTAATTTTTTTATCTTTTTATATTAACTATAACACCCTACATTCTAAAATATTCTAGAACGACCTAAAACTCTATTTTAAACCCCACCCTAATTCTTCTCTACCGAAATCTTTTCTCTTTCGTCGTCTTTTTCTGTGAGACTTTCCTTCTCCTTCTTTTCTCTTGCTAGCGCCACCTACCCCCAATGCTCTCTTCTCACATGCCCCCTAATTCTCTTCTCGTCGTCCCCCTCTCAATTCCCAAACCCTATCTTGTCATTCTCATCATTTTCTTTTTTCCTTTTCTCTCATAATCCCCTCTCAATTCTCTTGCTGGACTCCACCTATTCTCATTTCCTCTCGCCTACCATTTCATTCTCTCTCTCGCTAACATTATTTGCAAACAACTTCTTGCAATCTAATTCCGCACGTGTCGAGTCATTCCAGTAAAAATTTATTCATTAATTGTTTGGGTATTTTATTAAATAAAATGTAATTCCTATATTTTTGTATCTAATAAGTTTGTATTTGATGATGATAATTTGGTGTTCATCCAATATTCTAGTCTCGATTATTCATTTAGTGAGTCAATTCAGTTACATTTTTTAGTATTGTATACATAATATATTATTAGTATTTTCTAATATAAATGAAATTATTTGCTATATTGTACTATTATGTTATACAAAAGTTGTTATTATAAATTGTGTTGTGTATCGAATTATTGTATATATATATAGTTATGGAGTTAAGTTGCTATTTTCTATTATATATAGAGTTGGGTTGCTATTTTCTATTGAATGTGGAGTTATGTTGATACTTGTATCGTATATATATTATGATTTTGATCTTTTATGTTATACCTTGAAATTATTATTGATGATATTATTATTAAATTACTTCTATTACGAATATTATTATTATGAAGTATGTGGTATTAACTGTATAGTATGTCCATTTTTGCTTCTGTTTATTTTTATGTATTTCTATGAACTTAAATATTATTTGCTAAGATACATATCCTGTTATTATTTTAGTTAGTAAGCTTATACTATTTTAATATCCTCATTATATGTTTACCTTATATTTTCCTTTTATATGTGGTATTCGTACGATATGAATAGTTAAGTAATAATACATATAAACGAGTTAACTTTTTACTCTATCATATTATGTTTATATGTGTATTTATGAAGTTGAACTTCTATTTCCTATTATTGAGTTACATTAATATCCATATCTTATACGTAAGTTTTCGAGTGTAGATTTAATTTACAATGATACCATTTTACTATAATTATGCCTTATTATTAATATTGATAAACTTATGATTTAAGTATTTCTATTACGGTTGTTATCATGATTGTATAGTATGTAATATTGATTGTAAAATAAGTTCATTTTGAATTCCAATTATTATTTGCACTCTTTACGTATTTTTATAAATTATAATATTATCAAATTAAATACGTACATATGTTCTGGGCTTAACATCCATATGTGTTTGTGCACCCTTAATGGGCTTCAACTCTTTTTTTTTTTTTTATACAGCTATAGGTTGTTTTAACATGCCACTATTTGTGAAGAGTATGGAAATTATTATTACTAGGTTAGGAAAGAAAGGCGATTAGTTTTGTATGTTATAGAAGATCAATATCTAGTTCTTTAATATGTGTCTAGCTCTTAAGTAACTCGTTTGTAAGTTACTCGAATTAGTGTATTTGGAGAATTATTATTTTGTACTTAATAAGTTGTTGTAAGTGATTTTGGAGACTGCAGTTGATTTTAAAAACTTAACATGTTCCTAAATGGTAGGGAAATGTGGTAGATTTTAGGCCCCTTCGGTTTTGGGGTGTTACACAACTCTCCCCATAAACAAACCCATATTGATTAGGTTTGTAGAAGGAAAATAAGAAGAGGAGCAAGAAGTGAGATTGGTTCGATAATGACAAGAATGGATGTGAAGGCAAAATCCAATAAATAAGAAACAAACTTTTAAGGCAAACTATTTAACTCCCACATAACACCCTCTTCCCTCCCTCCCTCTTCTTTCTACCCCCAAGAATGACATCCTCTTCTCTTTAATAACAAACCAATCAATTCGCTAGTTTGACTTTCCATTTCTGAATCTTATCCTAAAATCACCGGTCTCCTTAATCTTAGCCTTAATTGACATTACAACAATGATGATGCACTTGTATTTCTTGACATTGTACTTTCTCATATGTGCTTTAAATCCTAGGATCTAAGCAAAGAGGATAGCTTTGTGGGAATATTTCTAGTTTGAACTTTGAATTTTTAGTTTTGAGATGTTGAGGTGTTTATGGCTTTGCAAGTGTTTGATTTAATGATTGATTAGGTTTCAAAAAGAGGAAGCTTTGCAAATTGATAGCTAGATTAAAGGTTGGAATTGTGTTAAAGTTTTGAGGCATACCACAACGTGCTTGAAAAGTTTGAAGGGAATGGTAGGATTAGGGTTTGAACTAATTTAGCATATTTGATTTTTGAATATGAACTTTGCTATGGAGTGTAGAGTCCAACTTGCTTATGATTATATTTGCAAGATGGTAGAACTTAGTGGTTTTGCTTTTTTATTTTTTAAATTTATAATTCATTTATTATGGAAATTGCGCTTAATTAAATTAGGCTAAAAAATTGTGTGTGGTTTTAGAAGAAAAATTTATTATTCACTCTTTTTGAGAGACTATTGCTTAATCTTTAGGGTTTGAACTAATTAAGTACTGTTTTAGAATATGTGGTTCTAATCTATTATTTTCTATCTATTAATATTAAATGAATAACAGATTATTAGACTCATCTCTCTTAAACTATGCTTTTAAATAATCAATCATCACTCCATATGTTCTTGAGACCGAATACTACGCCTTTCCCATTCCTACGATAACTATCCATCCTAGTTCCATAGCTGCTCTTTTCTTCTCAATTATACTTCCTTTGTCTTTTGCTTTGTTCTCTTAAACCACAAGGTCAAAAGAAAATGCAATTGCATTGAAACTCCTTTGGATTTGTGTTTGTCTTTAAGGAAGCTGAATGTCACTTGCAAAAGTTATCTTTAACTATCTTCTTTTACATGTAATTTTCAACTGCCTTTAATGAGTAATTTTTTCCTTATTTTCCCAATCATCCATGGTACTCTATGTTGTGTTTTAGTTCAACAAGCGCTTATTCATATAAATTTTCCAAAAAGAAATGGTTATATTTTAACTCTTAAAATAAACTCATTACGAGTTTGTGTACTAAAGATAAATTCAAATGCGAACGTCTTTATTTTCTTAAGAAGAAAAAAGTTCATGGTTGGCCTAACCTTGAACCATTTTGTATATTTATGTCAACTTCTTCATTTTCTTAAGAAGAAAAAATTCATTATTACCCAATTTTTGAACCATTTTTTATGTTTATGTTAAAGTGGTCATTTAGTGTTTAACTATACATACACACACACATATATATATCTTTAACGATACTGTTGATAGAATGGTCTGAATTTTCAAAATTTTCTAATTTAATTGAATTATATATATTTTTTTTCATTTAAGTGTCTTAACATTTTTTAAGTGAATCAAATAAATGTTACTATTATGATAGTCATTATCACAAATTTGGCATCATTTTAAGTTCTCTTTTTCTTTTTTTTTTTTCCGTCGTTATACAAGTCATTGTGCTATATTATATGTCTAAAACAAGTTGTATATGAAAATAGATGACGATGATCGATGAAATCTTAAATTGATTGTGAGTTTGAGAATAGATGACCTTGCAATACTATTTTGGGGATTATTTTAATTTTTATATTATTATTATCCTTTTACCCGTATATAAGAGATATAATAAGTTTTTATATTATTATTTTAAAGTTTCAACTACAAAGAAATTAGTACAAGGAGTATTTTTTTAGAGAATTTTAAAAATGAATGAACTTTTTAATTTATTTTTGCTTTATTATCGAGTATCTATATCTATAATAGCAAGATCCTCTTAGGTGTGCCAAACTTTCATAAAAAATATTTCTAACTTACAGTTTTACCAAGCTATTAGCATCAAAAGAAAGAGAAATAAAAAATCAAATGGGCAGTTTTGTTATATTTTTTTATCTTATTCTCCTTCTCTGTCTAATCCATTATAAGCACAAACATTAGGAATGCATAATTTCTCTAGTTTTTAATATATAACTCTTCTCGTTATAATGGTTTATGGGCTTAAATAGAATCCATCTTCTATTTTTAAAAGGTCATGCAGTTTAATGACAGTTAATTTGTGAAATAATAAAAAGAGATTGACAAGGTAAAATTTTAAAAAAAGGAAAAAAAAAAAAAGTAAGAAGAATGTACCTGATTACTTTCTATAACTTCGCAGGCTTCCTTTTGTTTCCATAATATTTTACGTCTCTCAGGTAAATCGGGACTTTCTTGCCGTACAATTTCCCTTCCAAGTAGTTTTAGTTGGCCATGCATAGTTAACCGATTTCCAGAAACTACTTTTATCAAGGACAAGGATTTAAGAACTTCAATTCCATGCCGAGGATAGTAGTGACAATCATTCCACATATACATGAAAGATGGAAGGTCTTCCATAGATGAAAAAACCCATGCAATATCGAGAAATATTTGTCGCTGCTCATATGCCAAGGCTTCATAACTTAATTTCAACTTCAAATGTACTTTATCATCCGGCATCCTTTTTAACCTTTTTAATGTCTCTTTCCAAACGCTTAAGCCTTTACCCGACAAAAAAGAGCCGATAACCACGATTGCTAAAGGAAGGCCTCCAGTAGTAGATACAATATCAAGCCCAACAGTTTCAAATTCATCTAAGCGGGAGTCCTCTCTTCGGAGGGCATGATTGCAAAATAATTGAAAAGATTGATCAAAATCCAATTCTTTAATCTCATAAACCAACTTCACGTGAAATCGATTCAATATTTCTCCGTTCTTGGAAGTAATGATCATTATGCTTCCAAGTCCAAAATAGTCATATCTTCCGATCAGTGCATTGAGCCGATCTAAGTGGTCCACATCATCAAGTACAAGGAGAACTTTCATCCCTTTAAATTTACTTTTGATGATACCAAGTCCTTCGTCGACATGATATATCTCTTGTGGCCACTCCTTTCTTAAAATGTTTGAAACTAGTTGCTTCTGTAGTTGTTGCAACGGTGTTTCATGGATATTTTCTAGGAAACTACAAAACTGAAAGTGATTAGACAGTTGGTTGTAGAGAAATTTGGCCAAAGTTGTTTTTCCGATGCCACTCATTCCGTGGATTAACACAAGCTGAACATCATTAGATGATTTTACATCAACAATTTCCATAATCTTCTCCGCTCGTTCCTCAACTCCAACCAAATACTCTGGAACAGCTACGTTGGTTTTCTTCAGGTCAATTAATACCTTTTCAACAACCTGCTTTGCTAATTTTCCTTCATACCTACATATTGTATTCCGGTTTTTAGGTTAGTATATAAAAATAACAAAGAAATTATTTTTTTGAAGATAAGAAAGCAAACGATTCTTACCCATCAGCATTATTATTTAATTCCAACACTTTTAAGGATGCAACTTCTTCTAAAGCTTCCTTCCATTCTTGGACAACCTTGCTGCTGTTGTTCTCCTTTTGTTTAGAAAATGCCTTTCCAAAACTACCAGTTTGGTGTCGCACATCCGATGGATCAACATGGTAGAAAATGGGAATAACAATCTGATCTGATGTTTTCCTACACCTGAGAATTTGGACAAGCTCACGAAGGCACCATTTACTGGAAGCATAGTCTGGAGAAATAATCGGGATTGAAATCTTGGAAGACCGGATTGCTCTAAGAAGGTTGGGGTGAATTTCTTCACCAGCATGGAGTTCTTCATTATCTCTAAAAACACAAACACCCACATCTACCAACCTATGGTAGAGATGATCAGTGAAGGTTTTACGAGTATCTTCACCTCTAAAGTTTAAGAAAACTTCATAATTTTGTCCTGCTGGAGATGCTGTTGCTGTGGAAGTTGCTATAATCCCATCTCCACGGATAATATTGCTTGAAGTGTTCCTTTTCCCAAAAAAATTGGAGTAGATGCAGGCAACTAACCAAGTTCCAGCTAGTGTTGCTACCACAGTCCATATAACTGTGAGAACCACTTGCTGCTCGTTTGACATTTGATCTTCCTTTCGCCTCGCGGATCTAAGCGTTTTTTCGACAACAGAAACTTAGAAATTGTAAGTGAAGGAATGCTTGGGTAGTAGTAGCTCCCCACGTTTCAGAAGGGTGTTTGTTTGTTTGTTTGTGTGTGTGTGTATGTATGGTTTTCTTTTCTTTTCTCCTGTTAAGTATGTCCCATGCAGCAATTAATTCGACGAAGAAACAGTTGAGAAATTTATCTAGATAGGATGTCCTATGCAGCTATTGATTCCACAAAGAAACATCTAGGAAATTTCGTGCTTGATGTCCTCTGCAGCTACTGACTCCACGGAGAAAAAAGCTAGGGAATTTCGTACTTATTAAAATGGCATAATAAATCAGGTAAATGTCATACATTTTTAAAAAAATTAACTTTTAGCAATAACTTCATTTGATTATCCTATATATTGACTGTATATCTCATATCTTATAAACAACTTGAGGTTAATTCAATAGTTTTTTTCATTTTGATAATTTTATTTTTCTTTAAATTTTGTTCTTCACTATACATAAGAAAACTGAATTTAAAGAATATCGAGGCACGGAAATTGCAAATGTTTCAATTCTTAGGGTAGAATTGTTCTCTTTTTTAATAAATATTTGATCCCTTTTATTTTAGACATATGCATTGTGATGTTATTTAATCAATCACAGTCGCTTTGTATGTGAGTAAAATGAGACGGGCCAAAGGATGCATTTTCAATTGTTCTTAGTGGAAGAGGATAGCGGCTCCACTAAAATGGCTTAGCAACCGATACCCACACATGCAAATATATATATATATAAGTATATAAAACAAAAACATACTCACTTGTTAATGGATGTTTAAGGGAAGCAAATTAATTTTCAATGTACGAAATTTAACAACAGGCATTCACGGTTTCTCTACGTGACGTGATCAATGATAGTGACATGGTAGGGCATGATGGTGTGACCTACTCTACACCTTCTATTTTTATTAGTTATTTTGGGGGAAGTTTTATGATACAATCGATTAAAATGACTATACAGTAAAGTTATTTATCAAGCTCTCATTTATAGTAAATAAATCTCAATTATAATAAAATAGCTGTTGATAGATTCTATAAAACTATTGATAGTCTCATTTTTTAGTGTTGATATTTTTATATTATCCATTGAGAAAGATGATTTATCTAAATTGAAGGTAATTTATTATAGATTAGAACTATTGACAAGTGACCTTACCATATGGTTATTTTGAGTAACCAAAATGTCAAAAATCCTAGTTTTTATCTATAATATTAAAATGAGAAATATCATTTTTACAATTTTAAGATATCGCCACTGGTCTCTTAGTGGAATCAATTGAAGTTCAAATCTTCCATCCCCTATAATTAACAAAAAAAAAAAAAAAAAATTTGTCTACATGACTTATAGCAAATTGCCACATCCTGATATAGCACGGGATGCACTATCACATAAGAATACCTGTTGAAAACTTGATTCAATCTGCTTTATCAAAAGATAACATTGTTTACATGACAAAGGGGTTGCTACATCGGAGTTTAGCTGAATATTTTCTTACAACTTATGTGAATAACATAATATTTATATCAAAATATGAACCAACTTTTTCCTTTATCTTCTTCACAATAATAGAATTCCTGACTTAGTACAGGCTCCATATAAAAGTCATTGACTTAGACTCGCGCTCTCAGTATATATCTATTCCCCCTTAGTGTTGGGCCCTTCATGATGTAGTTAACTTAAGGATAAAACATTTAATTTCCTTAGCTATTGAAGCTGAGTGACAGTGAATAACATACAACACAATATAAATAATATTACACATCACAATTGAAACATTCCAATCATAACCCACAGGTTTAACTTTACATATGCCTTTATCTAATCGAGCATTTACTGCTAGCAATGCAACATGCTATACTTATACACGTAGTATGTATTGGTACCAATATCCTATACTTTTCCAATTACTCATCTAGTTAGTTGACATACCTGGGCATCTAGATACAACATCCAGAAACTAGGGCAACATGGAGCTACTTGGAAATAGAACCCCCAACAAAAACCATTCATTGTGGTTTGAAAATCTAATACATAGTTGGTCACACAATGTGGCTAGAATAAGTTGAGCAATGTAATCTACACAGTTAAAAGCCAACTCAATAGTTTTCAAGCTTTTTAGAAATTCGACCCATATGTCCTTTCGTACCATGCCATGAATATAATAGATAGTACAATAACCTAGTATCAGGCATAAATCTCAAGTTCAACATTATAAACGATTTAACTATCTCAACTTCAGTTTTGTTTCTCAGCTTTATATTGCATTTCTTGACATAGTGTTCACTTGGGTGAATACCTTAACCAATTATTTAGTTTCCAAGTCCCAAATTGAAATACATATAGATAAATCAATCATACATAAGGAAACATTTCACTTTGTCACACACATTCAACAAAATCAAGTATCCAATCAATCCAGCATGTCATTATAATTCACAATACAACAGACTTAAAGTTAAGTAGATATAGGTATACTTGCACAAAAACAAAAATATCTACTTACCTAGGCTTAGCAATAGCACAATATTTTAAACTTCATGACATGGTCCTTTCTTACTTATCATACCTATGAAAATATAACACAGTCTTCAAATCAAGTATGAGTCGAACCCGATCTATTACAAGTTTTCATTTCCGTGTTTTTAAGCTTCGTTTGATTGTAACTTACTCATTTTTTATCCGATTTCAGTACTATTGATATATATATTAAGAATAAAAACTAATCAATATTTTTAAAAACCTAAAAATACCCTTTTCTCATTACGACTTAACCGTACGCTATCTTAACTCCGTAATTGACATAAGTAAACTTTAGCACTGAACTAAAAACCTTAAAAATTATACTTTCTAAACATGTCCAACAACCCTTAATATACCCTAAAGTGTTCATTTGACATGGACTTGGTAAATATTATAATAGTACTAATTACGATTTTACATATTAAGCCAATAAATAAGCTTATATTAGGAAAATATGTAATAAATAGTATACGAGCCCGGTTAATTTTACAAAAAATCTTATAGACTCACAAAAATATATAGTTTAATTATTGACTATCAATTACACTAAACTAGCTATTATCTATTTTTATGAAAATGACGGTTTTAACTTGGAATTACCCAAAATTAGGGAAAATAAACAAATTTATGTAAGAGATAAAAATTAAATATTCCAAATATTATTATAAACATCTACAAGTATAAACATGTAGGGCTTATTCATTAATTTCATCAAAAACTAATTATTTCAATAATTCGATAAAACTAACAGTTTACTCAAAATAATTGTACAAAATTGTAAACATAGATATTTTCTAAAATTATTGTTACTGCAATTCAATAAATTATATAAGTGTGTTATACAAAAATTTTGAGGCCGAAGTAACATTATTTAATATTTGGAAAAATTTATTTAAAATTCATCTAAACAAGACACGTTCTTAAGAAAATACCATAAATCAATGTTATTTTAGGAAAATAAAATTACCACATGAAATTACATGTAAAATAACTTAGGGAAACCAAATTTCATAATTTTCTAAGCTAAGTTGATATTTTTAGCAAATTAATGAAATTAGGTAACAAATTTCGACTCACCGACTCGTGGTGCTTCGATTACCCTCTAGCCACCACCCTATGTTGGCCCATCTTCTCTCTCCACCATAATTTTAAGTCCCAAGTAACTCTTTGTTTGGTTGCTTGTAGTCTTAGGAATCGTAATTCATCATATTTTCTTACTAATTTCTTTTATTTTTTATGAATTTTTTTCTAATTTTTATAAATTATATTCTTTTATTTTCAGAGTGCTAAAATGTTGTAAATGGGGTTTTGGGACCTATTTATAATTTTTAAAAATTTTTGATTTAATAAAAATTGGATATGTATATGCTACATGTCAATTTTCTAATTTCCTAGGTGACATGTGTCCTTTTCTTATTAATTAGGTTTTGACTCATCACTTGCAATTAATCTTAGCTTGACACCTCATTTGGTGACTCATCTATTTAATTTTTTTTATTAATTTTCCCTTATTTTACATTATTTTACCTAATTTTAATAATAATTTATTATTATATGTATATATTTAATACATATAATGTATATCACATGTAAATACATATATATTATGTATAATTCAACTTTATTTTTTATTTTTGAAAGTTAATTAACTTATCTCTAATAACTCACTATTTTTAATATCTCGCTATCTCTAAAAACTTGAATTTCTCGTTTTCGATAATTATTGGCTTTTATTGATAAATTGACATTTTTCTGAAATTAATATATCTATATAGCTTATTTCGAGAAATTGACTTTACTCGAATTATTTCATCTAACTTTTTCAACTTTATTGTAGAATTTAAAATAAAATTGATAACTTAGTCCGACATCCTAAATTTAAGGGCTCAGATTCTAGGGTTATTGAACTAGCTAGAAAAACTCGGAATATTACATAAATTGAAGGTGATTTATTATATATTAGGACTATTGACAAGTGACCTTACTATATGGTTATTTTGAGTAACCAAAATGTCAAAAGTCCTAGTTTTTATCTATAATATTAAAATGATAAATATCATTTGTATAATTTAAAATTTTTAAAACATAACCAAGGTCGTTGTAATCTAGTGGTATCGTCACTAGTCTTTCATCGAGATAGACCATAGTTCAAATCTTTCATCCCCTATAATTGACCCAAAAAAAATTCTAAAACATATATTAATATATCAACAATTTGTAATAATTGTGAGTGAGGTAGTGGGAATTTAGTGTATAGCAAGTGTGAATAAAAATTATATTAAAAAAAAAAACTAGCAGACAATATATCTGTGTTATGTGTACAATAAATACAAAAAAAGTTTGAACTCAATAATATAGAATGCTGGTAATATATGAAATTGTAATAAATTTTTCAAACTAAAAATCTTTACTATAATAGTTAATATTGGCAAAATAAAGTGTATTAAATTATTCTAGTAATAGTACTGCTAGGCAATTAAAATAATAGATAAATAAAAAAATCGTAAAGGTAGAAGTAGGTATAATAGAAAATTGTAACCATATTATTGAATATATCTTTTAAGTAATTGGTAGCGATGGAGTGTTTTGTTGGAGGAGTTCTGATTTTTTTGGTAATTACCCTGTAAGTATATTTAATGGTTAAAATGGTAAAACATGGTATTGATAGTTATAAATGGTTAAAAAGGTTCTTTTGCTTGAATAAAATAGATAACATTATTGCTTGAAGGGTTTTTTCCTTCCTGAAGAGATTACAAAAAGATAAGCATGACATTTGATCTTCGTTTCGTGGTCGATCCGAGTTACTTCCGTTAGCGAGTAGCCAAACCGGAAGTGAATGAATGCTAGGATGATAATATTTGGACAAAAGAATGCAAGTCTATAAAATGAATCGAAAGAGATGAGAATTCTAACATTCATTAAACTGCGTTAGCCCTAAATTATTTGAAATCTTAAGCCATATCTGTTCTGTAAAAAATATTATTCGCAAAGAAAATTTCCCATTTTTCTTTTATTTATTAAGCCAAATATGACATTTTAAATAAAAGAAATTTCTAAGAGAAAATATTTTTTTTCATTAAAATAAAAATCCCAAAATTTCCCAAATAAACAAGCAATGCGTCTTCTGAATTCATCGGTACAGGTATTCTAACTATGGAAAGACTATTGTAGGGCAAATTTGATTGTAGAATTGCCTTATAAATTATATTCTCAACATGAAAAGACTATTGACCAATCATTTGTTTTATTTTTATTTTTATTAAGGTCAAAGTAGTTATTTAGTGATCTAAAAGCATTTTTTAACATTTCGAATTCCTATGCTCAAGTTCAGAACAAAATAGAAAAATTGATGCACTCAGCGTATCTATATTCGCAGAACAATTTACCGAAAAGTAATTAACAATATTGTAGAGCTTATTAATTATCAATCCCTATCACATAATAATGGTGGTATATCATCCACTATTATTGAATTTTTTTGTAATATATATGGTTTGAGCAAAGTTTTGAAGAGAGAGATTTATAAAAATGGGATTTAGTTTTAAAAGAAGTAAGTCACTTTTCTATAAAAATTTATGTTTATCTATTTAACCGAAGAATATATATATATATATATATATATTTATGAAGGAAAATGTTTTCTACAAAAAGGATCTTTTTAGCATAACAAATAACAAAAAAATCGAAAAAAATAGTTTTTGAACATAAACGGGGCCTTTATTAAATTTGACTTATGTAAAATTTTTTCGTAATATAAGAAAAGCATAAATAATTATTTCAAGTTTTAATTTAAAATCCTTTAGATTAATTTATGAGTATGTGTGTCCGATCAACGACTTCCATTCTGTTGGTCTAGCGTTTATTTTGAGTTCCTTAAATCTATAATTTCATGCGTAAAATTAAAAAGAAAAAGAAAAAGCAAACAGAAAAAGTTGTTGCTAAGATTATTCCGCACTTTCCAACACTAGATTTTCAGATGTAAATTGAGCTTTAAGGCGCGTGGGTCTCACACGATGGAGATTTGTAAAGCAAAGTCTAACTCTGCATTAATTTAGGTGTGTGTGGCTCCCCTCGAGAACTTTTATTATAACCGTCTGCCTTTAGTTTTGAGTTTCATTAGATATAAAATTTAATAATTTTAAATTTCATATATATAATTTAAAAAAAAAGTTAATACATTGATTTTAAGATTATTCCTCTCTTTGGCATAAAATCCAACACCAAATTTCACTTATAAATTGAGCTTTACACTATGTTTGGATTGAGGGATTGAAAGGGGAGAGGAGAAATTTAAAAGAAAAAATGTTTCTTTTCCCTTGTTTGGAAAAGAAAGGAAAGAGGAAGGGGAGGAATTTATGACGGAAACTTTCCCTTGGACTCATCAAAATTATTCATCTTCAATTTGAAAGGACTTATTATGAAATGATAAATTTATCTCTAAAATAGAAACATATATTTGAGATAATTATTAAAATTGTAGTTCATTAATTTAATTAGATCGGAAAATAATTTTCTGTATATTCGTTTCCATGAAAAGAGAAGAGAGAGATAATAAAAAATTTCCAAATTTCATCTAGTTTCCATGAAAAGAAGAGAGAGATCGTGTAAAAATTCGAAACTTTATTGTTATGGAGTGAATTAGACAATACTTAAGCTTAATTCAACTTCATTTGTTTCCGTATTCCAACTTTCCTTTTTGGCTTTTAAATAAATTATATGTAAAAAAACTGTTGAAATATATGCGTCCACGGTCCACGGTAAGAGATTCAAGACAGTTGTGAGGTGTTGGCACGTTGCCAGCGTCAACACCATTACTACAGAATCAACTTATATAACTTTTTTATTAAAAAAGTTAAATTATTCATGTTAGCATAAAAAAAGAAAGGTTAATAGCCAATAATTTTACAAAGTGGCCTATGCTGTATTTTAAGTGTTTAAGTGCTTAGTTTTAAAATTTGAGGGAATTCATGTATTTATAAGTTTTTATTGGTATTCCGTGCAATTTATAAAAAAAAAAATACCCAGATTTCCGCTTGTAAATAAAGCATGTGGATCCCATGGGGTGGAGCTGTGCGAGGACAAGTCTTTAACTCTGCAATAATTAATGAGCGCGGTGTGTGGTCTTATCTTAGACTTTTGTTCCACGGTTCTTTTAGACTTTTAGTTGCCGTGCAATGAGAATCAAATTAGAGCCGGGGAAGAGGATATTTATGAAATTATAGGAGACTTTATAAGAACTTTGATAATTCTTAAGCTGCAATGTTATAGTAATTAACTTAAAATAATTAATAAAAATAATATTACATTTGAAAATTATGTAGCTGTTTATTTAATGTACACTTTGCCCTCTTTATTTTTTTTTTCTTTTCTTCACTCCCTTTTCTCCTCTAATAAAAGATGTATGTGTATTTTTTACCATATAAATATTTGAATTTGGCTGATTAACCGTTTTAATGTCTATAAATAATATATTAGGAACAAATAATAAAAAAAAATTAAAAAGAGATCGATAGTTAATAAAGAATACCAAATCCATTTGCTTGTGGTTTTTTCATGTTCAACCTTTTACTTTTTATCTTCAAAATTTTCATAATATTTTTTTGCCGAGGTTTAAAAATGTCAAATAAAGGTCTAAGTAAAAAGTTTCAAAAATTAAGGTGGCTAAATACCATGGTCTAAACAAATCAAATTGGCTTGCAAATTATGTGAGTTCCACTCCGTTACTTAAGCTTAACTGCATTATAGTTTAATGAGTTTCGGCTCTAATCTTTTGATATATATGTAGTTCATGAGCTTATGAAGCTAATGTGATTTTATATATATGGTAATTGATAGAAGTTGAGTCCACTTGGAGCATTGATATAATTTAACTAAAAAGAACATAAAATTTTTTGAATAATCAAGTCTAAATGAGAGTTTTTTTTTTTTTTTCCTTTCCCCATGAGAAAGCTTAGGCTTTGAATTTTCAGGTTGGGTATAAACCTTCATAGAACACTTAGAATTGATAAATATCCTTGGATCAGTAACAATTTTTTTTTTTTTTTGAAGAAAAGATAACAATTATACACATTGAGTAGACATAAAGGGACAATTTGTAATTACCTTTTTAAGGAAAATAACATTCTATTTTTAGCCATTCAATATATAAGCCCATTAAACGCAAATGAAATATGGGATATTGTGAAAAACATTTTCTTTACTTTAAGTCAAGTATAGATTTATTAAAAAGTGATTCGAATGTGTTAACTATGGGAGAAAAACCTTATGTTTTCTAATTTATTATATTTAAGAGTTTAAGAATTTAATTTTATAAAGGCTTCTGTTTCAATTATTTAGTAGATATTATAATCACAGAAAGATCTGCTTTTAATATATTAGTTGATAAACATGTTCCAATGGTCACTTCAAAGCATGCATAGCTAAAGAGAAATGTAGATGGTTTCAACATTCACAAGCTAAGATATAGTTCACTGTAATTGAAATTTTATTCCTTTTTAAGCAATCCCTCCCATTTGAGAAATGAATTCATCCACGTAAGAAGGGAAAAAAAAAAAAACACAAAGGTTATCACTTGCCTGATGTATATATAAGTAATGAGTAAATATCAATCGGATTTAAATGTATGGCAATAAGGAGTGTAAATTATTGAGAAATTATCCATTGCTACTACTATATAATAGAATTTTATTGATAATTACGATAATATATATATATATATATACACACACACACGTGATCTTCTCTTACATAAGTAATGCTTTTACTATAGTGCAAAAGGAGAAAGTTTAGACTTGAGAGCACCACAATCCATTAATTTAATTAATTTCTAGATAATTTATGTAGATTTGGACCTAAAGTGCTCGAGATACAGATTTCACATGGGCTTTGATTTGAATTATAGACACCAATTTACCTAGTTCCTTCTAGTCTATTGTCTATTTTATATAAGAATTAGTGCCTATTATGTAAACTGCCATTTGAAATTCATGTACTAATATTGCTTACAATTTAGTAAATGGTTGGTTGTTCAATCAGGTGCCCTATCTTTAAACTTGTGAAATAATTACATACATTTAGTTTTTTATCTTTTATTTTTATTTATTTATTTCTTTTAAGAGATATTATCCACTTCAATACATCAAGTTTTTATAAAGTTGTAAACGAGTCGAGTTGAACTGAGCTTTTTATCGAGCTTATAATTGAAGTTCGAGTTCGACTTGTTTAGATAAAAATATTTTGCTTTAAGTTCAAACTCGGCTCCTTTACTAATCAAACTCGAACTGACTCGAGCCTAAAATGAGCCAATCTTAAACCTACTTATGAGCTTAGGTATACAAAATAAATAAATAGACTAATGAAAAGTGAATAAAAATTAAATATATAAATCATATATTATTCTATAACATATTATATATTTATATATATTATATAGATATCAATTTTTATATTTTAATAATATATAATGTATGTAATATTTATAATATATATAAAGCTTGTAAATTTACTCACGAGTTTAAGTAAGTAGGCTTAAAAGTTTGAATTAGAGTTCTAACTTAGCTCATTTAGATAAGTAAGTTTTATCTTGAATTTAAGTTTAACTCGTTTATTGATCCAGCTTGAGCAGCTCCGTGTATTTACCGCCCTCAAATTTTATAACAAACAAGAATTTAATGGAAATGAACCAAAGGTATTAGTAAGCTACTTGAGCTATGTCAACATTGCTCTAACCAAGCTTAATCAACCCATTTGGCTCGATGAACTTGAAACTCTAATCTAAATAGAATCAAATTCAAAGTATCACAACACGTAACAACAATAGCAACGACAACAACGCTCCGAGTACGATGTTGTTCGCAGCGAAAGTGATGGACAAGCTGGAGCTCGCGAATAGGAGCAAGGGAGGGAGGGCGAGGACAAAGTAGAAATGCCGGAGATGTTAGGCCATCCGTTCTTGCCGTCACTTTACGCTTGTGTCGACTCGACTAAATGGCTTTACCTTTTGAAGGACTTCTGTAACGGCGGTGATCTTCACCTCCTCCGTCGACGACAGCCGTTTAAACGCTTCGGGGAATCTGCCGTTAGGTAATGTCATTGCTCGCATTTCTCTCTCTATCCAGCGTTAATCGGTGTCTTAAACATTTATTAAATCTAGATTAAAAACTTAACCTATTCTTTTATATTGATTATATAATTAATGAAATGGTAAAAAAATAAATAAATAAGACACTCATTAATAATTTTCTTTATTAAAATCGAATTTTTTCTTTTTATTTTTCAAATCCCATTAATAGCGGATAATTACAGTTAGTGTAGTATATAAAGAACACCATAATTTTGCGTCATAAATTATGATACTCACCCTTTGCCATTATTCGCTTTGCCGTCTCGGCACGTAAATAGCAACTGAAAAGGCCAAACTGTACTATTGTTGTCTACAGAAAGTTTGCCCGACATTCAATTGTCGACAGCGAAGATGAGTGGCTAGGAATTAGAATTTTTGCAAGGACATGGCGGGCATATTCCATTTATTTAATTACTGACCATATGAATTTTTTTTTCATTTATATTATTCATGTAATCAATCCTTAGCTATAAATTAAGTCAAGCAACAACAGCCGACGGTTCAGTGAGCTTAATGAGTAATATTTCACAAAGGATACACAATTTGAGCAACATATTGGACCAAGTGGGCTTACGTGACCAGAAAGTCAACCCGCCCAATGCCCAAAAATAACTTAAGACTTCGGTTCATATCTTTAATTGATTTAATAATATCTTAACCAAACTGAAATTATCTCATGGATTATTTGTAATGTTAAAATGTAAGAGACTTTTATGTTTGACCATAAAGTGATTTCCTTAGTCTTAATGATAAAATAAGATGTAAAACTCACTTTGTATTAAATCGATGATAAAAAGTTGTATGTCTTACTATGTTAGTTAGGAGATCAGTAAAACCTACGAAGCAATTGATAATCTCATGGGTTCTTTTTCTTTTCCTTCCATTTTTCCTCCAATCTCCTGATAGGAAGATCATTGTCATTTTACGTTTTCTTATGCAATATTTAGTAGGTGTCTTGGAGTATATAATTCAACCTAACAAAGAGTACGTGTAGAGCCTACAAAACTAGAGGATTTAGGTATTCTTGATCGTTTCAATAACTTAAAATTTGCTAAAACTTTGTCTCTTTTGTTTTTATCAGTAGATGGAAAGTTACTCTTCTAAACAAACTAGCAAAGGTTAATTTAGGATACTAAGCCTATGACTTAATGTAGAGGATTATTTTGAATTATCACGAATACATAAGGTATGCTTCGTACTCATTCATTTAATTGTTGATGGATTCCATAAAATGCTTTTATACCTACAAAAATTATACATTCTTGTTAATTAGTTCTCCTCTAGTGACTTAGAACTCTTGGAAGTCCCCGGTTTAGTTTTCATATAAAATCATAAGACATGGATTTAGCTAGGAAAAGGAAAAGGATAAGGATAAGGATGTTAATTCAGTCCATGTTACAGGACATCTAAGGAGCATGATATGTAGTTATAATATTGTGTATGATATGTTGCTTCAGAATTAACTACTTGACTTGAATGGCATGGATGGCTTTGTGGAGAGTGTCATTTCTCAAGTCCAAGTATATAGATCCCCTCATGCACCTTCCTATAGAAGACACTAGTTCAGACTTTGCAAGAATCGAGTATTTCCAGCACATTGGACTAAGATTAGTTAGTACTAATGTAAAGGAAAGATATGCTTCTGTTTTAATGTTTTCTTAATGCAAAAAGAAATAGGGCCATATTGTTTTTGTAACGCCCTAGAACCCAAGATATCATAACCCTACCACATGTCCCTAATTTTTATCGACACGTCAAGCGTTTAGGAACTTGCAATTTTTCTAAAATCCACAAAAAAATAACATAAAATCTATCAATTCATATAATAACAATCTTGAATTTAAATAAGAGTGAAATAACGTCCACTCAAACTCCATAAAACATAAAAAGATTCTAGATTACAAACTGAAGTTTCGTAGCCCCAACTATAATTAACCTACCTAACCTAGTAACAGGAGTCATGGGTGACTCCATAACCACATAAGTCTCAATAAGCAATTTTAAAGAAAATAATTACGACCTTAAGTCCACCCCTACAGTTAAACTAAGGTGCCCCAGCTCCATCATCAAAGTAGTAATAATCCCCTTACTCATCATAGTATAGATAGTCAAATCCATAATCCTTTGCATAAACCCCATTATCAACCTCATAACCTATTCCTACAATTGAAAAATAGCAATCTTCGTAGGGTGAGCCAAAGCCTAGTACAGAATACCATTCACATGCGCATGTAACACAAGTATTAGTCAAAACACACATACAAATACTACTACTAAATGCAATAAGCAATAGATTTAATGTTTCATTTAGACTCATGACCATCACAATCTCAGCGTCTTGAGACTTGGGGTTACTTATGACCCCTAATAAGCAATATATATAAATATTATATAAGTATTGGTGTTGGGTACTCCTCAATACTCGAGTGACATAAACTAACCTAAATCTACTTAGGCCCTTTTAGCGTGGGACTCTACTAGGGATAGCATCGTACAAAGATCATCAAGTGCCTCACCAATACCATTGTACCCGATCACTGGATGGTCGAAACTAAACAACTAACAACACAATTAAGTTTAAGTTTCAATTAATACAATTTATATTCACTAACCTAACACAGACATTCAATAAACACGTATCTCGTACTTGAAGTTCTTATCCCAAGTCGATCTAATATCACGTGCTCTCTAGTGCCTGTTCAAGATAAAAGCTAGCTTAGAATTTAATAGTTTCACAATTCAATACTTCTCCCTCCTTAACTCTACGCTCAAGTCTATACTCTAAGCTTCTAAATCGTAATTCATATATCTTCCCAACATCCTCCTAACATAAACATACGCGATACCGACATTTGCATAAGTCCCAGCATGTTGTCTTACACGTACATACACAGAGCACATCGCCACTCCAATCTACGCGTGTGCACACATACTACTTAAAACCACAACTTTCACACATATACACATATAGGAATTCCATGATATATATACACCCATACAAGACACGGTATATATACATTACACATCCTAACACCACTTCTCAATACCATCAAAATGTAATTACATCACAACCACATCACCACCACCATACTAATGGTAACTGCACCTCCATTCCCAAAACTTAAAGGAACCCGAAAAGCATAAATTGAAAAAGGCAGAATGAAGATAAAAGGATAACTTACTTGATTAAGGAGGAAAGATTGATTCTTATTGGATTCTTCTTTCAAGAACACAAATCTTGATTTGAGAATTAGGGTTGAGATAAGTTCTGCAAATTCTCTACAAGGTAACATAAGTTTCTATGAAAGGGAATTTTGGTAACTGTAATGTACGTTTAGATGATTAATGAAAGCGTAACTCTTCCTTTTTTAAGACTAAAATCCCCCTAGCATTAATGTATAATTACAAGTCATACCGATGTCTGAAACTTTTCCTATGATCGTTTTACCCTTAACACTTAATTCTCAATTACATGCCATACCAAAGACTAAATATATATATAAAAAAAACTTATTTCCTTTAATTTGCTCAAATTAATTTATTAATTATTTTTAACTCGAGTTTTATACTTTTCTATCTTAGAAGTAATTGTCTCATAAGACAGCCATCATTGAACCAATCTAATAGAAGAATGGCCTATTTCCTTGAATACAATTGGGGACGAAGCCATGGTGAGAAAAAAACCTGCTAAGCAATTGCTTTTCAATGTATACTCCGTGGATTAAAAACGTAATTGATAGTATAAGAAAGGATTAGTCACTAGAAACCCACATCAAATGTCTGTCTAGTAGTAGTCACCTATATTTATGAGGTTTTGAAGCTGCAAAAGTTGTGAAATTTTATAGAAACGTTTCCATGCCTTGTGCTCAATTTGGCCACCTGGTTTTGAAAGCATTGAGTATCTTATAAAGCTTATGAGCCTCACTCTGCTATTAAGATTTTTCAATTATTAGCAAAATGCAGCAAAGAACATTAAAGAAAGCAATGGAAATGAGATGACAGAAGAACTAGCTATATTATCATATATTTTGTTTAGAAATTTTTTTTTTCTTTTTGGCTCGTTGAAATGGCCAGCTAAAAATTGAAGTTGCAAACACAAGTGTTGGTAATACTATAATCAATGACTTCTATTCTAACGGTCTAGTGTTAATTTTGAATTCGTTTAATGATTTTAAATTTTATATGTAAAGAAAAAAAGAAAATAGAAAAAGTTGACACTAAGATTGTTCCTCACTTTCTTATAAAATCCAACACCAGATTTTTGTGTGTAAAGTAAGCTTTAAGGTGTATAGGTCTCATACGATGGACATACGATGGAGATGTCTAAAGCAAAGTCTAACTTTGCATTAATTTATGTGCGTGTGGCTCCTAGTGAGAACTTCTATAGTTTGGCATTAGTTTTGTATTTAATTAGATCTATAATTAAAAAAAAAAAAAAAAGAAGAAAAAAGAAAGAAAAAGTTAATACAGTGGTTTTAACATTATTCCTCTATTTGGTATCAAAATCCAACACCAAATTTCCCTTGTAAATTGAGCTTTACATAGTATTTGGATTGAGTGAAGGAAAGGGGAGAGAAGGAACTTGAAGGAAAAGTTTTTCTTTTTCTTAGGGTGCGCTGTGCAAGGGTTGGGGGAACTTTCCCTCGAGGCCACTAAAATCATTCCCCTTTAATTTGGAGGGAATTCTTATGAAATGAAAAGTTTATCTCTAAAATGGAAATATATATTTGAGATATAAGGGTTTTTGTGGTATTTTAATAAAATAAAAACTTTCCTCCTACAAACTTTCCTTTCTTAACTAAACAAGAGAATTCAAAAATTTTTCATTCATTTTTCTTTTATCTCTAATTATTTCCCTCCATTTCCTTCCCTCTTAATTGTTCTATTCTTCCCAAATATAATGTTAAAATGTATGGGTCTTACATGGTAGAGCTATGTGAAGTGAAGTGAAGTCTAACTCTACATTAGTTTATGAACATGTGGATCCATGGAGAATATCTATTTTAATGGTTTAGCATCAATTTTGAGTTTAATTAAATATAGGAAAAATATAAATCCCCCTAAACTTTTATTTAAGTATGGATTAACCTCCTAAACTTTCAAAATATGGTTTTTAACATTCTAAACTTTGATAAACTAGTAAACAACTCTTATAAGTTGAGAATAACTCTTTTAAACTTTGATTTTAATATGCAAACACCCAATAAATTTATTAGAATGTGCTTTAAAATCCTTTAAACTTTGATCATCGTGTGACTTTTTTTAATTAGAAAAAAAATATCCTTTATATTGATAATTTATTAAAATTTAGCAGGTCAAACTATACTTTAAAAGTTTAGAGATTTAATTCACACCTAAGTCAAAGTTTAAGAAGGTTATTTACAATTTTCTTTAAATATTTTTAACAATTTTAAATTTATGTAAAATTAATTAAAAAGGAAAAAAAAAAGTCAAGACATTCATGTTAAGATTATTACTTTCTTTGGTATAAAATCCAACACCAAATTTCTTAAGTAAATTGAGCTTCATACGATATGTGAAATAAAGTCTAGCTCTACAGTTCCATCAAGGAGTAATAGATAGTTAGTAGTATACTTATTTTCACGACACTATTTATTATGGTTGTGATATAAAATAGTGAAATTATATATTTCCCATATGAGGGTCCGAAAGGTCTTACTCTTCCTATGTATTATATTTTTAATGGAGCATATCGCTAAAAATAGGTAGATAGTGGTCTATTATATTTTTACTCTTATCAAGGACTTTAGTTCTAATGGTCTGGACTAATTTTGAGTTTCATTATATATTAAATTTAGTAATTCTAAATTTTAAGTGTAAATTAAAAAAAGAAAAGGAAAAAAATACACTTGTTATAAGATTATTCTTCTCTTTGTTATAAAATCAATACCACATTTCGATGTGTAAATAAAGCGTGTGGATCCCATGGGGTGGAGGAGCTGTGGGAGGACAAGTCTTTGACTCTGCAATAATTTATGAGCGCGATGTGTGGTCCCATCTGGGACTTCTTTTCCACGGTTCTTTTAGACTTTTAGTTGCCGTGCAATGACAATCAAATTAGAGTCGGGGAATATTCGGAAGTGCTGCAGAAAATGAGTCTTACAAAATGAACAAAAAGAAGAGGACATTTATGAAATTATAGGAGACCTTGTAAGAACTTTGATCATTCTTAAGCTGCAAATGTTATAGTAATTAAATTGATAAAAAAAATTAATAAAAATAATATTACATTTGAAAATTATGTAGCTATTTATTCAATGTAAACTTTGCCCTCTTTATTTATTTTTTCTTATTTTCACTCCCTTTTTTTCCTCTAATAAAAGGTGTATGTGCATCCCTTACCATAGAAATATTTGCATTTGGCTAATTAACTGTTTTAATATCTATAAATAATATATTAGGAACAATGAATAGAAATGATTTTAAAAAATCGACAGTTAATAAAGAACACTAAATCCATGCTTGTCGTCTTTTCATGTTCAACTTTTTGCATTTTATCTTCAAAATTTTCATAATATCATTTTGCCAAGGTTCAAAAAAGTAAAAAAAAAAAAAGGTCTAAGTACACAGTTTTCAAAAATTAAGGTAGCCAAATACCATGGTTTAAACAAATCAAATTGGCTTGCAAATTACGTGAGTTAGACTCCATCATTTAAGTTTAATTGCATTGTAGTTTAACGAGTTTAAGCTCCAACCCTATGGTATGTATGTGATTCATAAGCTCACAAAGCTAATGTGATTTTTATGTATGGTAATTTATAGAAGTTGAGTCCACTTTGAGCTTTAATATAATTTAATTAAAAAGAACATAAAATTTTTTAAATAATCAAGTCTAAATGAGATTTTTTTTTCCTTTTTCCATGAGAAAGCTCAGGCTTTGAATTTTCAGGTTGGGTATAAACCTTCGTAGAACTCTTAGAATTGATTTATACCCTTGGATCAGCAACAATTTTTTTTTCTTTTGAAGAAAAGAAACAATTATATGCATTGAGTAAACATAAAGGAACAATTTGTAATTACCTTTTTAAGGAAAATAACATTCTATTTTTAGCCATTCAATATATAATTCCATTAAACGCGAATGAAATATGGGATATTGTGAAAAACATTTTCTTTGCTTCAAGTCAAGTATAGATTTATTAAAAAATGATTTGAATGTATTAATTGTGGGAGAAAAACCTTATGTTTTCTAATTTATTATATTTAAGAGTTTAAGTAATTTGTTGTTTAAGAATTTAATTTTATGAAGTTTTTTGTTTGAATTATTTAATAGATATTAAAACTGCAGAAAGAACTATTTTTAATATTTTAGTTGATAAACATTTTCCAATGTTCACTTCAAAGCATCCGTAGCCCAAGAGAAATATAGATAGTTTCAACATTCACAAGCCCAGATATAGCCCACCGTCCACTGTAAATGAAATTTTATTCCTTTTTAAGTAATCCCTCCCATTTAAGAAATGAATTCATCCACGCAAGAAGGGGGAAAAATAAAAACAAAGGGTATTACTTACCGGGTGTATTTACAAGTGATGAATAAATATCAATTGGATTTAAATATATGACAATAAGGATTATAATTTTTTAAAAAGAAAAATTATCCATCACTACTACCATATAATAGAATTTTATTGATAATTATGTATAACGTATATATGTACATGGTGTGCCCTTACATAAGTAATGCTTTTCCCATGGTGCAAAGGGAGAAAGTCTAGACTTGAGAGCGCTGCAATCCATATTCTTTTCCTTTCTGCTTTTTCAGTTTTAGTTTAATTAATTTCTAGTTAATTTGTGTAGATTTGGACCCAAAGTGCAGGATACAAATTTTACATGGGCTTTAATTTGAATTATATATATCAATTTACCTGGTTCCTTCTAGTCTATTGTCTATTTTATATAAGAATTAATGCTTCTTATGTAAATTGGTATTTGAAATTCATGTACTAGTATTATTCACAATTTAGTAAATGGTTGGTTGTTCGATCGGGTGCCCTATCTTTAAACTCGCGAAATAATTACGTACATTTAGTTTTTTATCTTTTATTTTTATTTATTTATTTCTTTTAAAAGATATCATCCACTTCAATACATCACGTTTTTGTAGAGTTGCAAACGAGTCGAGTTAAATCGAGCTTTTTATCGAGCTTAAGTTCGAGTTCGACTCATTTAGATAAAAAAATTTTGTTTTGAGTTCAAACTCGACTCCTTTACTAATCAAACTTGAACTGACTCGAGCCTAAAGTAAGCCAATCTTAAACCTATTTACGAGCTTAGGTATACAAAACAGAGAAATAGATAAATAAATAGACTAATGAAAAGTGAATAAAAATTAAATATATAAATCATATATTATC
>JAMXBB010000002.1:115354946-115698798 GCA_024138015.1 Lumnitzera littorea | reverse complement strand
TCACCGATCATCTCTACCACAGGTTGGTAGATGTAGGGGTTTATGTGTTTAGAGATGATGAGGAGCTCCGTGTTGGTGAAGAAATTCACCCCCACCTGCTCAGAGCAATCGAGTCTTCGAAAATAGCAATCCTGATTATATCCCCAGATTATGCCTCAAGTAAATGGTGCCTTCGTGAGCTTGTCCAAATTCTCAAGTGTAGGAAAACACCGGATCGGATTGTCATACCCATCTTCTACCATGTTGACCCCTCGGATGTGCGACACCAAACCGGTGGTTTTGGAAAGGCACTTTCTAAACAAAAGAAGAACAACACCAGCGAGGTTGTTCAAGAATGGAAGGAAGCTTTAGAAGAAGTTGCATCCTTAAAAGTGCTGCAATTAAATAATGATGCTGATGGGTAAGAATTATCTATGTTCCTATCTTCATGAAATTCATTTCTTTATTAATGTTTATATATATACTAACTTAAAATCGGAATATGATATATAGGTATGAAGGAAAATTGGTAAAGGAGGTCGTCGAAAAGGTATTGACTCACCTGAAGAAAACCACCCTAGTTGTTCCGGCGTATTTGGTTGGAATTGAGGAACGAGCGGAGTACATTATGCAAATGGTTGACGTAAAATCATCTAATGATATTCAGCTTGTGCTAATCCATGGAATGAGCGGCATCGGAAAAACAACTTTGGCCAGATTTCTCTACAACCAACTATCTGATCACTTCCAGTTTCGTAGTTTTCTGTCAAGTATCCATGAAATATCGATACTGCAACTGCAAAAGCAACTAATTTCAGACATCTTAATACAGGGGTGGCCACGAGATATATACCAGGCTGATGAGGGAATTGGTATCATCAAAAGTACATTTAAAGGAATGAAAGTTCTCCTTGTACTCGATGATGTTGATGGCATAGATCAGCTTGATGCATTAATCGGAAGATATGACCATTTTGGACCTGGAAGCATGATGATCGTTACTTCTAAGAATAGAGATGCACTGAATCCATGGCACGTGAAGGTGGCTTATGAGCTTGAAGGATTGGATTTTAATCAATCCTTCCAATTATTTCGCAAGCATGCCTTACGAAGAGAGGACTCATGCTTAGATGAATTCGAAACCATTGGACGCGATATTGTATCCACTACTGGGGGGCTTCCTTTAGCAATTAAAGTCATTGGCTCTTCTTTGCTAAATAAAAGCTTAGATCTTTGGAAAGAGACATCGAAGAGGTTAAAAAGGATGCCAGCTCGTGAAGTACATTTAAAGTTGAAAATAGCTTACGAAGCTTTAGAATACGAGCAACGGCAAATATTTCTTGATATCGCATGCCTTTTTTCATCCAACGGTGACTTTGAATCTTTTATCTACATGTGGGATGACTGTGGCTATTGGCCTCGGTATGGAATTGAAGTCCTCAAATCCTTGTCTTTGATACACGTAGGAAATGGAAATTCACCAATCATGCACAAGCAACTAAAACTAGTTGGAAGGGAAATTGTAAGGCAAGAAAGTTCTGATTTACCCGAGAGACGTAGAATATTATGAGAACCAGAAGAAGCTTGTGAAGTTATAGAAAGAAATCAGGTATAAATCAATCTTGCTTTTTCCTCTCTTTTTATTCTATAGCATATCAACTGTCATTATATTACATGACCTTTTTACCTTTTAAATTAGAAGATGTTTTTTTTTTTTATATTCATAAACCATTATAATAAGAACAGTAGTATAAAAAAAAAAAAACCTCTTGGTGAAGTTCTCCACTACTGATCGCATGGGGGTCCATCACTGCCACCTTTTGATGGGCTTTCCAAGCAAAGTGTATGATGCATGATACATGGAGGAGGTAAAATACAATTTGAGGGATAACCAAAATCATATAGGATTTGATACAAATAAAAGGGGGGAAAAAAAATCCAAACAAAACCTTAAAGTAGTTGGTTTCGTCCAATTTGAAATATATTGATTTGCTTATTTATCTTGTTTTTTCTTTTTAGCAGTTCAATTTGTTATTACTATCTTTATTTACATTTAAATTGAATTTAAATTACCAAATAGTAATTTGATTTTGTATTGGCTAAGTGGTATCAGGCAATTGCACAAGAATCAAGACTACTAGTCTACTCTTAGTAATCAAACCACCAAAGAGAAGATGATAAGGTTGAACACCATACCACATTTTGAATTCCCGCCACCTTCTACACGAACCACTGAACACAACACCACATCATCTTTAAGGGACTGTACGACCACATTGATCGGCCATTAGAAGCTGACAATTACCAATTCAACGGGGCTAATGAAAGTTTTGATTTCAATCCTCTAAAATTCTTATAAAATTAATGATCATTTTCTAAAAGTTTTCTTTTTTCTTTTTGGAGGATTACAATTGGGGAGGAAGGATTTAAACTTGGTTTACCTTATTGAGATATCAATATCTATACTTCTAGGTTATAAAGCCATTGATATTCCTTAAAAGTTTTATTTCTATGAAAAGTTGAAAGTATTGAAAACTTAAATAAAAGAAAAGTTGAGGACTCAAGTAAGGAAAAATAAATAAATAAAACTTAAAAACTTGAGAACTAAAGATACATGAGTTGTGATAGGCATATCGACTATTTATTGTGAAATTATAATGAATTTATATTTTTTTAATTTCCAAGATACTTTTTCATTTTCAAAACAGAGTTTAGACAATACAATACTTACCATGTCATTTGTGATTTTAATTTCGTTTCACCAGACATTTTCCAAAGATACATCTTCCCCATATTTTTTCCTTATTGACTTCTAAGATGAGTATTGATACACTTATATATTTTTTTTCTTAAAAAGAAAAGGAAAAGTCTTTACGCTGACCTTTTAGAAAAATAGTAGAACAATGAAAAGTGCTTAGCCGAAAAGAAATAATAAATAATTAAATAAAAAGCCATGCAGGAAAAGGTATATCAAGGAATGCTTAATCTTGTTTACTCATATTACACCGAAAATCTTATTTAAAAAATAAATTAAGTTTATTAATTAAAAATTTACAACTTTTCCATTCAATCGAATCTTCATTGCAAAGTTTGATGTAAAATGCTTATAAGAAAATCTTCCAACAAAGCACATGTTTTAATTTTCTTTCTTTCTGTTTTCTTTCTTGTTAATAAAATCGAATGTCATATTGTAGGTCTTGGTAGAAAGAGTGAACAAAAGAGAAGAAAAAAATGAGTAGAAATATTATGTTTGGGTAAATAAAGGTATAACCGGATGGAGCAAAAAGCAACAATGAAGACTTTTCACTTTTTGGCTTGAATGATTTCTCCTGAGAAATGAAGAGAAATAGGTCAAAATGAGTTAAAAATAAGAAAAAAAGAGCGCGAAATTATAAAATTACCATTAAAAGTAAAATAAAAAGGAGATAAAAAAGTAAATATCGTTTTAATCTAATATATATTTAATTTTCTCCAATTTTCTTTAGGTCATATCAATCAAACAACTGTTAAGAAAATTTCCCCTAATTTCATTCATTTTATCTTCTTCATAGAACCTATTATTCTTTTTACTTCATTTATTTTCATTTTTGTTTTTTTTCAGTTCCACCTGCTTATACCCATGTCCACTTTACCAAATACAAGTAAAATAAAATAGCAGGAGCAGAAAATATTATTCTCTTATACATACCATACCCTACGAAAACTATAATTTATCTGATAGGCATAGACATTCGTACTCTTATAAAACCAACCATGCGAAGTTTTTAATTTCTAATATTTTATGGACCAGGGTACTGAACAGATTGAAATCCTCAATCTTGCCTCCGATAAAAGATCCGAAGAAATATTATTCACAAGTCAACAATTTGAGAGGCTCCCAAAGTTGCGACTTCTTCAAATGAAGAACACAAATCTTGTTGGAAATTTTATGAATTGTTTTCGTAATCTAAGATGGCTCCGGTGGTACGGGTGTCCTTCAAATTTTATGGCAACAAGATTTCATCCAAAAAATTTGGTGGTTCTTAATTTATCATGTAGTAATATCACAGAGCAATGGGGTGGCTGGAGTGAAATGAAGGTAGTAATATATAATGTATTTTCATTCATATATATGTGTGTAGAACTTGATAAACGAAATAATATTTTTATTAAAAAAAAAATTGATTGTCTATCATTGTTCATAGTGTGCAGAGAAGCTAAAAGTTCTAGAACTTGCGTGGTGCTCCCAGTTGAAAGAAACTCCGGATTTCTCCGCATTCAAAGAGTTGGAGATTTTGCACCTTGACTATTGTAGAAGATTGAGGAGAATTCATCCATCTATTTTTACATTGGCCATGACACTCAAATCCCTTAGTTTGCATGAATGTGAAGAACTCGTGGAGCTACCAATAGAAATGGGTCAAATGGAGGAATTAACAGAACTTTATCTAAGTGGGACTTCGATAAGGGATATTCCTGTGGAGAAAGGATTTTTAACAAAACTCAAGACTCTCTCTCTTCGTGAGTGTAAAAATCTTGCACGGCTTCCTGACACGATAGGAGAACTAGAGTCACTATCCCTGCTTCACTTAAGCAATTCAAATATTAAGGAATTACCAGAGTCTATCGGAAAGTTACGTAGTTTAAAACGCTTAAGGTTGGATGGATGTGTGTCACTTCCAGTAATTCCTGCGTCGATTGGAGAACTAGAGTCACTATGCACTCTTACCTTAAGCCATACAAATATTAAGGAATTACCAGAGTCTATCGGAAAGCTACATAGTTTAGAAGATTTATGTATAAGTCACACCCCCATAGAAAGGTTACCGGCTACCATCGGCATGTTAAAGGAACTAAAAACTTTTCGTGCCTGTGAACTACGTGGGCTCACTAAAGTTCCCGAGGAGATTGGTGAATTAGCTCGTCTAGTCTTTCTCCATTTAAGAGGGGCACCAATTTCTGCATTGCCAAACCTCCCTGGTAGTCTAATAACTCTGTCTTGTTCTGGTTGTTCAATGGAGTCGCTCCCGAATATTTCCTACTTAACTAACTTAGTTTCTCTTGTTCTCGAAAGTATAGGTGAAATCCCAGAGCTTCCTCCAAATCTATGGAGACTTCATCTCCGTGGTTGTCAAACATTGCGTACACTTCCTGAATTTTCAATTCTGAAGTATCTCCACGATTTGATTATTGAAGATTGTACTGAGCTAATGGAGATCAATGCTCTTGAAGAAGTACAATCTTTAGAAGCTCCAAGTATTAGTGGTTGTAGGAAGATATCTAAACTCAGTGGCATGGGGAATTCATTGAGGACATTGTCGTTGAATTCTTGCGATGGGTTAAAAGGCATACTAAATCTTTCATCTTTAGAATATCTAGATCATCTTGATGTAGTTAAGTGCAATAATCTAGTCGAGATTCAAGGACTAGACACCATGAAGAGGCTAAGGGGGTTGCAGATCGGTGACTGTTCCTCCCTTGAAAGCATCGGCGACGTTTCTCGGTGGACAACGTTGCCTTTTTTAGAGTTTGGTAACTGTCCAAAGCTAAGGGATATTGATTATCTTTGCATAGACAAGTGTTCATCTTTAATAGAATTGCACCTTTTTGGAGGGTGCCCTAAACTGAAGTTTCCAGATCTTTCGAAGCTTAGAAACCTCATGTTTTTAAGCGTGAATCAATTTGAGGAGTTGAGAGAGATTCCCAAGCTTGAGGAGATGAAGTCCTTGTTGACCTTAGACGTTTCTGGATGCAGATCATTGGAGAATTTGCCAGATTTTTCAGAATTTGCAAACTTACAGCACTTAAATGCCGACGGTTGTGAGAGATTGATGGAGTTTAGAGGACTTGAAAACTTGCATCGCTTCGGGTCATTATCTATTTTTGGGTGCCGATCACTCAAACAATTGCCAGAGTTGCAGATCGGGTGGATCCGCAAACGAAAGTCGGAAGTTGTCTCCTACGATGATATTTATTAAGGTAGCGGTTGTCCACGCTTCTACTGGGCTGGGATGGCATCCTTCTCATTTCTTCAAAGGTAAAGATGCTGGTTTCATTTCTCAGTCCTAGTTCTTCCACTCCTCCTCGTTTCTCATAATGGACCCTATAAATTATAAAAAGGTCATTTCAATTCTAATTTATTCAAATTTCACATATATGACAATTGCGCCATCAAAATACATCTTTTTTTTTTTTAAAAAAAAAGAAACATTCTATGAATGAATAAAATAGTCATTATGCAATGTCTGTACATGCATTAAGCCATTTGTCTGGCTTCAAAATGGATATGAAAACTTTTGAACTAGGTAGGTGAAAGTTTTTTCCTTTCCTATTGCATTTTATCTATATGAAAATGGTAAAAAAAAAAAGGAAAAGAAAATAATAAAAATGTGTCTATGCAATTGAACTTTAAAATATATGGTAGACCCCCTCATGTCTTTATGTATATCTTACTTCACCTCATAAAAATTTTGTTGAATTCAGACTTTTAAATAGTTTAAAACATATATGATTCCATATGGCAATGAGAACATATAATGCTTGGTTTTTATATATACTAAATATAATTTCTCTCATTTCTAGCAAGATTACAACTCATTGTACTTCTATTTTGATGAATTAATTACTCAAGTATACAATTCCTTCTTATGGATTCAAATTTTAATTCATGCTTCTCATTTTTACTTGTGTGTAATTGGAATTTTAGTTTGATTTGACCTGGTAACTTAATAAATATCGATATTACCTAAAAAAAATTAACAAATATCAAACTTCAGTGGTAGCTAGAATATGTGCTTGGATAGCTTTCTTTTGGTTGAAAATGGAGCATTTGTTGTTTCCGCATTACAGATTATCGAGATAGCATTTTCGTTGAAGTCCCAGCGGCCAACAAGGGAAAAGAGGATGAAGAGTGAATCGAACCACCTTTGCTGCTTCAAATAATAATTAGAGAAATGGTATTAACTGTGGTATATGCTTCATGTTTTCTATAATTAAAGTCCCTCCCACATCTTTAGAAAATGGTTGTCCTATGTTGTTTTCTTAGTCCAAATTTTATGGTAATTTAACTCTATAACTCCTAAATTAAGGCAATTATTTGCCTACCATTCTTAGTCTCCTATTGATACCTCTGTTACCAGGCAAACATCAAACTAAAAGCTTATCTTATATTACACTAAATAAAATTCTAAATTTTTCTAGTGCAAAATAATTGGCTTTGTTTTCCTTTTCAAAGTTTAGTGTAATTTAGATTCATCTATATAGATATGCGATGGCTACTAGAAGTTTGCATTATCATATAGCAGGTGATTGTTTTCATTTAGTTAAATTGCTTTGTGAAGTAACATAAATTTTTTTTTTTTTTTTTTTTTTGTTGTTGCAATAATTTTGTAATGTTTGTTCATTGTCTTCTTTCTTATTTGCAGAAATTGCATGTAGCCTTTCACTTTCACAAACTTAAAGGATTAAGTAGGGATTTCCAAAAAGAAAACTTGGAGGCACAAATAGCTGAGGTAAGAGAAATCTACTTCTTTCACATTCCGAGCTAGGTTCAATTCCTAATCACATGTATATGCCTATGTCGAGAAATGCTTAAGCATTAGGATAAAGGTGTGCATGGATTCATTGAGGAAATTGACCATGGAATGGTTAGCAATGTTTTAATCCTTTATCTTTCATAGAGATTAGCGAAATGAAGCTTGTACTCTAAAAATAATGACATTTAGTTTGAGAAACAAGTTAACATTTATTGTTTGATTGATGTAATTTTATGAATTTAAACTAGAAAAAAAACACTTTTTGTTCTCTATTTAGTTTGTATAATTAGCTATCATACTAGAGGAAAGAGATCTTAAAATAATGGACAAAAACTCAAAATTTTGGTACCAGGCATTTGATGGTATAAAATCTATTTTATGTAGTATAAAATCAATATATCATTAAAATTTTAAAAATAACTCTATATAAAATTCCCAAACCATAATATTGAACTTTATTGTAATTTATATTATGAAAAATTAAAATTTTTATTTTTTAATTTCCCAATCACAAAAATCAATATCAATACTAAGCAATTAAACATGATGTAATAAGGTTTTACTATCTCGTATTCCTTATACTATATTGTTCAGTTCTCCTTATTTTATAAAAGTACTTACAATCAAACATTATCTAAAGATGAAAATTAAAAATCATATAGCTCATTGAACCATTAAACAAAAATACGATTTTATTAGAATTATAGTGGTCATTTTACTTGGGTTAAAGATGGATTTTTTTTTTTTTCTAGTAGAATGTAGAGGAGCCTCAAGAAGAGTTGGGAAGACAAGATTGAAATATAAGTTAATGTAATAAGATTTTAATTAATATAATTCATGAATGCATTGCCTTAGGAATTTGAATTATGGGAGGTAGTTACTACTATTAAAGTTTATTGTCTATTGTAAAGCTTGTATGTTAGTTATACTTGTTTGTTTAGAAACTTGAAACCAACTTAATACACTATTAAATGTTTGTTGGATGAGCTTACTCCTTGGTCGATGGATTTGAGAGTACTGGTGGTCAAAAGTGGAGATCATAGACTACTAACCATATCACCTTGTAAGGGCAATAAGCAAGGGGGTTGTAATGGTATTTTAGGCATTGAATTGCATTAGTGCACCTGGGTGAATTTTAGACCAGCTAAGTGATGTAATACAAGTTAGTCTTCTAGTAAAAAGTGGTAATCCAATCGTTATAGTGAAATGAAATGCTATAATGGATGATTATCATTGATTGATTATATTGGAAGCTGATGCCAAAAGTGAAATTGGAACAAAATAACTTTTAGGGCTGAGGTCTCAAATATATGTGTGTAGTAGTATATTGTATGTCTTAGGAATCTGAGATATTCCAAGTCTTCAAATGCTAAAATTTTGCTAGTTATTTCATTTAAATAGGATACTAAAAGAATTACTCGTTACATTAAACATTATGTATGCTTGTAAGTTTGTATTTGCCTGCCATGCCACTCGAATGTGGATGTTGTAACTATTGTCTTTTTGCTTAACTTGTAGAAGTCTTGTTTTTTAAGTGCAAGTACATATTTGGAGATGGAAAGCTATGATGAGTTAGGTTTTGACTTGTACTTTAGGAGTGTGCTATTTGATAGTGAAAATGGATATCAAGTGCATCGAGGATAAGACCTATATCATTTGTGTTATATTGAACTTTGTTGTGTCTAGATAGAAGTTGAAGTAGAAGTTGTAAAATTTGTGCGATTGTGTTTAGATGTCTTGTCATTGAAATAAAACTTGTGGTTGTGACGATATAGTCAATACTAGTAAATAACTATATAGGCTATGTTTTTATTTATTGAAACTCCTACTAAGAGTATTTATGGTTTATACATATGATTGTGGAATTCTTAGTAAGTTGTATGTCTTGCATACACTTATCAAGATAGCACTATGCGGCGGGGTTCTTATACCTTAGTTTAAAATTAGAATAAAACATGATAATTGTCATATTTATCAATTATTAGTCTAAAATTCATCAATTGATAAATATATTTAATTTGTTATTAATTTTTCACCTTTCAAAAGTTAGAGGAAGCCATATTCTTAACCCTCGTGGTTTCATAAAGATAAAGTATTGAATAATTGAATTTTCTTGCGATGAGTATAAATAAGTGAATCAAAACGGAGATTGCCAACTACTGGAAATGCTGTTCTGTTTTCTGTGGTGTCTCCATTCACAGTCGAAAAGGCGAAGAAAATAAAATACTTGATAAGATAATAGGTAAAAGAGAAAAGACTAAAAGAAATTATCACTAAAATACTTCATGATCAACCAAGACACTGACCACTATCTTAAATCCATGTGGAAATGATTAGGGGCGTAGCTCTGCTGTATCTATAATTAACATATCGCTATAACCTTTTAACCTTTTTTTTTTTAAACACCTTTCATATTTAAAATATAATTTATGGCTCGATCCCATTAAAAAGCCTAACAAATATTACTGTCCTATAATTACAAGACTTGTACGGTCTAATTCCTAAAATGGCCTCCTATTTTAAATAGTGCAGATCATTTTTCAAAAAATGTTAGTATTTTAATTAATGGAAAGCATATTTTCTCTTGTAAAAATATATCTTTTTAATTAAAAAGCTATTTAAAAGAAAATAAAAAAAAACTCTATCAAATATACGTTTCGGAAACAAAATAGCCTAAGATTTCGTAATGTGGGGGTAATATAAAAATATAAGTTGTTGCATTGAATGATACAATTTTAATCACATTGGGTTCAATTTTTTTTTTTTTTCCTTTGCTGTTTATTATTTTTTGTAACTATTACATTGGGTATCTGTATTTTTGTTTTTCATTATCTTAGGTACCTATGTTATTTCTATTAATAGTTAAGTGACATGTGTTTTATTAAATAGTAAAAAACAAACACCGTTAACAAACTGTTAGTTTTAAAATGATACAAGAAATAAAAGCAATCTTCCTTCTATCAACAATAGGTATAACTTTGTTGTGTAATTTATTTATTTTTTTGAATTTGCAAATTTATTGCTTTGATTCCAGGGTCCTTTCCTTTTAAGTCCCCTATGATTTCTTTTAGTATTGTTTTTTTCTTTCCATAATCCCTTTCTATGGCCCACTTATTTAGATCATAACAACTTAACTATACGTTTAAAACTTCTATGTGTTAGTGCAGAAGTGACCTATACAGACTTTAGTTCATTCAGTTGGTGATGGATTCAAATTATCAAATCGAATAAAATAACAAATTTGACATATAAGTTTGTTGGATTGACTTTTGGTTTGCTATAATAACTAATAATATTCCTTGGTGTAGAATCAAGAGCATATTATGAACAATCTTGAATCACGAGATGCTTATGCACTATTTCGTAATCAAGCATAAATTAATTTTAAGGCTCGGTATGGTTGAATAAAAATTGATGGACCCAAGGAAGGAAAATAAAGGTTTAAATTGTCATATGGAGATATGTAACTCGTTTAATACTTTAGAAAAAATATTTTAGTATCAAATTGCATATATTATATAAAACGATTGTGTTTTGACGAGGCTATAAACTTCTTGATAGAGAAAAAAGATGGTTTTTGTTTTTTTGTGTCGTTTTAAAATTAATATTTTCTTTTAATGGTATTTGTTTTTTACTGTTTAATAAAATATAGATTACTTAAATGTTAAAGAAAATAACATAAATATCCAAAATGATAAAAAAATAAAAATATAGTTAATTTATTCCGCAATTTTTAGAAGGAATGATAGAACCTGATCCTTCTAATTTGAAAGATGCTTTTATTATTTATTTGAATGGACTAATTTATTAAGTTTTTTTTGGGTCAAATCATTGGTGGCGAGTCCAGACGTGTACGGTTAGCTTACCTCCTAAGTCTTTTATCGAAAAGTCTTGCCCGAAAGTTACTCACATAATCCACTGTAGCAGTCCTTCACTTCCAGCTTCAGGTTTTGACGAAAGTTACTCGCATCATCCACAACACGAAGATAACGAGGAACTCCATGTTGGAGAGGAATTTCACCCCAATCTTCTTTCTGCAATCCAAACTTCCAAGGTTTCAATCGCAATCATCTCTCCAAACTATGCTTCTAGTAAGTGGTGCCTTCGTGAGCTTGTCCAAACCCTCAAGTGAAGAGAAACGATGGGCCAAATTGTTATACCCATCTTTTATCATGTTGACCCATCGGATGTGCGTCACCAAACCGGTAGTTTTGGAAAGGGATTTTCCTTGGAGAAGAAAAAAAATAGTAACGAGGTTGTCTAAGATTGGAAGGAAGCTTTGGAAAAAGTCGCTTCCTTGAAAGTGTTGGAATTGAATAATAACGCTGACGGGTCTGTGAATTTTGCTTTTTGTCTTCTGCATATTAGTTTCTCTTTTTGTTTATATGATAAACATTAAATGGAAACGAGGCTTGTAGGTACGAAGGGAAATTGGTAAAGCAAGTCGTTGAAAAGGTACTGACCGTGCTAAACAAAACCACCCTGGTTGTCCCAGAATATTTGGTTGGAGTTGAGAAACAAGCAAAGCAGATAATGAATATGGTTGATTTACAATCATCCTATGATGTTCAGATTGTGTTAATCCATGGCATGGGTGGTATCGGAAAAACAACTCTGGCCAAATTTCTCTACAACCGACTAACTAGCCATTTTCGGTTTTGTAGTTTCTTGGAAAGTGTCCGTGAAAGGTCGGTGCAGCAGCTACAAAAGCAACTAATTTCAAACATTTTACAACAAGATTGACCACATGATAAATACCATGCTAGTGAAGGAATCGGTATCATTGAACGTAAATTTAAAGGGATGAAAGTTCTCCCTGTACTTGATGATGTTGACCAAAAGGATCAATTTAATGCACCGGTAGGAAAGTATGATTCGCTTGGACTGCGTAGCATACTGATTATTACTACTAGGAATAGAGATGTCTTGAATCCTTGTCATGTGAAGCTAACTTATGTGCTCAAAGAATTGGATTTTCATCAATCTTTTCAATTATTATGCAAGCATGCCTTACAAGAAGGGGACTCGCACTTTAGTGAATTTGAATCTATCGCTCAAGATATTGTATCTACTATTGGAGGCCTCCCTTTAGCGATTGAGGTCATTGGTTGTCTTTTATCAGGTAAATGCTTAGATTTTTGGATAGAAACATTGAAGAAGTTAAAAAGGGCACACAATGAAAGCGTGAAATTGAAGTTGAAAATAAGCTGTGAAGCTTTGTCATATGAGTAGAAGCAAATTTTTCTAAATGTTTCATATCTTTTTCCACTAATGAAAGATTTTTAATCTTTCATGTATATGTGGGATGATTGTGATTACTATTCTGATTTGAAATTGAAATTCGTAAATCCTTGTCCTTGATAAAAATACAATGCGGTCAATTAACTATGCATGAGCAACTAAGACTAATTGGAAGGGAAATTGTGAGACAAGAAAGTAATCATCATCTTGGGAGATGTAGAATACTATGGAAGAGAAAGCATTGGAAGTCATGGAAACAGATTAGGTATAAATCTTTCCTCGCCTTCATTTCTTTTCTGTAACACACTAATTTTCAATTAAGTGAATGATAAAAGATAGTTCTATTTAGGTGAATTGTGCATACATCCTTTTATTTGCTCTATGTACATTTTAGTCCATTGTCTGTGTAATTGAACTTTTAGACCATAAATATTCAAAATGATGCCTTCGTACACCCATATGGTCATTTTTCCTTGACAAAAATATTAAAAATTAAAATTAAATTAAACTATTCAATTTCATTGTGTTTCAATCTAAGGTATTAAAACAAACTACATTAAGCAATTTGAGCGAATGAAATGAACCCTGGATGAAACCATCCCAAAAGAGCTACATCTTGCTGTTTGATTTGATATGCGCTCTTAAAATGCGAATCACATTGATGGTAAGTTGTACTACTCTTAACTTAAGTGGTGGCAGCAATGGTAGTTAGCAGGTGGTTTAGAGAGGTAAATTAGGGATCATAATCATTAGCTGAGTTGGGCATGATGTTACCCACCTAAAGGGGTTATGTCAATCATTTAAATGACTAGTTGGGATTGGTTGTAAGATATGTGGAGTCAATGTGCAATGCCACATTGGTAGTAAGCCATGGCTCCATCATGCAGGGTTTTTGTATTTGTTTCGAATTTTTGTTTAGAAATTTCTTATATTATTATTTTTTCAGTACATTTTACTTTCTTCTTGCTCTTTATTTTTATTTTAAAGGAAAAAATGTAATACCTGGTTCCAAACTAGAGGCCTCAACTATCATGATTGGCAAGTGATTAATACACACACATATATATAATGTGTTCAATGAAATTATGTAATATAGAAAAATATTGTATAATGCATCGTAAAAGATAATAAAATGATATATATTCTATTTTATAATTTGGTAATTGATCTTTTCATATAATTTTAGATCATATGATAAAATTGTAGATTCTAAAATTTACTAATAAATAGTTGTAAAATCAATAAATTAGATAAAATAAGGTACATAAATGAGTCAAGTGAAAACCTTATTGTGCTGAAACTCAACCCGTCCTCAACTCCAATATTTTAAAGCTTGAACTTGTCTTAAACTTAATCGAGTTTAAAATTTTGAACTTGAGTTTTGCTTAGATGGCTCTTAACAAGTTTGAACTCGGCTCCATTAAACTCACTTAGGTAGAATTTTTTTCTGAAAATTTTTTTTCTCTTAATATGATATTAGTATACAAATCTGACTTGTGCTTGATTTGATTGTTATCAAATTGAATTGAAGTAAACATCAAGTCTAACTTGAGTAATTTGTAGATCCGACTCTTTTACACCTCTAAATGCTAGGTTATTCGGCAAAAAAAACTTTTTGGGTGAAATTATTCAATAAAAATTAATATTGTGCTCAAAGGCTTCTCTCTCTCTCTTTTTTTTTTTTTTTGGCATACTGTGCCAAAAGTTTACCTTATAGTTGGAAATTCAACTTACATATCAGCAACCTACAACTGTTGCTTTTAATAGAATCTTCAATGCAAAAATCAATTTACACTGCTATTTCCATTGGTGTATACATCTTACTCTTGTAAATCCAACTTACTTATTTCCAACATTTTGTTGTAGGGGGAACTGAAGAGATTGAAGCCCTCAATCTTGCTTTGAATCAAAGGTCTGAAGAAAATTGTTTCACAAAAAAATTGAGACTTTTTAATTGAAAAATGCAAATCTAGTTAGAGATTTCAAGAATGTTTTTTAAATTTAAGATAGCTTTAATGGTATGGATGCCCTTCAAATTTTATAGCAATTTATTTTTGTCTCAAAAACTTGGTGGTTCTTAATTTATCATATAGTGAAATCATAGAGAAATGAGGTGGTTGGAGCAACAATAAACTTTTTTCTTATATATATATATGTATATATTGATATGGAATATATATTCTTTATGAAGAAGCCATTTTCACTTTCTATCTTTTTTTATAGTATGCAGAGAAACTAATAATTCTAAAACTGAGGTATTGCTCCTGATTGAAAATAACTCCAAATTTCTCAAGATTTAAAGAGTTGGAGATTCTAGACCTTTATGGTTGAATTCATTTGAGTAGAATTCATCCATCTATTTGTAGATTGACCAAGGCACTTAAAACCCTCGATGTGGGAGGATGTAAAGAACTTGAGGAGCTACCAAAAGAAATGGGTAAAATGGAGGAATTACAGAGGCTTGTTCTCGATAAGACGTCAATAAGGGAAGTTCCTATTGCAGAAGGATTCATGGCAAAGCTTGAGACTCTTTTGGTCAGGGATTGTCGAGAGCTTGCTTGGCTTCCAAATTCCATGGGATCACTCACCAAATTGAACCGCTTAAATGTACGTAAATGTGTGTCATTGACAATAATCCCCGAGTCCATTGGAAAACTAGAATCACTATCTAAGCTTGACTTAGGCTATACAAATATTGCAAAATTACCTGATTCCATTAAAAATCTACATAATTTAGTACAGTTTGATGTTGTTGGAGTACATGGGCTCACTGAACTTCCTAATGAGATTGGTGAATTAACTCATCTAGAGACTTTGCTCTTAGAAGGGACTCCAATTTCTGGACTGCCATACCTCCCTGATGGTTTGAGAGATGTGGTTTTTTATGGTTATTCAATGGGGTCACTTCCAAATCTTTCCCACTTAAGCAACTTGAAAATCATTCATCTCAAAGAGATGAATGGAATCCCTGAGTTTCCTTCAAATCTATTGGCACTTCATCTCCATGGTTGTCAGACATTGAGTGTGCTCCCAAATTTTTCACATTTGAAACATTTATCCATTATAAATATTTCTGGTTCGACTGAGCTGATGGAGATTGATGCTCTAGAAGAAGTACAAAGTTTAAGAGAGCTAACAATTAGTGGTTGCAGGAAGATATCTAAACTCAATGGCATGGGGAATTTGTTGACAAAATTGTGGTTAAGTTCTTGCGATGGGCTAAAAAGCTTACCAGATCTTTCGACTTTTAAGAATCTAAGAGCGTTTGGTGTAGTTGAGTGCAATAAAATAGTCGAGATCCAAGGACTAGACACCATTAAGTGCCTTAAGAGTTTGTTTATCCATGACTGTACCTCCCTCGAAAGAATTGATGGCTTTTCTTGCTTCATGACAACATTGCGTATATTGAAATTTGGTAACTGTCCAAAGCTAAGGGAAGTCGAATATCCTTGCATAGACAAATTTACATCTTTGAAACAATTATGCCTTTTTGGAGGGATCCTTATGCTGAAGTTTCCAGATCTTCCAAAGCTTAGAAACCTTAGGCATTTAGGCATGAATCGTTTTGAGAAGTTGAGAGAGATCCCTAAGCTTGAGGAGTCTAAGTCTTTGAAAATCTTACAGATTTTTGAATGCAAGTCATTGGAGAATTTGCTAGATTTTTCAAAATTTACAAAGTTAAGGATTCTATATGCCCAAGGTTGTAAGAAACTCATGGAGTTTAGAGGACTTGAAAACTTAAATTCCTTTCAAAGATTGTATATTTTTGGATGCCCTTCGCTTAGACGATTGCCAAATTTGCCAGATGGGAGCATCTCCAAACAAAAGTGGAAATGGGTTAGTTAAAGAACTAGGTGAAACCGGATGCAGTTTTGGCAACATACCTTTTTATTATTGCAGTGGTTCTTCATGCTTTGGTTATGATGGCATCCTTCTATCTTCTTTAGAGGTAAAGATGCTAATTTCATTTCAATCCTTTTCTTATGTCCATGTTGCTTCGTGACATAGAAAAATTTGTTTAATCCATCTTTTTAATTAGTTTGATCCATATTCTATATAGTTGAACCATCATCCTGTGTAGCTGGTGGTTCTGGATTGTCTCACTGCTGCCCTCGTAACAGGGATGGCAAAAGAACCTCTATGTAGGAGATTTTTCATGTCTGTTCCTAATCGATTATGTAGCCATCATTACCTTATATGGAAGCCATCAGCTGCAAATTAACCCTCTCAAGTCCTTGTATTAGTACATGCTGATGTGAAGACATGTTACGATTGAAGATGCAATAGTCTATATTTATGTTACGAGTTTGTTATGAATCTATTGGCTTTTTGATTGATTTTCATATATACTAAATAAATTGAATAGATTGGACATATAATTTCCCTCATTTTCGGTATGCTTATCTACAATTCGTTATACATCTAGTTTTTGTTGAATTAATTCCTGGATCATGTGATTTTCTTCTTATGGATTCAAATTTTGATTCATGTCCCATTCTTAGTTGTGTATAATTGGAATTTGATTTGATATGACTTGATAATTTGCTGAAAATCAACTTCAGTAACAGAATGTGCTCGAATAATTGTTGTTTTCATATGATAGAGTATTTGGAAGCTCAATCGCAATTTTAATGAAGTTCCAAAGGACTGCTTGGATAAAAAGGAGGAAGAGTGAACTGGTTCGGCTTCTATGAATAATAGTGGACAAATGGTATTAGCTCTAGAATTGGCGATATAATTGGCAATTCCTTCATTTTGCTCATCATTTGCTGTCTTACATTGATGCTTTTGATAAATAAGTATAGGGTAGACATCACACTAAAAGCTTGTATGTTGCATTTAACAAATTTTTAATTTTCCAAGTGCAAAAAGATTGACTTTGTTTACTTTTCAGTTCTGAAATTTGTGCAATTTAGATTCTTCCATTTAGAGTATGTAAAGGCTGCTGGAAGTCATTATTGCTGAACCAAGCTGAACAATATGGTAGGTACTTGTTTATACTAGTTAAATTGCTTTGTGAAGCGGTATATTACAGTGCTACTTCATAACCTTCATGCTTTAATAGAAATTTTATGAGTCCGAAAACTCATTTGGAAAGGCCTTTTGTCTCGTGAGCCTTATATAAAAATTTTATGCTGTATATGCAGAGAATATAGTATGTTAGATACTGTTGTATGACGACTTTAGGTGCGATATGCAGTATCATCAAATAAATTTCTAGTTTTAAGGAAGAGTCTGCATGAGTTCTGAGAATATAAAATATAAATAAAATTGTCTAATAAAATCATATAGCGTATTTACTTTAGGCCAGACAAATCATGTTTAGTCGTAAGCTTAGATGGCTTAAATAGTTGGAAAAACTTGGATTACTCCTTTGTACTACCATGTGTTGGAAATTGAGTTGTTTGGATAAGCAATTTAATTATCCTGGGAGACTTGAGTACCTGCATTACCTAACACGTCTGTTTTTCGATTTCGACTTTTAGCTGGCCGTGAGCATTAAAAAAAAAAAAAAGGAAAACAAAAAAAGAAAGGCTCTAAATAGATATATGATAGTACATATACTGCTTCTATTAGTTCATTTCTATGGCTTTTCGTTGATGTTCTTTGCTGCATTTTACTAATTATTTGAAAAATCTCCTTTGCAGAGTGGGGCTCATAAGGCTTTAGAAATCTATGTTTTTTAAACCCGGTGGCAAAGCTGAGCACAAGGTAAAGAAATGTTTCTGTGGAATTTCACAACTTATGCAGTGTCAAGACCCTTAAAATATAGGTGACTGCTACTGGATATACATTTGATACGGATTTCTAGCGATTAATCCTTTCTTACACTATCAATTACATTTTTAATCCGCAAAGTATGCATTGAAAAGCAATCGGTTAGCAATATTTTTCTTCCCATGGCTTCAGGACAGATTGTATTTAAGGAAAAAGGCCATAGAATTGGTTCAAAGATGACTGTCTTACGAGACGATTACCTCTAAGATAAAAAAGAAACAATATGGCCCTTTTTCCTATATAAGGAAATGATGACCACGTCATTCAATCTTTGAAACAGAAGCATATCTTTCTTCCAGATTTGCACTAAATGATATTAGTTTAATATGCTGGAAGTACTTGTTAGTGCTGTGCAAAGTCTGAACTAGTGTCTACTGTCCTCTACAGGAAAGTGCATGGGAAGATCTATACATTTGGACTTCAGAAATGATACTCTCTGCGAAGCCATTCAAGTCAAGCAGTCGATTATCAAGCAGCATATCATATACAATATTATAACTACATATCATGCTCCTTGGATGTCCTGTAACATAGACTGAATCAACATCCTAGCTAATATCCATGTCTTGTCCTTATGCTTTTCCTATCTATTATCCATGACTTATGATTTTATACGAAAACCAAACTAGGGACTTCGGGGAGTTCTAAGTAACTAGAGGAGGGGAAAGTATCAGAAAAACATCGGAGAAACTAGGTTATAAAATGTATAAATTTTTTCCACCGAGAAAAAAAAAAAAAAGATATATAAACGTTTATAGGTATAAAAGCATTTTGTGAAACCCATCAATAATTAAATGAACGAGTACCAAGCGAACCTTCTACATTTATGGTTAATTTAGTACATTTGTGCTATTCGATGAGATGACACGATGGCTGATTAAGTCGTAGGCTTGGCATCCTCAATTACCCTTTGCTAGTTTGTTCAGAAGTATCACTTTCCATCTGTTGATAAAAACAAAATAGATAATGTTTAGCAAATTTTAGGTTACTAAAATGATCAGGAATACCAAAATTTTCTAGTTTAGAAAGCTCCATAGGTATTCTTTGTTAAGTTGAATTATATACTCCAAGACACTTACTAAATTTGGCATAAGAAATCATAAAATGATATTGATCTTCCTATCAGGAGATTGGGGGAAAAGAGAAGGGAAAGAAGAAAAAGAACCCATGAGATTACCAATTACGTGATGGGTTTGACTGAACTTCTAATTAATAGATTAAAACAAAAATTTTCATCATTGATATCCATATCTTATGATTTTATACGAAAACCAAACTACGGACTTGAGGGAGTTCAAGTCGCTTGAGGTGGGGAAAAAATCAGAAAAAAACATCAGAGAAACTAGACAAGAAGAATGTATAATTTTTATAGGTATGTGGAGTCCATCGCATCAACATTTGAAGGGGTACTAAGTGTATATGTTTATTGTAAAAATGCATTTGTATTATTGAAAAGTATTGTACAGTATGCTTGCAAGGGGTGTATACAGGAAGATGCAAAACCCTAATGACATAAGGAAAAGATTAAAATGAAATAAACTATAAATGAAATGTACATTACAGTAATGCTGAACAAACCTTCCGCATCAGGGATAATTAAGGATAATCTTAAGTTAATTGATGAGATGGTTCAAAAGTTTCTCACTAGTGTTGATATAGTGTTGATATGAAGTTGACTACCTTATCTTATGAATTAATACCTTCATAATCCGTACAAGATTACATCTCATATGAGGTGTTAAAACTTCCATCTTTCTAAAAAAATAAAATTAAATAGAATAAATAAATTTAAACCATTATATGACATGCTTAAATGTGTAAAAAATTCTACCTATAGGAATCTTGGAAAAGAAACAATTCAAAACTATGCATTACCAAATAATGAGGAAAGGGAGCGAGTCTAAGGCAATTAGTAATATCTGAGATTACTCCAAATGCTAGGTCTCTTACATTTTGATATTAAATCTTGTCCAAACCCTTGTAGTTTAGTTACATGAATGCCAAATATCAAGTAAGATAAATTAAGTTTGAATTTCTCTGTTAATGTACAGTTTTCCTTTCCTTCATTACTTTGAAAAGATCAAAGATTCTTATGTTGCTAAAAAAAAATCATGGTGAAGAGATAATTACTTTATATCCATTGATTTTTTGGATGATTAAGAGAGAAAGTTCTAGCCCATAGATTAAGAGCATTTTATTTACAATGTACAATATCAATTGTAAAATTCCAATATAGGTATCTAGCTGAGAAGTTTCATCTTTTATTTTCTTTTTGTTTATTGTAAGAGTTTTATATACTGGTAAGAAAATATTATAAGGTATTTGGGTCTATTTGGATTTAGGTTGAGTAAAGTGTGTCGAACGCTTTTTTATATTCATCGTCATATTTAATTAAAGTTTTAATAGTCCTTTTTTATATAAGCTATGAGCTAAATTATATTTATATTTATATTTATGTTTCTTTATATTTATGCTTTATTTATAACAAATTGCTATCAGAGATCTTATAACATTCTAGGTAGACCTTTTTCAAAGTATATATATATAGTAGTAATGAAATTTGCTATTTAGCAATTTGATAGGCACATTAAATTTAAGATGTAGAAGGTTCGTGTTGATATTAGCTCTTAGATATAAACCAAGAGTTTAAGGCCGAAGCCTAAAAGAACATCACCTTAGCAGGAACTACATACTAACTTAGCTTACACAATCAATGGATGCCACCGAATCAGTCGAACCCTTCCCTTAGCTAATTGGAGCCCAGCATTAACGAGGCTAAGCAAAGACCTAGTTTGTCCAATTGACAAATGGGGCATGTGATCAGAACAAGCATACATTTAAAAAGTAGATTGACTCCTTGTAATTCTTGGAGCATGATTCCTCTAGGGGCCACTCCTGATCCAGTTGCACTACATTTATATCACATTGAATGGGATGTGACATCTAACGACTCATCCCATATTGACTTATGTGACTAAAGTATATGATATTGTAGAACATTTATGTAGATGAGATAGATACAAGGCCTAAAGATAATCATTCCTTCTATTGATGTTAGAAACCTCGTTAAAATCCTCAAATCACGGGGCTACACAGGCTAACTTAATAAAGAGACTCAAAACATGGCCTATAAATACTCCCCCTTAGACCCTTTAAAAGGCAAGCTCCAACCTTTTCATAACGCACTTAATTGCCAAGCATAATATCCTCACAATTGGGCTTTATTTCCCCATGAATTCATCTTTAACTTAAGTATTAGAGTAACTATACGAGGTTACCCTTGCCTTCTTTACAACTTGCTTTCCCTGAGACTGCGAGACTTGAGACAAGCCTTGTTACTCCCTAAGAGGTCCAAAAAACTCTGCTAACAATATGCTAAGCAACAATTAGTATGTTGGTTGTTTTGACACAATAAATTTTGAATATAATTTTGCAAGAAATAGAGAAAAGAGGCAAATAAGACTACCTAAGAGATTTGCCCATGTAGACGTAGTCTCATTTATATTATCAATTGCATAAGAAATTGAAACTCAAGACCTTGTAACATACCAAGCGACTATAACATGTGATGAGTTTACTAGTAGATTGTTACTATGAATGAAGAACTAAAGTCTCTTTATAAGAACTAAACTTGAGAATTAGTGAAACTCTTAAAGGATAAAAAATCATTGGTTGCAAATGGGTCTTTAAGAAAAGGGAAGGATCCCCTAGTGTTGAATCTACTTATTACAAAGCTTGCTTAGTTGCAAAAAATTTTAATTAAAGGGAAGGAATAAAATTTAATGAAGTGCTCCCTCTTATCGTGAAACATATTTCCATTTGGATATTGCTCGTCATGGTTGCATTATTTGACTTAGAGCTTGAATATCTTGATGTCAAGACAGCTTTTCTTTGTGGAGAGTAGAAAAAAGTAGTATAAGTATTTATTGATATTTTTTTTTTTGTACATAATGAGTGATATATATATATATATATATATATTTATTTATTCACACACACACACACAATGTGTTCTTAACAACCTCTACCTAAGATTATATTAATTACACTATCTAATAAATACAATATTTTTTAAATGCTTATTCTGTAACACTTTCATTCAGCTGGAGCATAGCTATTGCTCGTGCCCAACTTGTTATTAAGATAATCAACCTTAGGCCCATTTAAAGTTTTGGTAAAGAGATCTCCTAGTTGTTCATCACTCTTCACATATCCTATAGAGATCAAGTTCTATTGTACTTTCCTATGAAAAAAAATGACAACAAATTTCAATATGTTTAATTTGTTTATGAACAATGCCTTGTTTAGTCATATAGGTTCTAAATAGCTCAAATAAATATTCTCGGGCATTATCACTTCTAAAAAATTTGTACAAGAACATTAAACCAAGTTTGGATTTTGGCATAAAAGGTAGTAAAATGAGAAATTAACTCAGAATGATTTTTCATTAAGTAAATCTAAGTCATATGAGAAAAATCATTGACAAACCTAACAAAATAACAAAATCCAATTTCAGATGTCATTGGACAAGGACCTAAAACATCCAAATGTAATAATTCAAGAGGCGCACTAGCTTTTTTATTGACATGAGAAACACAAAATTGACGATGGTGTTTTGCAAACTGATATAACGCATAATCTAGAGACGACACACTTTCAAACCGAGGGCATAGCTTCTTCAAAATAGAAAGAGAAAGATGTTGTAATTGGCAATGGGCTTCAAAAGGCGTTAAAGCACTTGAATAAGCAATAAACTTAGGAATATTTACTTGAGGATCTAGTACATAGAGACCTTTTGACACATGTTCTCTACTAATAATCTTCTTTGTCATAAGATCCTAAAACAAATAATAATCGGGAAAGAATAAGGCACAATAGTTTAAAGCATAAGTAATCTTACTAGTAGATATTAGATTAAAGGAGAAATCTGGTAGACTTTAAATCAATGATAAAGAAAGTGATGGAATAAGATGAATAGTACCAGATCCAAGAATAGATGATGTGGAACCATTGGCTAAAGTAATTAAGGAAGAAGTGGTGTATGGTTCAAAAGTGGTAACAATGTTAGAATTACCTATCATATGATCAATAACACTTCAATCAATGACCTAATGTGAAGTGGAGGTAACATGGCACTTATCCAAATTACCTAATCAACAATGGCAGTCATAGGGTGAGCTGGATTCTTCAAAGTTTCCTAATAATTAAGAAACTTAGCAAATTCTTCTATGGATACATTAACTTTCTCTTTAGAAGATGAATCTAATGAAATACCAACAACTGCAATATGAGCTAAATGATGCTTTTGAGATTTGCTAAAGGGTATCCAAAAATTGCGCTTAGTGTGACCACGCTCATGACAATAATAACATTCAGCTCTCCCTGAATCTTGACTTAGATTATTTCCTTTATTATAATTTTGATAAGAGGATTTTGCAACACATAGGCCATTATTACGATTGATGAAAGCATTAGAGGCTGGAGTGGAAGAAGCAACGGTTGTACTCGCTTTCATATGAAGTACTCTAATGAATACCTCATGCAAAGAAGAGATGTCAACACTAGATAGAATATGAGACTTACAATTTCAAATTGAGGATTAAGCCCTACTAAAAAACTCGTAATCGAAATCTTTTGTTATTGTGACTGTTGTACCCTAACATTAGTACTAAACGGTAACAAAACATTAAACTCCTCATATATCTTCTTGAAATTCATAAAGTATGATGGAAGAGATTGATCACCCTGCTCATAATGTTAAAACTCCTTACAAACCTCATACATACAAGAGATATTTCCATTGCCATAATACAAAAATCTAAATATTCCATTAACTCTTTAATATGCTCGTAATAGTTAATAAGGTTAATCACTTCAAGATCAATACAATTGCTGATTTGCAAAGATAATTTGGCATCATTTTCAACTATTCCCTATGAGTATTATCAATAAAGGATCATAAGTAAGATGGTTATCTTTAAAAATACTCCACAAATATATTTTAACCATCTTATACCAATCAAGATAATTAGGATTAGTTAACTTATGTTCCATGATTTTAGACATTATATGAGCAGCATCGACCATCATTATTGCCTTTTGGTTCATTACCCATGATACCCAAATTACAATGTCTCACAACTAGAAAATACTAAGTTTGACCACAAACTTCCAAAGATTAGAATAGTAGCATGTCACAAGGAAAACCAAACAAAATCAACATGGAACTTAAAAAAAAAAAAAAACCCAAATGGTAACTTTAAAAAGAAACAAGTTAGGAAATGATGTGCTTAGGAACTTAGTAATCACTAGGACTTATTGTAAGAATTAGGAATCAAATGGGTCCGTTGAAATATTAAAAAAAAAAAATAGAATGAATAGATCAGCAAACTGAATGCAATAGCTTGCGTGAAGCTGCTTGGAAGATATGACTCACCAACAAACATAATATGACTAGACACTTCACTTGATGTGATGTACAAGCTAATGTCAAGGTCTACCCCCCACTAATCTTGAGTTACTTAGCAAAATTACATAAGAGTGTATGAAAATGTCTTGGAGAGGAATATCTCACAAGAACAAATATATTCAATATCTGAAAGGAAATGTAAGATGATGCGATTATAAAGAAAAAGAGATTATTTATACTAAGTTTCTAAGGCAACATTACAAATAAGGAAACTTACAGAAAAGCATACAGGAAAAAGAGATTTCTAGTATATACAAAAAAGGGTAAATAGAACAAATGACGAAAAAAGAAATAATAGTACAATGTCAGGGAAATGGACAGGTAGTAGCTAGACATTAGTTCCGCACTAAGGAGCCTATAGGTGAAGTAGTTGTGCTAGACTCATGTTATTGCAGATGTGGTTGGTAATATCGGAGATCATTGAAGTGAATAATGAGTGCTGCCGAGTAGTAGTATTAGTGATAATAGGCTGTAAGAGCAAAGCTGGTACGGAGGGGTCTCAGCACCCAACACTTAGCAGGTTAATATTGTCGATAAATAGAAGTACATCTTGTTCATTAACATCTTGGAAATATCTTACCATAGTTAAGGTAGTCAAACTAACTCTCATACGAGCTCCAGGAGGTTTATTCATCTGATTGTAGACTAGAGCTACTTTTGATTTTGCAATATTTTGTTCATTAATAACTCCAAATTCCTTCATTTCCATGTAAAGATCATTTCCTTCACAAGTATGTTCACCTACTCCACCAAATATGGATACGCCCACATTAGCTTTAGCAATGTTGTTGATCAATTCCATAATAAGTACTGTTTTACCCACTTCAGCCCGTCTCGGCACAAAGGGGTCTTGGTGATTCAAGTAGTATTGTATGATTGAAGTCTTCAACCTCGGCATACGGTAGGTTGGGTTCGACACTCATAGTCACACAAAGCATGGTATGGCTAAGCTAAGCTCTCAAGGAGTTCACCCACCATTCTCTTGTATACTATACCTTGTCTTCGTTAGATTAACTAGAGAAACTTTTTTTGGCAAGTGACTGAAGGTCTTGGAGGTGTGCGCGAGTGAGAGGGCCAGAGATTAATAGTTCATCAATTCCCTAAGGTTGTTAAAGATTTACCATCAGATCTTGGTCCTCTTCTTCATTAAATACATAGGGTATTAGGTCAACAACATTAAAAGTAGAAGATACATCGTATCCTTTGGGCAACTTAGGTTCATATGTGTTGTCGTTGATACGCCTAAGGATCTTAAAAGGCCCATTAGATCTGGGGGATAGCTTGTTTGTCCTTTTCCTAGAGAAATGCTCCTTGTTGAGGTAGACGTAGACAAGGCTTCCGGGACTATAAACGACTCATTTCCTTGCACGGATTCCTTGTTCTTTATATAAGGCTACAATCTTTGCCAGTTGTTTAGTAACCATTTGATGTAACTTTTGGAACTCCTTAGCGTACTATAGGCCGGATTGACTTTCCCCTTGAGTGGTCAGGTTGATAACCTGATCTAAGGGTATGTTCGAGTTAAGTCTGTAGACGACCTCAAACGATTACCTTCCTATCGAGCTGTGAGCTAAGTAGTTGTTGGCAAACTCATCCCAATCATATAAATTCTTCCTAACAGTTGCTTGTAGGAGGTTGCTGACTGTCTTGTTCACAACTTTGGTTTGGTCATCTGTTTGTGGGTGGTAAGAAGTACTAAACATGAGCTTAGTGTTGAGCTTCTTCCATCTTCCATAAGGTTCTCCAAAAGAAGCTCATGACCTTTGAGTCACGGTCGGATGCAATACTTCTTGGCACTCCATGCAATCGCACGATCTCCTACTAAAAGAGATTAACAACAAATAAAGCATCATTGATTCAGTAACAAGAGATGAAATGGCTCTTCTTACTAAACAGATCGACCACCACCATAATAGAGTCATGTTTTCTCAGAGTTTAGGGTAAACCAAGCATAAAATCTATGCTTATGTCAATTCATGGTCGCTCAGGTATAGGCAAAAGTGTATACTCTCTATACGGTTCTTTCCTCCCTTTTGCATGTTTACATACCTCACATTTATCAAGAATTTGGCGCACATCTTTTATCATCCCAGGTTAATAGAAATGTTCTCTCAGCATTTCAGCCTTACTTTTTTCTCCAAAATGGCCTACTAAACCTCTAGCATGAGCTTCTCAAACAAGTAATTCTCTAGCTGAACTACTTGGCACACAAACCTATTTACCCTTCATAAAAAACCCTTGGCTTTAATAGAACCCATCTATAACTCCTCCAATGTTGCACTTAGCCATTATGGGCCCAAAATATGGATCATGCTTATATTGATTAGGGAAGGTGCTAAATCCAAGTACCTTGGCTTGCATTGTCGTAACGAGTGTATAACGACAAGAAAGAGCATTAGCTATAGTATTGGTGCTTCATTTCTTATACCAGATGATGTAACAAAAGGACTTTAGAGACTTAACCCATTTGGCATGACGCTAAGAAAGTTTTTGTTACCTTCGGAGATGTTTAAGAGATTCATTATATGAATAAATGATGAATTATCTTAGCAGCAAGTAGTATTACAGTTTTGCAATGTTTGGACAAGGGCATCGAACTCCTTGTCATATATTGAATAATTCAGGATAGCTCCTCTGAGTTTCTTGCTGAAATAGGCAATCAGTCGGTGCTCCTACATGAGAACAATATCAATGCTGACTCTAGACACGTCACATTCTACTTGAAAAAATTTCTCGAAATCTAGGAGAGCAAGTATTGGGGCTAATGTCAATTTGGACTTTATATCTTCAAAGCTTTTTTGAGCTTTCTCGGACCACTCAAACTCAAAGTTCTTCTTAGTTAGTTCGGTCAGCAACGTAGTTATGGAACTAAAATTTCAAATGAATCTTTGATAGAACAAAGTTAGACCATAAAAACTTTTGACTTCGGTAGCATTAGTCAGTGTTGGCCACTCAAAAAAAGCTTTAACTTTCTCATTATGGACTTAGACCCCTCCTTTTAAAACAACATATCTAAGGAATACAACCTCACTCTGGCAAAACACGCATTTCTTAAAGTCGCTGAATAATTTCTCAACACGAAGAATGTTGAACACAGATCTTAAATGCCCAACATGAGGGTTAAGGTTGGCATTATAGACTAGAATGTCATCGAAATACACCACAACACATTTGCTCATCAATGTTCTTAGGAAATGATTCATGAATCATAAAAATACTCGATACATTTGTTAGAACAAACAGCATCACCAGCCACTCAAACAATCCATCCCTTATCTTGAAAGTCGTCTTCTATTCATCTCCAGGCCTTATTCTTATATGATGATAGCCACTTTTAAGATGAATTTTTGAAAAGATGTAAGCACCATGTAACTCATCAAGCATATCATCAAGTTACAGGATCGGATATCAGTATTTAATAGTAATTTTATTGATGACTCGACTATTTGTGTACATTCTCTATGACCCATCTTTCTTTAGTACAAACACAGTTGGCACTGCACAGGGGCTTATGCTTTTTCGGATATATCCATAATCCACTAATTCGTCCACTTGTTTCTTTAACTCGATTGTTTGCTTAAGGTTAAGCCTGTAGGCAGGTCGATTCAATAGAACAGCTCTAAGTTGAAGGTTAATACAATCTTCAATGCCTCTCAAGGGTAGTAATCCTTTTAGCATCTTGGTAGGAAACAATTCAACATACTTCCGTAGTACTATCTATACCTCGATAAGTAAGCTTTCGGCTTCTCTCATCTCTAAGAGTTTCCTGACTAACAGGAGCACATATTTTTCAGCCTTGACTTCTTGGGAAATTGGGTATAGGAAATTACTAAGGACTTCCACTGCAGTAATTGAGCAATCTTTTCTTATGACTCCTACACTTCCTTAAGGCTCATAAGGGTCAGTATAACCTTTTTCCTGTTTTTTTGGAACATGTAGGTGTTCTTATATCTATTGTGCAATATCTTAAAGTCAAATAGCTAGGGTTAGCCGAGTAAGATGTGTAAAGTGCACATGAGAAGGATGTCACACAGTACCTTGTCCTTGTACCTATCACCAATAGTAATGGGTACTTTAACCTACTCGGCAACGGGTAGACCTCTTTTTTCATTTAATCAATGTAAGCCCCACAACTTACCATTCGAGGTTTCAATCGATTGAAAGACCCAATCGAGCCTAAATTATAAAGTAAAGTTAGAAATATAAGTAAAATGACTCCGTAAGTTTAAATTTAAGAAAATAAACAATAAAATAAAAGACTATAAAAATTCTAAATTTTAAATATATAACTCGTCATTTATCGAAAATGCGTAAAATGTATTTTGATAATTAATGAATCACTAAAGATAAATTATATGTATACTAAAAATTATAAAATGACCTAAATAATATTTAGAAATATTTATTTGTAGTATATATGAATTTATATATAGGTAGAAATACGTATAATTACTTAAAATATGCGAAATATATTAAAATAATAAAAAATAATTAAAGAAAATTCATAATTAATGAAGGAAAAATCAGGAAAAATATAGAAAAATGAGGAAAAGTCCAAAAGTGGGGCGTGGCAATTAGATATTGAAGAAAAAAAATCAACCAATTAAAATGTAACAAATAGAAAGTGAAAAAAAGAAGAGATAAGGCAATTATCTTGTCTTATTAATGCACAATAATTTCCTTAAAGCCCTATAAATAGCAAGAAAAATTCAAAAATTCATTTAGATAGATAGAAATCAGAGAAAATTAAGGAGAGGTGAAAATTGAGAGAAAAATTAAGGTTAGAAAAAAATAGAAAAAACAGTGCAATTAGGGCCTTTAAAGGGAACCCACACCAAACAAGTAGTTGAGAGTGAATGGCCACCACTACCATACTGTGGTGGCAATGCTCAAACCGACCGATAAGGCCACAGCGGCCAGCGATGGCTGGAGCCACCCAGATTGGTGAGTCCGATTTCCAGCTCGATTTTGTGTAATTTTGTAAAAAATAGAAAATATTGTTAGAAAATTATGAATTTTGTTATTCTGAAATATTTTTGTATGTAGTTTTTAGGAAAAATATTATTTTGATGAAAATATGTCCCATAATATATGGTCCTTAAGAAATCATGTAAAACCGAGCATATTTCGGTTCAGAACTAAATTACCTTAGAAGTGTAGTTTTGAGCCCAAAATTTTTGTGTAGACTACTTAGATGATATAGAATAGTGCTATGAAGCCTATTTTCAAAAATTAATTTTTGAAAATTTTAGATAATTTTTAGGCCCTAAAATGAGGCATAAAATAAGTAATTTAGAGTTAATAAAGTAATTAAAGGGTTAATTACTGATTTAGTGAATAAGTATATGTTTTAGGATGTTGAAATCTGATGGAGTATGAGACTTGTAGTATTTAGGGTGTTAGATGTAATTATTAGGTTAATTATGTAGTAAATAAGTAATATGGAAAAATAGTACATTTTAAGTTAATTTTATAAATTAGGGTAATTAGGTGTAAAATCTGATTTAGGATGAATTTAAACATTTTGAAATGATAATTAATGTTGAGAGATAGTAATTAGAGTGATAAAAATATTATATATGTATTATGTACATAATAAGTAATAGTACATAATACACAGTTATTGGAAATTTACTAAATAGAAAATATTAAGATAAAAATTGATATTATATAAATAATAGGGATATACAATAAATCTAATAGGAAACTTTAATTTATGTAATTATATGAAAAATGTAAAAATTTCTCACATTAGGAGTAAATTCGGTACACTAATAAGGATTTAAGTATACCAGGTAGAATAAAATACTAATTAGAGGTAATAATGGTATTTAGGACATCGAGAAGTAATGTGATTAATTTCACATTATGAGTTAAAACGAATTTTTAGGGTTCGAGTATAAAACAATACTTAGAAATTGAACTAGAACCTAATTTAGAAATCGATGCAGAAACCGAACCCGAACCTAACCCCAAACCTAGAATAATTGTAAAAGACTTAAGACCTAGATAATTAGGCAAATTAAACCCTAAACAAAACATAACAATAAGCGTTATAGGATAAAACGAATCTATAATAGTTATATGAACAACTGAAACCACGTTTGTGTTATAGGGATGATCGGTGGCCTGAGCAAGTCGGACCTCGAGTAAGTGAGCGAGGAGTCAAGGTAAGTTTGGATTAATACGATGCTGTATTTTGGAGGCTTGAGATTATGCTTAGTTATGCTTGTTAGACAGTTGGATGTGTGCATGTACTTGATTACGAGTAATGTTATAATTCTGTCTGTTGTTCTGGCTTGTATTGTATGATTTGTATGAAACGATTAATCACCCTAAACTGGACCTAATCAAATATACGACCTATAATCATAAACAGACCTACATTGTAACCCATTAAGGGAACTTAGGACTCTCCGACCAAATACCAACCCCTTCGAAAGGGATAGCGCAAGATTGCATAATAGTCCCTTCTTCATTCTTAGTCGAACTAAGTGATAAGAAAGGAGGTCGCGGCGATGGTAAAGTTAATGGTTCAAAGGTAGTCGCGGGAGGAGCGAGGTCTCTATTGCACAAGCTTGAGTTTGGTCGTGAGCTGTTGTATTAATGGCAACTCCTCAACTTGGATTAAAGCGGGCGAAATTTCTCTAATCTCACGACGAGCCGGACAACGTCGTGCGATAGCATTTACTTGAACATGCATTGCACCTAATAAGTTGATTGATAACCTTATTGTGTTTATGGTATAGTTTTAAGTCCTCCATCCTAACTTACTGAGCTGTGGTTGCTCACATTCCTATAGACGTTGTGCAGGTGCTAGCCAAGAAGTGGCAAACAACTACTCTGAAGCTAGCAGGAAAAATATTTGAAGAACAAACATATATTCTTAAGGTCTAAGTTTTGTTTTATTTTAGAATTTTTCATTTTTGAATAATATAATAACCTAATTATAGTTTATATATATAAATTTTCTCACTTTCTTAGGTAAATGATTTATTTAAATTACAAACTGTTTACTTCAAAGTGGGTTAGTCGTGGACACCTTGTGTAGATTAGGTCTAAGATAGCAGTTGTAAGGCCAACTTCTACTTCTATCTTAGAATGGTTTACACAGCGGGGCTGTTATAACTCTGCCGCTTCAGGGCGTGACAACCAGTAAATCTTGTACGGTTTAGGTATAGGAGGGTCGACAACTTCATGGCCTTAACTACTTCTTGCGCTATGACATTAGTATAGCTTTCCCCATCAATGATTAAGGCATACAGTTTTCTAGTCACTCGAAAGTTTGTATGGAAGAGGTTCTCCCTTTACTCATTCTCATCAGCTAACAAATGTATTAAGAGATCAATGAACAACAAAACAATACTTGGCTCATACTTCAGGTGGTGTTAAGGCATCGGGGTCTTCCCAAAACTCTTTTAGCATCTGGCCAACTGCCACTTCTTCCTCTCCTTCATTAGCACTCTCCACTTAGAATTCTCAAACATACTTGTATACTGATTTGCTACCTTGCCTCAAATCCTAAAGGCATTGGAAGGTGTCTTGTTCATAGTATTCTGGAACAAATCTATTTCTCAAATCTCTTCATTTCATTCCACATTTGAATCTCGTATTATGCATTCTAACGCGCATGTTACAACTTTTTCCACCACATTACTGCATATCCAAACAACACTAGTGCAGCTGCTTTAATATGAACAACATCATCATAGTTATAAAAGTTAAATATCTTTTCGATCTTTTCCTCCCAGTCTAAGTAGTCATCAACACTACTAGATCCAATAAAGTTTGGAATCTATACTTTAAGATGCTTGGCTCCGTGGGGAGCTCTCAGGTCACACTCCTTAATACCATTATATCGCTCTTCCTCATCATACTCCTCGACTTCATCCATCTCAAGTCTCCTCCTCCAACTTTATCAACATGTAAGGGTAGGGCGTAGTTCATACGAATTGGCTTTAGGGTTTGTTGCTTATCCATTTGTCCTTTTGATCTATCTCTCATTTCTCCACCCTGTTCAACAATAACTCTCTTTCGCAGCCTAATCTCTATGACTCTTTGTATTGAGACAACTAGATTGGCCACAATAGCAATAAGGTCTTGTATTCACTCATCAGTAGTTCGTGGTGTTTGTTGGGTAATATAACTACGACCATGAACATCACTCTCAGCATCGTTAATCTCTCCTTGAATACTAGGATTCGACATTTTTACTACAAAACTTCAAGGGTCACTCCCTACTCAAGAGATTTTCTACATACATAGAAAATACAGAATGAACAATGAACTACGAACTTGCTCAAAAAAATAGATAAAACAACACACTAACAAGAACTAATTCTACACATCTTTTGGTAATAACCTCGAGCTCTAATACCAAGATTATATAATATACTTAGGAGTTTAGTAATCACTAGGACTTATTGTAGGAGTTAGGAATCAAATCAATCCTTCAAAATATTGAAGAAAATAGAATGGATAGATGGGTGAACTGAATGTAGTAGCTTATATGAAGTTACTTAGAGAATATGACTCACTAACGAACACAACATAACTTGACACTTTCCTTGATGTGATGCACAAGTTAATGTTAAGATCCACCCACCACTAATCTTGAGCTACTCAATAAGATTAGATAAGAGTATATGAAAATATCTTAGAGAGAAATATCTCATAAGACCAGATATATTCAATATCTGAAAAGGAAATGTAGGATGATGCAGCTATAAAGAAAAAAAAGAGACTATTTATAGTAAGTTCCTAAGGTAATATTATAAATAAGGAAAATTACAAAAAGGCATTCAGGAAAAAAAGATTCCTAGTACATACGGAAAAAAGGTAAATAGGACAAATAAAAAAAGGAAAAAGAGTACAGTGTCAAGGAAATGGACAGGTGGCAACTAGACATTAGCTCTAAGCCAATGGGTGAAATAGTTGTGTTAGACTCATGTTGTTGCAAATGTGATTGGTAATATCAGAGATCGCCGAAGTGAATAATGAGTGCTGCCGAGTAATAGTAGTAATGATAATAGGTTGAAAGACTAGGAGTCGGTACAAAGGGGTTGTTATGCCCCGAAGCGGTAAGGTCGCAATAATCCTATCGTGTAAACTAACCTATGCTAGTAACTAATCTCACGGTCTCTATTATAGATACAATTTACATAAGGCGTCTATGACTCCTTGTTATAAAGTAAATAATCACTCATAATTAAAGATAGTATTTATATACAAAACTAAAACCTTAGGTTATATTTACATGAAGATGCTCATACTATCCTACATTCCTAGGAAATGTTCGTGTGTTAAGATAATCTAATAAGTAGCATATTACATATTATATAATCAGTTCAAAAACTTAAGAGTTAGTAACAATACTTTAGAAGACTCGATTTTTATCCAACTTGGTCCTCACTCCCCTATAGCTTAGCATTTAAAAAAAATACTAACCTCAAGATAGTTATACTACGACATATTAGTCAATACCTACAAGAAAACCTACAAGGGTACGAGTAACCAACAGTTTTGTAAATTAGGTTGATGACTTAAGAATGCATAACAAACACAAACATAATTTTTAAACAATTAATTATATGAAACGCAATAAGCAAATGTCATCACACAACATGGTTTGGTTTGTTGCAAAATCAGAGTAATTTCATTCACTTTAATCCAAGTAGAGAAGTTTTCATGTTTATGCAACAACTCACAATCAAACCTAGGTTTGTACAATGGATACACTGCTCCCCTCATGACTATCCTTCGAACCACTGCCCTCATCCTTACTATGACCTCATCTCCTGCCACTTAGTTCAACTAAGGATAAAAAAAAAAGACTATTATGCTATCCAATGCTATCTTTTTCGAAGGTATCAATATTTGGTTAGAGAATCCTAAGTCTCCTAAAGGGTTGCAATACATGTCTAATTAAGGTATTTAGGCCAATTATGATTAAGTAAAGTTTAGTGTGATCAAGCAATCTTACACCATTCAATTCACAACATTTACCAAAACACAACACAGATTTTCAACATGAAGTTAAATACATATAAGCACATGCATATAATTACCTATAAGCATAACACATACAATCCTAAGTCTCTAAATACTTTAAAATAGTACTCTCAAACACGATAAAGTATTGAACCCAATTAACTTAAAATCCTTAGTTTGCTAACTAAATTTGCTATAAGTCAACTTGTCTCCGCGTGTCTTATAATGCAAACACCCTTTTAGTATTTATATCCTTATGATATATATGAACGTTAAGTTATGATTTAACTCAATTTTTTTTCCATATATATATTATTTATGATCGATTCATTCTAGGTTAGTTTTGGAATCAGTTTCTGAATCCTGTTCTGACTTAGGTCCTAATTAAGTTTCAACTATAGGTATTATATGTAAATCCTAAGAATGCGTTTTGAATAATAATGTGGAATTAATCACATTATGCTTAAGTATCTTAAATATCACTTTTAGTCTCTAACCAGTATTCTAGCCTTTAACCAGTATTCTAGCCTTTAACTAGTATTCTAGCCTATACTGTATACCCTAATTCTTATTTATATATTGAATTAACGTTCAATGTAAGAAAATTTTACATTTATAATTACCTAAATTTAAGTTTTCTACCAAATTTATTATATATTACTGTTATTATTTTATTATCCATTTTAACCTAATATTTTATATTTATTATAATTCTGATTTCACATATTATTAATTTTCACATATTCACTATATGTTACATCTAATAATCTAAATGATACAATTATCATGCAACATCAAAAATTAATATCTTAAAATAGCTAATTATATACTAAATTAGTAATTATCTATTTAATTATCTAATTAACCCTAAATCACCTATTTTATACATAATTTTAAGGCCTAAAAATCATCTAAAATTTGTGAAAATCCAAATTTGAAAAATCTCATCATAGTACTATTCTACATCCTTTAAGTAACTACATAAAAATTTTGAACTTAAAACTACACTCCTAAGATCATTTATTTCTAAATCAAACAAAACTTGAGTTTGTGGAATTTCTTAAGGACAATATATTTTCAAACACAAATTCATCAAAATATTTTTTTCTTAAATCTAAATATATAAAAACCTTAGAATACTAAATTTTATAATTTTCTAAGTATATTTAATACTTTTATGAAATTAAACAAAAATCGGGTTAAAATTGGACTCACCTATCTGATGGACTTCCGGCCACTAATAGTGGTCCTAGAGGTGTCGACAGCCTTAAGCAGTGGTGGTAGGGTATGGTGATGGCAGCAGTTTGATTCCAGGTAGCCATGTATCATGGGTTTGTTATACAAGCCTTAATTGCAAATTTTTTCTAATTTTTCAAAAAAAAAAAACTCTAATCCTTTCTTTCTAAGTTCTCTTTATTTTTCTTGGACTCTAAATAGACTAAATGAGCTTCAATTGAAGTTTGAGGTATTTATAGGGCTATCTTGATTTTTTCTTCCCAATTTTGATTGACAATTAGCCTTATCCTCTTCTAATTTGCTTTCTATTTTCCTTAATGTGATTAGTTATTTTCTTTTCTTCTTAATCCTAACATGCCATGACTTGTATCTGGACAATTCCACACTTTTTTCCTATTTTTCCTTCATTTTTTTTTTGGTAATTTTCTTTAATTATTTGACATTATTTTAGTATATTTCAAATATTTTTACCTAATGTAAATACATATAGAGGACAAATAAAGACTCCTAAATATTATTTGTTATTCTATGATTTTTAATGTACATATAATTTATCTCTAGTGATTTATTAGTTATCAGAAATCATTTTTTATGCATTTTCGATAAATAATAAGTGATATGCTTATAATTTGATATTATAATATTCTATTATTTTATTACTTATTTTCCTAAATTCAAACTTACAAGGTCCCTTTTACTAATATTTCTAGCTTCATCGTATAATTTATGCTCAATAAGATATTTTATTCGATTATCTTAAATTTCACATAGTAAATCCAAACTTTCATTTGTAGGGCTTATAGGGGCTTTGGCACTCGACTAGTCAGCCTTAGCACTCAACAGGTTAGCATTGACACAAAAGGGTCCTAATGATTGAGGTAGTGCTGTACGATTGAAGTCCTTAGCCTCGGCACTTGACAGGTCGGCCTCGGTACACAACAAGTTTGGTTTGGCACTCAAAGTCACACAGAGTAGGGTATGGTTGAGTTGAGCTCTCAAAGAGTTCATCCACCATTCTCTTATATGTTGTGCCTTGTCCTTGGTAAGCTAATTGGAGATAATTTTTCTGGTGAGTGACTGAAGGCCTAAGAAGCGTATGTAAGTGAAAGGGTTAGAGGTCAGCAGTCCATTAGGAAATCAAATAGAGGCAAATTCTCACCCCCATGATAGAAGCAAACTTAAGCAAACCAAACAACTACACACTTAAGGAAACCTAATTCTCAAGAAATTCAAACAACTTGAGGAATATTGAACAAACAAACCATACAATAGTGTCATATAGACTTAGGCGGGATAGATGACAACGATCAGATGACCTTCCGGCGAGCTACATGCCCTCACACATTGGCATGTGAATCAAAAGGAGACGCTTGTGGTGGTACGTATAGCTCACATGCGACATTCTTAGCATTTGAACTTTGGAAACCCACTCATCAGTGGATGGTAATTCTTCTTATGTAAGTTGTGTTAAAAAGGAATTGATGTGTCTTTAGTGTCATACACATGGAGAGACACCACAACAAACAAAACAAGAAAATAAAATTGGGGTTTTAGAAAATCCATGAACTATCTACTTGGATATGATGCACCAATAAGATCTTACAAAGCTTAAGACTTACCGGATGAGATGCATTAGTCCAAATGATAAGGTTGCTTACCACAATCCTTGCTAAAGAAATTGACAAGAGCAGGTAGAAGAGAGTTTTCCAAGAAAAAAATCTTACAAGACAAAATTCTTAAGGGCTTTTCATTAATATGTCAAAGTCTACCTAAAACTTTATACTTGTGTTCTATTTATACATAATAGCAAACTTGTAAATAAAAAGACTAAAAGTACGCCTTAGTTATATTCTTGTAAATACAAATAAAACATAAGGATAATTAAAGAAAAATACAAAAAATTGGAAATCTAAATAACATAAGTAAAATAAATAGCCTAATGAGTTCTTCGAGTAAAGAGTTGATGTTCGGGGTCAAAAAGCCAATGGGGATCTAGAAGCTCTAATCTGGGCAGACTTAAGTTGACCAAGGCCAACTTAGTTGACTAAACCAACCTGTTATGGCTGAGTCAACCTAATGTGGCCGAGGTGTCCAGGCACGACCAAGTAGACATGGAATAGCTATGCAATCCTGACATAGCCAAGTAGATTTGGATTGGTTGAATAGAACAGGTCTCTAATATAGCCTGAAACTTGACATTTAAGTTGGGTCGGTATCTCGAAACCTATTAGGAATGAAGTTGAAAAAAAAAGTTCTAAAATGCCAACTAATTTTGAGTAACTTTAGAATAACTACAGGTGATTTCTCTAATTCTAGACTTATTGTTATAATACCATGTAGAAAAGAGTAGTATAAGTGTTTATTGATCTTTTTTCTATACATAATGAGTGATATATATAGACAATGTGTTCTTAATAATTGGTGTACCAACTTCTACCTAACACTACATTAAAATATTATTTAGTAAATAAAATATTATTTAAATGCTTATTCTATAACAAAGAGCTTGGAGAATAAATTTACATGCAATAATTAAAAGGTTTTGTCATTTAAAGTAAGGAAGATTATGTTTGTTTATTAAAGAAGTCATTATATGACTTGAAGTAATCCCCTCTGCATGGTATAAATGATTTGACACTCTCATACTGAGTCATGGTTATTGAAGAAGTGATTATGAAAGTTATATATACCATAAGAAGATTGCATATAGTTCTTTTGTCTATCTATTGCTCTATGTTAATAATATACTCATTGTTGCCAAGAGTATATTTGCCTTGGTAGAATGTAAAACTTGTTAATATTTTGATATGCCTCGAAGTCGCATACCAACCTATAACAGGATCTAACCTCAAGTGCCTATTATAGATACAATCTACATAAGGCATCGACGACTCCTTGTTTTGAAGTAAACAGTTCATTTAAGAATTTAACTAAACTATACAGCAATGATTAAAATCTTAAATCAGCATATATAATTACATGTACATTACCGTAGAATTCCCAAGTGATTCTACATCATATCATAACAGCTAGCTAGTTTACATATTGTACATCAGTTCTTCATCATAAAGATTCTAATAAGACCTTAAACAAAAGCTTAATCATAGACGAATTGATTCTCACTCCCCTACAGCTTCAAAAGAGAACTAACCTCTGAATAGTTGTAACATGGCATAATTAATCAGAAGTCAGGATTTACAAAAGAATCTATACGGGTATGAGTAACTACAACTCAGTAAGTTGAATTAAAGACTCAAGAATATATACCAGCACCAACAAAATTATCAAACAATTATTTTCATGCAATGCAACAAGTGTCATTACACAACGTAATCCACTCCGTTGCAAAATTAAAGTAATTTCACCCGCTCTAATTCGAGTTGAGAAGTTTTCATGTTATGCAACAGCTCACAACCAAACTTAGGTTTGTGCAATGAAAACACTGCAACCTCCTCTCCTATCACTTAGTTCAATTAAGGATATGGAAAAGACCAAATTGCTATCTAGTGCTATCTTTTTCGAATATATCAGTGTTTGGTTGGAAAATCCTAATGATCTCCTAAATGGTTGCAATGCATGATAATTTAGGATATTAGGGTCTATTAAGATTAGGTTCCATTTAAGATGTTCAGGTAATTTCACACCAATCCAATCATAACAATCATCAATCATAACAGTCATCAATCACAACACAAATTCCAGCGCAAAGTCAAATACACAAGCATATGCATAAAACTACTTACAATCACAATCATATATAATCCTAAGTCTCCGAGTACTCTATAATAGTACTTCAAATACAGTGAAATAATAGACCTAACTTACTTGGAATTCTAAGTCGCTCAACCACTTGTCGTAGGTTGACTTGTCTCTATGTGTCCTATAATATAAATACGCTCTCTTTAGTACTTATACTTAGATGATATATATTCTGAAGTTAGGATTTAACTCAATTCTCCTTATATACCTATCATTTACTAACGATTCATCTTACATTAGTTCGGGGTTCAGTTTTTAAATCCAATTCCGGTTCAAGTTCTAAATTGGTTTCAACTACGAGGAATCTTAAAATTCGTTTCAAACCCTAATATGAAATTAATCACATTAAGCTCGAGTATCCTAATATCATACCAGGTATTAATTTAATATTCTAACCTATTCGATATACTCTAATCCTAATTAAGGTACCGAATTTATTAAGGTATAAGATTTACTATTGATGTGAGAAAATTTTACATTTTTGATCCAATTATCTAAAATCAATTTTTGTACCAGATTTAATATGTATTGATATTATTATCATATTATCCAATTTAACCTATTATTTTATATTTATTAAAATTCCAATTTCACATATTATTAAATTACTTACAATTACTACATAATTCCCATATTAATTGCAATTAACACTCCAAAGGCTAGGATTAGGTTTCCACATTAGAGATTAACATCCTTAAACATCTAATTACCCTCTAAGTCAATAATTAATCATTTAATCATTTAATTAATCCAAAATTACCCATTTTTCTCATCATTTTAGGGCTAAAATTATTTAAAATTTTTTACAAATTAATTTTTAAAAAATGGCTTCATAGCACTGTTCTATATCACTTAAGTATTCTATAGAAAATTTTTTAGCTCAAAACTATACTTTTAAGCCTATTTATTTCTAATTCTAAATATGCTCAATTTTGTCCAATTTCTTAAGAACCCTATATTTATAAACGTGATTAAATTTAACCACTATTTTTCCCTAAATCTACATACAATAAAACATTGGAATAATAAATTTCCTAATTTTCTAGGCATAATTAATAATTTTAAGAAATTTTACAAACTCAGAAAAGATTTGAGACTCGCTTGGTTCACAAGCTTTTTCGCCTCTAACACCGATTTAGGTATGTTGGCCGATCCAGGTGGTCTATGTGGAGTGGGTTGGAGTTCTAGGTGATGGTGGTTCATGGGTTCGACCTAAATGTACTAATTGCACAATTTTGGGTGAAATTTTCCTAAACCTTAATTTCTCTCTCAAATTTCAGTTCTCTCAATTTTTTTCAGCTCTTAACTAATCAAATGAGCTCTGAAAATTTTCTTGCTACTTATAGGGTCGTAAAGGAATTGTTGTGCATTAATTAGGACAAGACAAGTAAATAATTAATAAATAATTCATTAGGTAAATACTTTTAAATACATTTGATATTTAAAAGAAAATTCTTGCTACTCTCAATAATGGAGTCACTTTTAAATATTATTGATAAATAATTGTATTTTAATAACTAATGTAACATTTGATAAATAATGAGTAATATATTTAAAATTTGAAAATTTTATATTCTCTTATTTTATTACTTATTTTCTTAAATTCAAACTTATGGAGTCACTTTTATTAATATTTCTAGTTTTAATTTATAATTTAAGTTTGATCGGATTTTTTAGCCGATCGCCCTAAACTTTGTGTACTAAGTCTAATCCTACAGTTACAAGTCTTATATTTAAGGCTTACATACTCTATTAGCAACACATTTTAAACTATCAATTATAATGTCACCATAATCTAATGAGGAAGAGGAACAAATGTCACATGTTCCTTATTCCAATGCAGTTAGAAGCATTATGTATGCTATGATTTGCACTGTCTAGATATTTCACATGCTAGTAATTTTGTTAGCAAATATCTAAGGCATCTTGGCAAGATGCATTGGTAGGCTATGAAATAGATACTTCGATAGAAGTTGCGAATGTTAGCTTGGTCTATGATAAGAGTTATAATACTAATGGTAATATTATTGGTTCTGTTGACTTTGATTATGTTAGAGATGTTGATAAAAGAAGATCTTTGTTGGGTTATGCTTTCATACTTTTGGATAGCACAATTAGTTAGATAACAATTGTACAATCCAACTATTGCATTTTCATTTATAGAAGCCGAAAATATGATAGTAGAAGGAGCAATAAAGGAAGCTATTTGGTTTAGAAGTTTGGTAAGTAATTTAGATTTCAAACAACATAATACAGTAATATATTGCAAATAGCCAATGTGCTATAAATTTAACCAAAAATCAAATGTTTCATGAAAAAACTAAACATATTGATATTAGATATCATATTATACAAGAGATATTTCTCAAGATACCATTAAAGGTTGGCATATCTAACAATCCAGTTGATATGATGACGAAACCAATTCCAATATCTAAGTTCACACAATGCTTAGACCTAATTAGTTTTTGTACTATGAATTACCTCTAGTTGGCATCTCTTTTTGTGAAGACAACATAGGAAATTTGTGATTTGAAGAAAGTTAAAAGCTAATGTGGAGACTTGTTAATATGTGGCCTTCCTTTCCTTCATTATTTTAGAAAGGTAAAAAAATCCTTTATTTTAAGTTGCTAATAAAGTGATGGTGAAAAGAAAATTACTCTCTCTCTATACTTTTTAAATGATTAAGAGAGAAAGTTCTAACCTATAAATTAAGAATAATTCATTCCAGTACATATTGTCAATTGTAATACCCTAATAAAAGTATCTCTTAGAGAACTTCCATCTTTTATCTTCTTTGTATTTATTGTGAGAGTTTTATACTCTAGTAAGGAAATATTGTGTGGTATTTGTGTATGTTTGAGATTTAGGTTAAGTGAAGCATCTTAAACGCTCTTTTGTATTCTCTATCATTTTCTAAGTTTTAATAATCATTTTTAATATAATTTATAAGCTAAACCATATTTATACTTATATTTTCGTTAAATTTACATTTTATTTATAACAATCTCACATCCTTTCTCACTAAGGAAAAGGAAAAAAAAAAAAAGAAAAAGTTTATTAAATTAAGCTAAGAACTGAACTGACGTCAAGTCAATTGATTTTAGGTATTTGGTGGGTTGACATTCTAGTCATTTAAGTCTATTTGGTCCAATTATGTGTCCATTGTAAAAAAATCTAGAGGTATGCAGACGGATTAAACAGACCAATCCAGCTAGATCCATTTTAATTCACAGGTTAGACAAGTTAGGCTTATTTGGTTTACTTTTAAATAAACAAAAAAATCTTGATTTTAACACGTTTAAAAAATAGGTTAAATGGGCAAATCTATAGGCCAAAAGTATAAATGTATTAAACGGATCAATCCAAATTAACTTACTTTAGCTCGCGGATTGAACGAATCGAAATCATTTAACCTATTTTTAAAAAGGCCAAAATACTTTAATCCAAAACCATTTTAAAAGTAAGTTAAATAGACTGACTCGCGATCCAAAACTCTCTTATACATCTCTAAAAAAAATCTCATATGGTGAATAAATAAATAAACGGAATATGCCCTCCATGTACTTGGAAAGTTCTAATTCATAGCTGTAGACTCCATTGTGGGACAAGAGAATGTAAGGCAAACTTTTCTAAAGATGACAAATGTGCAGTTTGGCCTTTTCGATTTCTAGTTACTAGTTGAGATGGCAAAAGCAGTGAAACCAATTAACATTATGGGAAATATCGTAATCTGTTAAAATTTATAACATTCTACATTAGGTAGGATTTAGAATTATCTGATAGGTTTTAGAGTGAATATCAAAATTAATACCTCAGTAAATTTTTATTTTAAATTTCCATTAAAAATTTACTCGAATCTATACTTTATATATTGTATGTTTTGAATTCTAAGGTATTCTATCATTTTTCCATATGTATAGGATATCACAAACCCAACTTTTAAAACATAGCTAGTACATAAAATTTGATTCAAATATGATGAAAATTCAATTATGCTAGCCTAAATTATAATCCATCTTAGACCAACTTTAGATTAAGTAGTCAAATCTATCTCAAATTTCTAACTTAAGTCCATATTGTTATTATTTTGGGTTTTTATTACAATTCATTATACTTTTATTGAATAATGATAGGCAACAGAAAATCTCATTACAAAATAAAGCATGAACCGGAAATGAAATGTAAACACACGGATGACACTTGAAGAGCAGTAGAGGAATCATGATTCATGATAGCATTTTGTAGTTTATATCTTTTTTTTTTTTTTTGTCTCTATAATACTTTTTTTTTTAGTGTATATCAATTTTCATTTACATTTGTTTATGATTTACTTGTGGAAGTAATATTATTTAAAATTTTTAAATCACGATTTTGAATGTGAAAGATGAATAATATTTTAACTTAAAATAAAAAACATAAGAAAATTTATAAATTTTATATAGTATAGATATTAAAGTGTACTAAAAGTCACGTGTTAGGTTTTAATTATTAAACTTACCATAAAGCTATGTTACTTCAGAACAATAATATTCAAACTTGAATTAAGAAAACATGATTTATCACTATTAGTTGCTCCTATTATAAATTTCTTCTCAATTAAATGTGTAAAAATCATGTCCTCGATTTTAATAATAACAACTAATCTCGTTTTCCTTTTTCTTGCGTCAAATTAGTTTTCATAAATTATAGTTTATATTATATCACATTTCACTTTTGTAACTGACCACTTTTTGTATTTTGCTTTTCCCAGTCGTTGGTGGGGAAAAAAAGAAGAAGAAGACGAAGAATACAAAAACCTAAGCAAACGGTGGATAAAATGCGTGGTTAATATGAAATACTAAATTCCACGTAGGATGAGATGGACCAATCACAAAGTTCCATTTTATTATTGTCCTTTGAAAAAAAAAAGAAAAAATAAAACACAACCATCTAATTCTCATCACACAATCTTCAGAGACCAATCAGCCAGAAACAACTATACAAAATAACATCATCTCTTTCCAGATTCTATGAGAGGCAGTGAGCGAGAGTGTCAGTGTAAAAGAGAGAGGCAGAGAGAGAGAGAGAGAGAGAGTGACCGTCAATGGAGATGGCCATTAGAGCTTCAGCAACTCTAAGACCACACCCTCTCTCTTCTCCATCATCATCAAAACATTTAATTACTTGTTCTGTCAATAAAACGTGTTCTAAACCCCAATCAGGTGTTAGACCTATCAATGTGTCTTTGCCGGCTTCAACTACACTATCTCTCTTTGCTCTCTTGTCATCATCTACTCTTGATGCCAGAGCTGTCACCCTCCCCAAAGACCAGATTGTTTCTTCCATTACTCAGGTAACTTCAGTTGTTCTAGATTATGTAATTTGTTGTGTTAAATGTGGTTGTGCCTTGGAACTTAGTGTTGGATTATTGTTTATGGGACTGGGTGTTGAAGGAATTGAAGTTGCGTAGCATATGGCTGTGTCCTGGAGACAGTTAAGAAAACATTAGATAGTTGTTTGGGACGATGTAATTTCATCCTAAAACCATTGTTTAAGTGAAGATGCACCCAAAATTGCTGATATGTAATTTCAGTTTTGCATAACTTCCGTAAATATGTATTCATCCTCCCAAACCATTGCAAAAACTCTAAGCCGTTGCTAAAATGTCGCTATGAACTACAATTTTACGACCTTTGTTGATGGGAGGTAATCATTGAATGTATATTTTCACAAGTTATTAGAACTACGTTTTGGAAGTTTTGAGGGTATAATAGCACCTGATGAATAGCTTGGAGTGAAATTGCAATTTAACCATGTTATTTTGAGGTAAGTTTAGGGGTTTGGGAGTTGTAACTCTAAGATGTCTGTAATAGCTAATTGTTTACTACTGGGTAAAGAAATCTCAGCAATTTCAGCAAAAATTATACATAACATTGCAATTCCTCTATTAACTCACACTTATAGATTAGTTGGTTGTGTTATTAACACGGTATTAAATTGGAGAGTTCATTTTGAATCCCTGGACGCCTTTCAGTTTCCCAGTTATTTAGGCCTAGATAATCTCTACACCCACATGCCAGGAAATTGAAACTAGATAAGAGAATACGGCATGCGTTTATTGATTTAAACTTTTAGATAAATTGATTGTACTGTCAACATTAACGCAATTGAAGCTCATGAATTAGCAAAATTAGAGTGAAAAATTCTCCTTTGCAAACTCTTAATCATTATTCTTTTGGCAGGTCGAGAAAACAATTGACCAGGTTCAAGAAGTGGGTTCAGGTTTCTTTGAAACTGCACAGCAGATTTTTCAAGCCGTTGCAGAAGCTCTGAAACCAGCGGTGGAAGTGGCAGTTCCAGTAGTACAAAAGGCAGGAGACCAGGCACTAAAGATTGCTTCACCAGCTCTATCCGAGGCTTCAAAGCAAGTGAAAGAAGCAATGCAGAACTCAGGCATTGATACAGAGCCTGTTATGGGTGCTGCCAAGGTCTCTCCTTACATCAACATTGATAATTTTATTGACATCACGGATATGATTCTCTAAGGATTTCTGAATTCGGTACATGATTTTGACCACAGACAGTAGCTGATGCTGCGCAACAGACCACCAAGGTAATCCAGGATGCAAAGCCTATAGCTTCATCGGCAGTTGAAACCATTTCTTCATCTGAGCCAACTGTAATTGTTGGAACTGCTGGAGCATTATTCCTCACATACTTAATTCTTCCTCCAATCTGGTCTCTCATCACTTTCAACTTTCGTGGCTACAAAGGTAAAATGCTCATTATCTCATAGGGTTGGATGATGTACTTACTAAAAGATGGAGTTTGGAGTTAATTTGACTTTGACTTATCACTAAAACCTGCTAATGAAAAGAAAACAGCCAAAAAAGAAGTGTGCTCTAATTTACTTATTCCAATAGTAATTGTTAATCAATAATTATGAAACCACATAAGATGCAATAAGCTCAAGCATATAAACCAATCTGTTGCTATAGCTAAATAAATATGGTAATAGAACAGAATCTGTGTTTGATCCCCTGCACACACCTTATTTAATTACTTGGTATGCTTGAGGGGTTTGTCTCTTACACATTTTGTTTCTTTATCAGGTGACCTGACTCCTGCTCAGACACTTGATATGGTATGCACACAAAATTATTTCATGATTGATATCCGCTTGGAGAAGGATAAGGACAAGAATGGGGTTCCTCGCCTGCCTTCTAGTGTTAAAAACAAGATGCTTGCAATACCGTAAGAAATAGCTGCAAATACATTCAATTTTCTTTATTGTGTTCTTTATCCTTCTAATAATTTAAGGTATGCCCATATTTTTGCATACTATGCTAGATAGTTGTAATTAGGTATCCATATTGCTTAGTTCTGTCTGTACTTTCATAATGTTATAAAATACGAAGGCTTATCTAAAAGGCAATTAAACATAATTCATAGTCTAAACCCTCATGTCCAGTATGACATGGACTAGAATGTAGTAGCTTTGATTCCCGTGCCCAGTTCCCTGTAATAAAGAATTGGCCGAAATGTAAATTGGAAGAAATTCATAGTGCTATCATGAGCTTTTATTGTAAGTCAATTCTATCCCCAGTAAGCATTTCATTTATTCTCATTCCTCCCATGCTTCTTTTCTTATCAATCCAATATCTGCGACTATATTGTGCACCCGCAGTTGTTCATTATTTCTTGGACTTTTACAGTCTAGAGGAGCTGCCAAGCAAGGTGAGAAGCCTTGTCCGAAATGTAAAGAAAGTGGAAGCTGAGATTGCGGCTTTAAAAATTTCATATCTTAAGAAAATCAACAGAGGATCTAGCATTGTGATCTTGGACTCGTGAGTACTTCTTTCACGTTTTCCTTCATTTCATCCCGATTTCATTTGATGCTATAGATATACAATGACCATATTCAAATTCCTAGAAATGCATAGTTAATGACTTGGTACATGTCCAAATGCATTCAGGTACACTGATTCAGCAAAAATCGTAGCAAGAACATTGACAAGCCTTGGGTTTAAGAACTGCTGGATTGTAGCAGATGGCTTCTCTGGAAGAAAAGGGTGGCTACAAAGTCGGTTAGGAACTGACTCATATAATTTCTCTTTTGCAGAGGTTCTTTCACCATCCCGGGTTATTCCAGCAGCTGTGAGACAATTTGGAACCACCAGCTCCACAAAGTTGCTTCCTTGAGTGGCACTTTATTGTTTTTTTCCAATGTTCTGATCAATGAATGCTGAAAATGCACTCTTTGATTAGATTAGAGCCCTCAAATACATGTTGTAATTCTTTGATCGGTCTCAATCAAATGAAAGTTTCTCTTTGTTTCCTTAGCAGAAGCACCTTCTTTAGTTTCTTCGTCTTGTTTCATAGCATGAACTCTCCAAGAATTGTGGTGTTTCAGCGTCTAATTAATCATGCATCTCCTTCATTTGGAGATAAATCAAAGTGCAAAATGTAAGGGAACTTTGACTTTTCTATTTTGGTTACTTCCATCCATGAGAGCAGAGGGATTACTTCATGTTTCATGGTACCACCCTTGGAGGAACAACCATCGGAGCTGAATAGCTTGTAAACGAGGCAAGGGGGAGTGTTGAATGGGCCATTAAACGAATAAGATGACATCCTTTTTAAAAAAAGTTGCAATCAACATTCCTATTGCTTATGAAACTAATTTTTTTTTCGAAAGATTTGGACGAGAAAGATAACGATGGAGATTTATCGAATTCGAAAGTTATAGTTAGTCCACCACAGTTTTATCAAGTGGGATCAGCAACAAGTCCGGCCAGACTATATTGTGCGCGCACACATACGTAATACTTGTAAACAAGCTTATGTAACAAACAACAAACTAATTATCTCAATATATTCAATCAGCACGGCCATTACAATTCCAACAACGAGAATTCGGAACACCCAGATTCCCCTGCCACACTTTACTAAACTTTAGCTCGGTGTCTGCTGCTACCAAATAAAAATAAATTACTGAACTTAGCTCGGTATCTACCATGGTCTAGAAAAATTTATCGTTGAAGCTCAACTCAGCGTTTGTTGTTGCCAAATAATATATCAATTACTGAATCTTGACTCAGTATTTACTGCTCAAAATTTTGTCATAACCTAAAGTGCAGTCTAGTACTTGCCGAAATGGACTCATACTATCAATTGTTAACTATCCTTCAGTGATTAAGTCAATTACAGCAGTCTAAGCAGCGTTCCGTTCCATTGATTAGCACCTCCATTGTAGCATCTTTCCCTCTGATTGATTGTAATTGGACATTCCTCATATTGACAGCCTACCAAGTCACTACAACGAACTTAGCATCTATATCTATCCACTTTCAAGACATAAAATGCACCATACTATTATCCATGGTCAGCACACATAACACAGCACAATAAATATTTAACGGTCCAATATTTATTAGTCCATCTCAAATATCCCATATAAGTACAATCAACACATAAGCACTCAACCTGAAATTAATTACCATAATCCACTAATTCCATAACTTCCTATTAATAATAATTCAAGATATGAATTAGAATGCTGACTTAATTTAATTTTTGTTATTGAATTTTCTTTTTTCTCTTTTTCTTCACATTCTTAATCAATTGATGTCATGTCCAAGTTGCTTAACTGTAATAGTCCCACCATACATATTAGCTTATAACGATAGCTTAAGCCTACAATAACCATCATACAAGTATTATACATAAGGCACTATCTATTAAACATATGTATTTGTGCGTGTATGTGTTGACAGTCACCTTTTATTTAAGGCTCCGTAGGTCTAAGCTCATAGCCTAAGCTCAACTAACCTTGATCAAAAGCCTTTCTCTACAACGGTAATGTTTTCTCTCCAAGTGCGTCGACCAACTTAGTATGCACTCCAACATAACCTGCAAGACTCAAAGCGCTAACAAGTACTCTAAGGCTGGCCTAATACGAGTCATCCCCACATCTGAGTAGTTTAAGGGCTTGCACACTTCCTAACAAGGACTTAAGCCTGAACACCCAGAGAGCCCCTGCTTAGAGACCTAGTGTTTAATCATCCGATCATTCAAAGGCATGCACCTCTAGGTCGAGGTGGCCATTAGCACGACTAAGCTTGTCGATCTTCTTGTCTCTTTTTCCCTTCTCATTAAATGTTGAATGATATCTCTGATATACTGCTTACGGTTCGACCACTAGGCTATGGTAGCTACCTTTCCTGATGTGATAGGCACATTCCTTAAGTTTTTACCAATCGACAGAAAGGAAAAAGTCTTTTTTTGTACTAACAATGCCACCTTCTCGGATTTTATTCCAACCAATCCCTTCGTGCCACATGTCCGAACTAATTAGCTCCCTTATCTTATAAATAAGAAACAAAGCATCAAATAAGGGGATGTCAGATCTTTTGGTAAATCATTTAGTCTCTTGCCTCCTGTAATCTCTCTCGAATCCTTTCACTTTTCTTACTAACTTAAACATTAGAGAGCCTTCACTAACAACACCATAGGGAGCTTTTTGCAAGTTCATCACCGCATATAGCCAACGAACCTTCAAGAGTTGACTTAGAAGTTGTAATTGTAATATCTCGCTATCACCAATATATATGCATACAATTTTAGCGGAATCCTTTAGTCAGTAATTATATTTCCTTTCAATAAATAAATGATTTATTAAGATGTAGAGTGGTTATATATGGATAGATCCGTGTAGTAAGGCTTACTAATGATAAATTACTGAGTTATGGTAATTTTGCTATAGGTTTATCCTAACCTAACTCCCTGTAATCCAATCTTTAGGTAAATTAATTGAGGTATTAGTCTTAATTTTTTAGGATCCTACAATATTATATTAAAATGTAAGCAAAAGTCATGATCTTTGTAAGTGGTAACAAATAAGTGTTACACGATAACAATCAAGCCACATAAAGGTCCATAGCTTGCCATACAACAAACAAATAGTTCATCATGAAATTAGAGAAAATAACCCTACTATAATATGTGTTTCAAGATGCTCTCAATCATAATCAACACACTCTCTTCAAACCCAGTTTTTGGACCACTTATCCACCCAAAGAACATTTCAAATCAATTCATTTAACTAGCTTTGAACCTATACTACAACCTATTCTTCTATCACTTAGTTCATCAAGGTCAAAGGAAGACAACCACTTGTTCTTTACCAAATGGCTAGTGTTTAGTGAGCATAAGGACGTAAGGTGAGGGAGAATGCAACGCATGTCTAATTTATTAAGGGTGACTAAGCAATATAACACTCCAATGCATTTTATTATAGTTTGTAACAAATTGCACCAATAACGAAGGCTCAACTACTGCAAGAAACAATAGTATGCACATATACCACCTACTTACATCTATAAGCAATATAATGATTGATATTTCCTTTATCAAATTATCAAAATTACAATGAAACAAGCCAACTTACTTGAGATATGAATCATAATTTGGTACCAGCACACACATTGTGAATTCTTGATAGTTGGTGTTGGGTGTTAATTTGGTTTGATACTACTGGATTAGGTTTCCATAAGTAGCAAATGTGAGCTATGAGGGAACACTAAAGGTGTCTCCACACTTTAATGCTTAAGTTAATGGGATGGTCAAGAATAAACAACTAAGTAATACAATAAGAGAGGAGAATAACTAGGTTTTGATCCCCTCACTTAAAAGAGGTCCATCAGTAGTTATAAGAGTGAAAGGAATAGATTGATATGGTAGGTGAGATATTGGAAGCCTCCCCATGTCTTATATATGGCCTTAGAGAGTCTTAGAATATGGTCATATTGTCATATTTGCTAGATATGTCATATGTTACTCATTTTGGTTAAATAGACCACAGGTTGATCTCATCCTTAAAATGTCAAAGGTGAAATGCAATACTAACACTTGTCTCCTACTCTCATTGTTGATTAGTCAACAAGGAGAGGTGACTTTGGTAAGGCTTCAAATGCGTTAAGTGAGGACCATTGACACGGTATTACTAATGGTGAGCACAATTGAGGAATGATGAACTACTTAGAAGTGTGATTTGAGAGCTTATTGGCTTCTGAGCTATTTGTAACTCCTCTTGAAACTTAATGGATAGCCTTGAGGCATGGTTATTAACCTAGGCATATTTAAGCTTCAACTCGATCATCTGCAGGAGTGTTGACCTCAATATGATGTCAAGTCAGTGGCCTATAATAGAGGTATCGAAAAATTGTAAGGGTCTTAAGTAGTCGACAAGTTGTTTCTTAAGCAGAAGTGACACTATATGTAAGAAGGTTATCAACAAACACTTCAATTGGCACATTTAAGACCTTTCTTACCCCCCTATTCTTGGTATGAGAGAGGAATCGTGTTGAGTAAGCTTAGTGTGACGGTTGTGTTCCTAATATTGTCAGTTACTGGCATTTTGATTGTTAACATGCGAAATGAGTTTGAATTTGATATTGTTTAATGCTTGTTAGTATATGCATTAATTGCCATATGCGTGTGTTGTCTAAGCATTAAGTGCATCCATACGAATGTTGCATCCATAATGATGTGGTGATAGTATAAATGATCTCATCCTTTGGTATTCTATTGTGGAGTCACATTGCCTAGTAGCATTTCTTAGATATGTGATAAGCTAAATTATGCCTTTTTACATGTTAAACTTTTTGAGGCCTTCTCCTTCTAAAAAAGAAGGATCTTCATATTGCAGTTCATTTTTTTTTTTTTTTATCTATTAGGCTCCTATTTTGTGTGGTTCTCCTTCTTTCTCTGAAATTTTTTTAACTAGTTCATCATTCTTAAGACCTTTGACATTTTGTTAGATATGAGAATATTATCAACTTAGGGGTATCCAACATTGTTGGATGGAGGTGGATGGGCAATTAGGAGCCCCTTAGGTAGGAAAACAGGCCCCCTCAAACAATTCATGGTTGGAGTTATGTAGCTTAATTAATTTTGAAGCATAAGAACAATCAAGCCCTAGTTTCAATCTTGATGAAAAAAAAAAAATGAAGTAGTTGGTGATACTTTAGGTTTAATATATGGAGGGGTTTCGATTTTTTGACTTAGGATTCAATTTGTAACTTTAGTTTAATTCGGGTTTGTCTCATGTGAGAGCATTTAAAGAGAAAAGGAGATAAATTCGTAATTTCACAATCTAGAGTGAGAAGGAATGGATTAAGCATAATTTCGAACTCATTAACTGGGAAAACATGTATAATTTGATTAAAAAGTAGTTATTTCTATTTGGCAAACCCTGCAATCAATAAAAACTAAAATTTTAATATAAATGGGTATTTTTAATTTGTATATATTGACCTCTATGGTACAACTCATTTTTCAGTTAAGGGCTACACTAAATATTATTTAAGCATTATATTTGCATGATTTTTAAGGCTCGAAGTTGAGTCCTTAAAAATATATTTTCCCCACATATAATTAATAAGTCTAGTATGCATATGTAAGAATGTTTTTCTAAAAGTAGCTTAATCTAAAAGAATTGCAAACTTAATTTCGTCTAAGATTTCGCTTAACTTAAAACTTCATTTCTTGTAAAATGAGTAATCTAAGTGAAATTCAGGTTATTTGAAGTAGCTATGTAATGCCTAAGAAAAATCCAAGAAAATGTTTTTCAAAACTAAGGGCATTTTAGGCATTCCAAAACTTCCTAAAACCTTACCATTATCTTATTTTCAACTACCAATTTACTTAGCACTCTATCTTAAGCTAAAAACCCTACCAAAACCCTCTTAACCTACCTTTTCCCTTTCTATTTTCGTCACTCTCCTTTCCCTTAGCTAAAATAAGCTCTTAAAACTCTAGATACTTAAGAAAAACCTATTTTTAAGCCCCTCTAATGGTAAGGTAACCTTTTAGTCTCTTTTTCTAATGAAAAACCTTCATTTTTATAGAGTTTCTTAGCATTTCTTAAGAAATCTAAATTTAAGTTGGTTATTATTTACAACTCTTTGTTGGGTTTTGTTTTTTAATTGGATTACAAGAAGTTCCATTCATTCCAAGTAAGTATGCTTCATTTTACTCCTTGCTCTCAAGCTTAGAGTTGGTTTTCTTAAAGCACTTGGTGGGATTAAAGATTAAGTGGGTGTTTTAGTTAAAATTTGTGGTTTCAATGGATTAAAAAAGAGTTTAAGTGATGGTAAATTAGTGGTTTGAAGTATATTTAAGGTTAAGTTGAAGATTGAAAGGAAAAGAGTAGGATTATAGTGCTTTTCAAAGGAGAAAGTTTGCTAGTTTGTTGCTAGAAGGGATATGACCAGCAATATGATATCGCTGACCATGTTCGTTAAGGGGAAAAAGTGGACAGAAAGTGACACAACCAACAACATGATTATGTCGCTAGTCATGTCGAGTGGTGAACTCCAAGTGTTATTTTCTTATGATTTTCCTAACCAATCTTACTCAAATCTTTTCCTACCCTTAATATTTAGTTCCCACTAACTTTCTTTTGTAAAAATTGCACATTTTGTAAAGATAGTTAGATTTTGACACAACCAATTGACATGATCATGTTTCTAACTATGTTAAGCAGGAAACTTTATGTGAAACCTTTTCTTGTCGTTTTTCTTAACCAAACTCAATTACACATTTTCTAACATTAATATTGAGTACGACCTAGCCTTTTTATATAAAAGTTCCAACCTTAAGTTAGAATTTTCAAGTTCTTTAAGCTAATTTTAGCATTTTGATTAATTTTAAACACTTTTTACTTTCAAATCACTTTTTAACCAATTTTAATCAACTATTACCCCTTTTTGACAAATCTAGTATGATAGTATTTTTCAAGTTAACCTCTTTCTAAATCTTTCTCTTACAAGTTTTTTGCTACCTTAATCTTGCCGAAAATCAATCATTTCTTAGTATAGCAATCTATAGAAGCTTAGCTGGACTTGAATCTTAGGATACTGTAGTTAGAGTTAGGTAAACATGTTAAGGAGTTCTTTTGAGCTTGTTTGAGAGGTTTCAGCTTATTTGGATATGGATTGGTTATGAGGAGAGCTAAATAGAGAATTAATGAGGAGTTGACTTGAAGTTGGGATAGGCAATAATGGGGATAATGGAAGGGATAGTTATAAGGGTAACTATTATCTAACTTTGGCTTTGTTTAACTTTTAAGATGGATGTATTGATTCTTGCATCAGGTTTCTTTCACTTAGATTCTCCTATTCTCTCTTCTTGGGTATACAGTTTGATTTTGGTTCGGTTTCTAGGTATGTAGTGCATGCTTATTACTTATTGCTTATACTTACTAGGATAGTGAGAAAGAAATCGGACTATCCCATATTCGACATAAATGTTGTTGGTTGATTGTGCTTATCATGACCTATCCTTCAATAAAGGGAGCAACTACTGATCATATGTAAAAATTCTTTAGTAAACTCGTATGTAAAACAACATAGCTAGATTTAGTGTTTCTCGATTCCTGAATATTGGTCATATGACCTTTATCGTAGCATATGATATTAAATTAAGGGACTTATATTGTATTATATATACTTATGTATATAAGAGATTATCATGTAGCAGGGTCATGAGCACCCCTTTGTTGCTTATTGGCTAATACATAAGATAAAAACCGATTGCTTATTTATCTTGCATTAAACAAATGTGAATGATTGGTTTGGCATTCATATGTGCTTGCGTACTATGTAATAGGTTTTGACTTATTCTTTCATTTTTATAGCTATAGGTATTCTTGATAAGATAGTTGCTTTTGGGTTTCTACTCTGTAAATGGGTAAAGAGAGGTAAATAGTTGTGTTGCATTGGGATGTAAACGACTTGTGAAGACTAAGTAATTATGCTGAGTAGAATTTCTAATGTGATTTGATGATGTAAAATTGGAGACTTTGTTAATAATTATAATTGTTGCTAGAGTGACTCACCTTTGAATTATCTAAATGCTTTGTTTTTGGAGAATTGTTCTCATTATATTGTTTGCAGTTTTAATATAAGTGATGGAGATTGTATAGTTTTATAGTCTTAATGTGTCGTTAGAAAATTGAGGACACATGGCAGGTCGTAGTGTCCTTAGGTTCTAGGGTGTTATAAGCGATCAACTTAAATGGTCTATTTGCAAATGAGATAGTCAATCCTAACTTAAAAAATAATAATTTCAAAAAAATTAACCTTTTCAACTAAAACTCTCAAGTTTGATTCTATCAAATGGTATATGTATATTTTGACTTCAGGAATCACTCTTGTCCTTGAAAAATTTATTTAACCCTAAAGTGAGATATATGAACCATGCAAGACTATTTTTCTTGAATTTTTTTAATTTTCAATTTTTATATTTTTCCCTTTTTTTTTTCTATTTTCAACCTTGTTTTTTTTTTTTTAGCTTTTTGCATTTTTTTTTTCATTTTTGTGCATTTTTTTTTAACCATTTTCTTACCTTGTAAAGTTCTAGCATTACCTATATTTGGATTTTTCGTCTTTATTATCTTTTTGGTTATTCTTCTCCGAGGAAATAAGGTAAGAGAGAAAAGGGAATCCTATGCATAACAATCGAGGAAAAGCAGTTACATGCACTACTTTTGAATTTTCATCACAAACATTATGGGATAAAACCAATATGAGTGCCTAAACTTTCATATATATATTTTTTTTATTTCAGTACATAAATTTTAAACTTATTCATTCCAATACTTCAACTTTTTAAATGAGATAAATTAGTATCTTCGTTATAACAGTCTTCATAAATAATACTTATTTGTTTCACTTTAGAAAGTTGAAATACAAAATGAAATAAAAAATAATGTTTGAGCACTAAAACAAAAATAAAATGAAAGTTAATGTATTTATATTATTATTCTATCATTTTATAATAACAATAGTTATAACAAAAATACCAATTTATATCATTTAAAATGTTGAGATACCAAGATGAATAAGTTTAAAATTTACGTACTAAAATGAAAAACATATAAAAGTTTAAATATTTCTAATAACTTTATCCGTAGACATTATAACACATTTTATGTCCATTACATAGATGCGATAGCTCAAGGGTGTTTTTTTTTTTTTTTCCTAACCATTATATTATGCTTTGGGGATAAAGGAATCAAACTTGATTGTTTCTTTAAGAAGTTAGCTAGAAATGGGTTGGTGTAAGTGGATATGCTAATAAAATTTAATAGAAGTAATAGATTAATTACACTACACATTTTATATGCTAAATAAGATATTAGGGTCGGGCTTGAATTGGCCTAAAACCGCTAAGCCAATTTTGACCAAACCACCTAAGGCAATTCTAGGTCAGTTCATGAGGCCCACTACTCATAATCTAGTTTTTGGGCCCATGAACTAAATCTCTAATATATATATATATATATATTGTGAAATATATATGTAAAATATGTATATTATATTAATGCATATATTATATTACATATGTTGATATGTATTATATATATACAAATAATAGATAATACGTTAATATGTAGAATATATGATAATAATATGTATAAATATATATATGTCAATATAGTATATATAATGTATAATATATAATATGTATAAATGTATATATGAGAGAGAGAGAGAGAAGAAGAAGAAGAAGAAAAGAAAAGGTGTCAAGCCTGAATTTTCCGGTTTTCTTATTTCATTTCATTTTCCATTTTCTGATTAATGTTAAACTTTAACTTATTTAGTATTAATCCTCAACCAGAGAAATTGGGAAATTCTAGTTTTTTATTAAAAAACTTTTAGAGTCGCTACCTAACCAAAATCAGGAAAAAACAGAAATCGTAATCAATTAGGTGAATTAACTACAATTTAGCTATCGATCTTTGATTTCAATTTGATAAAAACCAGATGATTTTGAATTCGAAGGCTAACCTATTAAATTTTAATTGGTACCACTATCTATTTTTCGAAATTAAGTTTATTAATCAAAATTGTCCTTTTTAATATTTTTTAAGAAAAATAAAAACCAAAAGAAAATTAAAAAAAAAAACTAAGTTTCTAAAAATTTTAATGTCGCCTCAAAGGTACCTACATATCTACTAATGGAGATTAGACGACCATTGTTCTTTTCAAAAACTTTAATGGGTTAGTTCTTTTTATAAAAAAATAAACAGCCAAATTTATGTTTTTATTAACCGTTTTATTTTTATTAAGAAAAACCCCTAGAAGTCTAATTTTTATTCTTAATTTAAAAAAAAAAAACTAAAAACCTAATTTTTGAGAAATCCCAAATTAAGATTTTTATTTCAAAAAACAGCTAAGCGATAAAATTTTTATTTTCAAGAAAAACCTTAAAGACCTAAAAATGTGATTTTTATGAAATATATAATGTTCTACATGACGAATCCTTTATATAGAAAAGACGCTTAAAACATAAAAAAAAAAAAAAAAATTCTAACTATACAAAAGATACCTAAATCATAGAAAAAATGCCTAACTATAGGAAAGATATCTAAATATAGATATATCTAAACTATAGAAAAGAAGTCTAAACCATGGAAAAAATTTCTAAACTATAGAAAAGAAATTTAAATTATGAAAAAGATAACTAACTGTAGAAAAAATATCAATTAAAGATTTTTTTTTATTTTATGAAAATCAAAATGATTTTTTTATCTAAAAAACCGTAACATGCTATTGCAATTTTTCTAAATTAATACACTAGGCAAAGGATGAGATTTTGTAAAATATGAGATTTTATAAAAATGCCATTTTGAAAATATAAAATCTAAAAAAAAATATTTAACTAAAATTTATCTTAACACATGTTCATTAGATACTAACACTATAACTAACTACTAACAAATTAAAGACATAATGAAAATAAAGAAGTTAGTACAAGTCTTAAAAATAACTGTGCATAAAAATAGTGAAATAAATAAACAAATTGCACTAAGGGAAATAAAAATAAATAAATAAATAAAAGTTATAAACAATAATTAAAAACCATTATAAGATATTTGCAGGACAAAGTACACAAAGCTAATAAAAAGGAATGGATCAAATTGGATCCCCATTCCTATCGCATACATAACTATGAAATTGGTTTGAGGAATGGGTTCGAGTGTGTTCTTAATGAATGTATAATTGTTCCCCTGGCTCGCGTTGTGCAACTCGAAAACAAATCTTTTAAATCAAATCAAATCTAAATTAATAAAGATTTAAATTAGATTCGAATCTTACAAATCTTGATTTTATTAGATTTAACGTCATCGTATCAAATTTACATTTTTTCAACAACTATTTAGTCAAAATTCTATTTAATTAATTTTTTCAAATTTTTTCTTTTTTATTTTTATTTTTTTTGAAAATTTTCTTTTTCTTTTTTTGTCTTTTTATCATTTTTCAATTTTTTTTTATTATTTTCTAAATTAGAACCCTAAAAACAAATATTAGAACTACAAGTAAGTAAAACTAAGATGTTTACAATAGGTTCTGACGAATCGAGGGCCTTAAACTGTCTAGATTAAGATGAATCGATGCATCTTTAATCAATCCCAATGGGCGACAAGCAAGCAAATTCTGTATCGATTTATTATTCGAAACCAATTCTTTCTCAAGTCTTATCTTACAATTCATTGAATCCATTCAGTCACACATATATTAACTCAATATCCCCATGATGATCTGTATGTAACGTGTATATCTCAAGTAGATATGTATTGTAATTAAATGCATTGTAAAGTATGCCAAGTAAGTCCAAACAATAAGTAACATATGTGACAATCAACATGCTAGCTTGAAATTGTAACCTATCCTATATATTGGAAACCTCACTTTGCTGAAATCATACTCCCAATCATAACTTTTGTTCATAACATAGTTAATATCTAACCTCATGAAATCATCCATATTGTTATCGTTGAAGGTTGTTCTCACATTATTGGTTCTTGATCATTTATGAATAGCTAGTTGCGGAGATATATGAGAAGATGGCAGGGAGTTAGAAAGGCAACTTGAAATTCTTAATAAGCCTCCGTTAAAACATTTGAGATACTTATTTTATGAATATAATTATTTCAACATTAATTAAGTACAATTACTTTCTTTAGCAATTGACTCAAATGCTACACCAATGGGAATTAATTTTTTTTTTTTTCTAAAATCCTTTAAAGTTGCAAATCAATGATTGATATTGAAAAAAGATGATAATATATTTCATTTGACCGTTATCTTTGTCATATTTATTGTGTATTATATGCTATATTTATGTACACATGTGGTATATAAATAGAAATAAATTTTTTATATATGTGATAGTAAAATTGATAATTTCTAAATAATTATCATCCATCTTTTATACACATTATATGGGTTAAAATTTTATTAATATTTCTACAGCGTTTAGATTCATTTCTCAAGAGAAGAGGAGAGAAAATCTTTATATATTACTAATCTATTAAAAAGGAGGATTGTGGTCAGAGTTGAGATTGACTTTTAAGTGATTAACTTACAATATGCCTATTCGGGGAAGAAACACAGATATTAAAATAATTAAAATGTGTAACTAACCCGAGATTACTTGAAATTCAAAATTTTTCATCCGCTATATTAAGATGTAAGACAAATTTATTGTCTCATTAAGCACAAATGATTGCATATGCAACTTATTAAGAATTTCTATAAGCTGGGCGAATAATAATAAATTTTCATTTTACAATTCTTGCAAAATACGGATTTCAATCCAACATCTAAGGAATATTTTAGATACTTCCTTTAGCTAGTGTCTTTAATTTCTTCCACGGATAAAGAATCCTCAAAAATTAGGCAACCGTTTAAATGCTCCAAACACATCTCAAAATGGTATTCCAAATTTAATTATTATAAAAAATATGAAGCCTGCTCTTTTCTAGAAAATATATAAAGATTACTTTATTAAACTATGCAAATATTTATAACTTTTAAGCAACTTTTTATTTCCATGAAAAATTTCATGAAATGGTGAACAATTTTTTTTATGTAAGTACATGTTTAGAAATTTTTTTGGTCTTGGAAAGCGGGTTTGCAAACGAAATACTCAAGTTGCTCTAAATATTGGTAAGTTGTACGTTGATAATTGATTTTACTATAATGTTTTTTAAATGGGGATAAGCACATTAAAAAGCATTTTATATTTGTGCCAAAAGTCGATTAAGTACTCTTTGTCGATAAAAACTTATCTATGCTATTTATTTATATTTTAAGTGAAACATTTAAATTCTCTATATTTATGTTATCAAAATACCTAAGTCCTTTCTAGATATTTATGCATCATAATAAGTACTAAGAATTGGCTTAATTGGTGGAACATCACAAATATAAACATAATAAGCACTTGAAATGTTAAAGGGTTGGTTGAATTAGGTATGGAAGACCTATATGGTTGAAATATAGAATTAGAATGACTTTGAAGACAAATATGAAAAGCTAATACTTATACTAAAATTATTGTAATTTAATAGTATAAATATTGATCTTTTAACATGATTTATCCTTCTTAAATGACCAACGTATATCTTTATTAGATTAGCCATATATCCAACGAAAGATTTTGAAGGAATTTCTCACATTACTCTTCACCTAAACAGCCTTATGCAAGACATGAATAAAAAATAATTATCGATATGTTCAAAAATAAAGAAAACACAATCATGGAGCATATTTCTTCTCAGATTTAACTCAAATTTATTGTATGTTCTATGAGGTGTGTGGTAGAGAACATCTCTGAGGAGATACACTTGATGATGTCAACCGACCATGATGGTCGTCGTTCTTCCATAAAAGGCATTAGGGTTTGTCCTTGCCTTTCTTCTTCTTCTTCTTTTTTCTTTTACTTTTGAATATATTTTCATTATTGAATTTTATCTCGATTATCTTTAAAAACGGTAATGAAATCGAAATATTAAGTCGTATACACGAATTCGAATAAAGGAAGCAATGGGATCAAAGCATAACGAATACTTAGAGTATACATCAAATATCTCTTGAGGAAGTAAATAAGAAAGAAAAATCCTTTGGTATCATTAATATTGCAATACATGATACTGATGAAGAGATTACACCTTCTTTTACACGCCTTTATTTATTTATTTGTTTATTTATTTAATTCAAGTTCTTATTGTTAGAGATTTTGCTACGTATTTCTAAATAAATAAATATTGGCGGTGTTTCTTTTGATTTGTAGACAAAATAGGAAGAAGCTATTGATTGCGTTAACATCTCTAATCAACTCGTACTTGATTGTCCTCTTTTTAAAAATCATAAAACTCAAGTTAATATTTTCTCTAAGCTTTGTGAGAAAGTCAATCGATTTATTTATTACTTAATTCAAAGCTGATTATTCTTTTCTTTTTTTTCCCCCTTTAGACAAGCCCAATATTTCTTGCGAGCTTATCGAAAAATCGTCAAAATGTTCAATCAGCTATTCATAGAACAAGAGAACCATGTCCTAATGGAACGGTTCCCATTATACGAGTTTAAAAGTATGACTTGATTGCTGCACGATCCCTCCCAGAAGAACTTTCTCCAAGAAGTTCACCAGTCGACAATATAGTGCCGGGACAACACGTGATACATCTCACTTTCTTTTAAGTAGTTATTTTGATTGTTTACAAACATACATATGTGGATGCATATATATGTATATATATATATATATATATATATATGTTATATGATTTCAAATCGTTGAGGTTTTGATATTTTAAGTTTATTGTTTTCCTTTCAGGTTGTGGCTTTGATCGTTGAAGCTCCACATATCCATAATTATGGTGGTGGAGGAAAAACCTCCATTTATAATCTAACTGTTAAGATTGATCAATTCAGCTTGGTGCAATTATGGATTGAAGCTGGAAGCATATATTCAAAAAGCATGATTATTGTAGGATGGCCGGTATTTAAAAATTTACAATTGATAATATTATTTTATATTAAAAAATATTTTATATGTTTCTTTGATAATATATGTGGAAAATCATGGCCTGGACATAATCCTTACATTAAGTTTGTTATAAATCTTATTCTACATTCCCATATGCAGTTTAAATAAATACTATGTTGCAATAACATCTGGACAAGTAACTTAGGAATTTTAGCTCCATTCTTTCTTTTTACCAATTCTATTGCAAAAACCAGGGAAGAGAGGATTCAAAACCAGATGCAACCCATTACAAGATCAATATTCGTGTCACTTAATTATAAAGGTATTGACACTATCTTTTATATATATATATATATATATATATATCAACTAACATGTGAAGAACTTAAGACACTCAACAAGTTTCATTTAAATTAACGTGTAAGCCAGCTTTTTCTCATGTGTTAGGTGATCTTCCCTTCTCTTCTGTTTTAAGAAATCCCTGCATCGTAATGAAATTGGATTTCTCTGTAGCTTAGGCACATTGTAGGGGCATATTGAAAGCGTCCAAGTCAAAGTATGACCTCCAAATTGAGTCATGAATTAGTGCATGCTGCCCTCTTGGAATTTTTGGTACTTTCAGTTTGGTGACTCTATTCTAGGCCGTGACATTTTTTTAATGTAATTTCAATAATTGATTCGTAATCAGAAAAATTAAAACATTGAAAATCAAGAAGATTCGGTTTCTTAATTAAATGCCAACGATTAGAATAGAAAAGTTTTGACCATCACCATTCTAACCCTCGCAATTTTATATGTGACTCTACTACCAACGCATACTTTCCTAGATGATTGATACTACCGTACCGGTTCCTCATTAATAGCACTATTTTTAAACCCTGTAGCAGTGTAAAGGCTATTTGTAGTAACATATTATATGAATAGATAGAAGCATTAATAAAATTTTAATAGTAAAAACATGGATGATATTTAAAAAATTTACCCACTTTTATTATATATATCTAAATATTATTGGTACTTCTCTAATACTCATCAAAATATATAATCCATTAGTATCGATGAATGTTTTTTTGTTGTGCACTCACATTTCACTTATAGTTCCTCCCATTATTAATCCCTTAAGGTATCTCCATTCATAAAAACCTTATATAAAATCCCTACATACCATCTCAATAACTTAAGGATCTCTTTTTGTAAGAGCATCCCCATTCAAGGTTTTTGGTACTAATGTTAAAAACCTCCGAGTTCTTCACAAATGAGAGGAGTCCTTGTCTAGGTGACCTCCTTAGGTCCTTGGTCAAGGACCTCAAAATGTAAAGTTTATTTATTTTTTACTTTTAGTGTTATATTAGTTTAAAATTATGTGTAGTGAGTTTCATAAATAATATTAATAAATATTAAGGATTTTTATAAAAAAATATAATGATAAAATGGAGAAGCTCTTAGGAAAATAGGTCCTTAAGTTGTTGATGTAATATCTAGAGATTTTAATCGAGGTTCTTATGGTTGGGATTGCTCTAAGAACCTCTCCACTTTACTAATATATTTCTTTACAAAAGTCCTCAATATTTATTTATATTATTTATGATACCTATAACACACAAATTTAAACTAATATAATACTAAAAATAATAAATAAAGTTTAATTTTTGGGGTTCTTAGCCAAAAACCTCTCCCCATCGGCCAAGAACCTTAAAAAAAAGATTCTTGACTTTTGTTCTTGTCCTAAGAACCTATAATGGGGATGCTCTTATTGTCTCTTAGCATTGCATTGTTACCTAACAAGACATTGATCAAATCTATGGATATTTTTATTCGATTCATTGAACGCAAGTGAAATTCCACAATACATGGCACTTATAGATCATAATAATAAAATAAATAATAAATCACGTTTTAGTACAATAAGAATTGTCATTTAATACAAGCCTTTTGTATTTAGCAAGCACTCCATGTGAATGATGGAACATCATCCTCTAGTACTTTTTATAAATTATATTGTTCGCTAAGGCTATTATATTGATTTCTCCTTTTTTTTAGTTGTAATTTGTAAAGTAGTTGGCAAAAGATGAATTAAAATAAAAAAAAAAAATCAGTTGCACCTACCAATAATTTATGGAATCTTATTAATGCCCCAAATATACTGTTCTACTAGGTATTTCCGCAACTTAATGGTGATGGTCTTACTCGCTTATTCACATATTGGACGGTAAGTTACAAAAATTCAAAGATTAAACTGAAGGAATTTTATTCAATTATCATGTTAGTGAAGCTCAATTTTCTTTGAAGGGAGACGGAAAGAGTGGTTGCTACAACACTTTATGCTCAGGATATGTAGAAGTTGATAAGGTGGTAACACCGAACTTTCCAATACCCAAAACTTCCATCCGCGGAGAAGTGCCAGTGGCATTACGTTTTGAAGTCAGACAGGTAACTTAATATTTGTTTTATTGCAAACTAATAGAGACACTAAACCATGTATTACTAACTTGCTTTATGCGAAGGATCGTGAAACAGGCAATTGGTGATTCGTATTGAGAAAACCATCTGAACAATTTGGTATTGGTTATTGGCCAAGGAGCTGTTTGATCATTTAGTAGAGAGTGCTACAGTCATTGCTTATGGTGGAGTGGGTAAGGCTTCAAGTGATGGAATGCTCCCTCCATTAGGAAGCGGATATTTTTCAGAGGATGATTTTTACAATTATTGTTACTTTGCAGATCTTCACTATATAGATTATAAGAATAAAACAGAACTTCTACCCGCAGAACACTTAAGAATAAATAAAAATAAATGCTTTGGTTTAAGCTATTATGGCTACCTTTCTGATCCACCTTACCCTTACTGCATTCATTTAGGTGGTCCAGGAGGAAGGTGTGCTTAACTTATGTAGTGGTTGAGTTCGCATCTATGCTTTTCAATAATTCACCTATATTATAACGAAGGAAAAAATATTGGAGACTTAAAACTAGAGATGTAAGTGAACTAAATCGGTTAGCAAAATACTCAAGTTTGGCATGAATTCGATTAGTGTCAATTGAGTGGAGCTCGAGTTACTCAAATAGCGATCGAGCCAAGCTCAAGCTTTATAATACTAAACTCGTCAAACTGAAGAGCCTAATCGAGTTTGGTATAATATTTTATTTTATTTTTTAAAATTTAAGTGAATTTGAAGTTATTTAGGAAAATCTTATAATAAATTTGAGCTTAATTAGTAATCAAATCAAACTTAAACTGATTATATATATTTTCGAGTTAAGCTCGAGTTTAAAATTCAAAGCTCAATCAAACTCGAGCCAAGTTCAAGCTTCAAGTTTTTAAGTTGAGCTCAAGTTCGAGCTTGAACCTAATAATATACTGATTTGACTCAACTTGATTGCATCCTTACTTAAAGCTATGCATCTTTAGTATAAAAACTAAAATGTTTTGTTCTTAACATAGACACATAATCTCACCTGCAATACCTAAAAATGAATATAAACAAGATCTTCACCATTCCACCCCCTACAATTTTATTTCAGACTCCATTAGTGGACTTGATCTCATCTGCATGACCCATCAATGAATGTATAATGGGATTTTCACTGCTCTAACCACAGCAAATTTACATGGGACTCCATTACTGAAGAACACTTTCTTCTTCTTCTTTTTTTATAATACCCCTGACCAAAAGTAGTAAATAAACCAAGTCAATAAGTAGATTATTTAGGTTTGACTCCAGTTTAGAGAAGGAGTTCAAGGAGGGTGGAAAGTGTCATTAAGGTATGACTCCTTACACGCTTCTAGGATGACCTATATATAATAGGTGACCTAAATCGTATATTGAAAAAGGAGGAAGATCTATGCCTAATTGTAAAGTTATGTGATGAGGATGTCACATGTTTAAGAATGAAAGATTATGATACTATATGATTAAGTGTCCCACATGAATCATGAGAATATTATGGTATTAGTTTATAATGCTATGGTATTAAATACCTTATCAACATATAATTACAACTTTTGAGCCAAATAGTTAATAGATTTATAATGGATTCTTCAATAATAGTCTACCTATTACTGAATGGATTCCCATGTAAAATTGATGTGGTTAGAGCAGTGAAGATCCCATTATACATTCACCTTATAGGGTCAATTATATTTTGGTTTAGTTGTTATAATTATTCCTTTAAATATAATTTTTCGAGAGAAGCTCTTCCCTAAACAATGACTTTCTCACTTTTCTTAGATGGTCGATGTAGATTCATCATTATTAGCATTGTTAATTATGTTATATACAATATAAAGGAAAATTTTGCTCTTATAGTTTGCCTACAGTTCCTCCTACAAGTAATCCCTCATTGTCTATGGCTTCCTATGACTATTTAATAAGGATTTGGTGGAAAGAATATCCTTCATTTTCCTAAGCTATAAAGTTTCTACACCTAGTGCCTTTTTTTTTTTCCTCCTTTCTTAAGTAAAACCACCCATTGAAGTTAGAATGGTTATGCCAACCAATCGCTCATAACCTTACTATGAAAGATACCATTATTTAGTAAACACCACTGGTGATCCAAAATTATCGAAAGCTTGACCACTGTGTTTTGATTATGAGCAACCCCAAAAGAATTTAGGTTTTCAATTTATGGTATAAGTATCAAGCCCAAAAATTTAGACTCTTTCCTTAATTTTAATTTATTTTAAGGGGAAATTGCAAAAAAATCCTCATAAACTTTGATTTAGATACCGATTGACCTCCTAAACTTTCAAAATGAGATTTTTGACTCCTAAACTTTCATAAATTAGTTAATAACTCTCATAACTTCTTTAAACTTTAATTTTAGTGCGTAAACACCTCAGAAGCTTTGATTTTGGTACGTAAACACTTTCTAAATTTTGATTTTGATACATAAATACCCCCAAATACCTCATAGTTTAGGAGAGTGTCTACACACCAAAATAAAAATTTAAAGAGTGTTTACTCACCAAACACAAAGTTTATTAAAGTTTAAAGGATCAAAAACTTCACTTTAAAAATTTAGAGAGAAAATCCGTATCAAAGTCAAAATTTATGTGGTTTTTTACATTTTTCCCTTATTTTATTGCTGACACATTTACTACAAACTGCTTGTTAGAACTAAGGAAAGATTATTTTCAAAATCTCTTGAGAAACTGTTTATGGAAAATATTTCAGAATCGCATAGTTGATTAAATGACCTCAACTCAACTAGTAACGTTTGGTTTGGCAAAAAATAAAAAATAAAAAAATAGCTAGCGTTTGGAGGAAAAGAAAAACAGAAACTTTCATTTTTTAGGAAAATCAAAGATTCTAAGTTGGTGATTACATTATGCATATACACATACATATAAAACCACGCTATCCAACTAACAAACTTTCCAAACTTGGGGATCTTTCCTTTATTTGGAAATTAAGTTCGTTGCAAAAAAGATATCACACCAAAATCAGAAACTAAATCAAACACATGAACTAGACATATAGACCTAAAAAAATCAAACATAGATTTTTTCTTTTTTGAGGTTTTTTAATCTTTTAGTTTCTTTAGGAAAATTATTTTTTCTCGTTTTTCAGGACTAGGATGGTTATGTAACGGCTAGCAAAAATCAAGCCAATTTATTTCTTTTAATCTGTTGCTTTTAATTTTCAAAACTATTCAAGTTTACAGTTCTTACACTATTTTAATTTTTTTGTGGGAAGTTATTAAAAACTTAGAAGTCATATATCTAAAAGAACCTAACAGACTGACTTTTGTTTTTTATTAATTGATACTAATTAGGGTTTTTTTTTTTTAATTTCAAGTAAACAATAGGTTTGAAATTTTAAGATTTTAATTTCGCAAAATCAAGTATTTTTGGAAGTAGATCTTGTAGAAATTGATTTTAACGCATAATCAAGGACTCATTCCATCAATGGAATAAAAGCATATCAAACCCTATAAAAAAACTCATTAGTCCCATAAAAATCAATCAACACGTGATAAAACGTCAAATTCATTCAAAAACAACAACAACAACAATAATAATTTTTTCATGCAAGAATCAGTTCTTTATGTTTTCTTGACTATTAGACATATCTTAACACACAAACACTGCAATCAAGCAAAATTCAACAAAAATCAGCAAAATTAGTGCTTTTTTTCTCTAGAATTTTACGATTTTGTGTTTTGTTTTTGAAAAAGAGCAAAAAATCAGAAAAAATAAAAGAATCGGAAACATTTGTAGAGGTGGTCTCCTTTAGAGTTTAATATCATAGATGACTCAATCATTGATGATCCAAATGAAAGTGTCCAAGAAGGTAACTTACAATGCTTTAGGTAGCTTGGAGCTTGGGAATGTCATGAACTGAACTAAGGTAGGAGAACCAGGGGAAAAACTTAATGGCTTCTTTTGCAAGCTCAATGGGTTGAGTTCTTTCAAGACCATTCACAATTCATCATATGTAAGTATGTTTCTATTTGAGCTAAACTGAAACTTTTTTATAAGCTTAAGAACTTAATTTCAAGATCAAGAACAAATCAAATTTAATTACATTAACTTAACATAGAGTTTTTGGTTTTTTAGTAGAACTAAACCTCGTCTAAATTTTAATTTCAACCAATTCAGTTGAAATCAAGGTGAATCTAGAAAAAAAAAAAAAAAAAAAAAAAAAAACCTGAGGTTTAGTAGTCAGTGAGTTAAAGTGAGAATTCTCAAGTAACTCTTGGGTTTATGGAATTTAGGTCTAATTAATCATAAAATCTATGTTTTAATTATAGAGGAGTTGGGAAAAAAGTTAGATTCATGTTAATTAGACCAACATTCAACTTGCCTTATTTTGAGATATGAGTTACCTTTTTTACTCGATTAGATCTTATTTTATTTGATTTTTCATTCAATTAAGATATTGAATATGTCCTAAAGTGTGTCATTGCTTAAAAATTGTACTTCATAAAACAACGTTGCAAAATAGGGTACAACGTTCTTCAAAGAAACTAGGGTTTCAACAAATTTAGGAAAAATGGAACTAAAGCTTCCATATTTCATGAAGATGTTTATATGGTTCAACCTTTGGGGAGATCCTAATCCTAATTTTTTGAGTCATGTTTACAAATTCCACAAGGCTTTTGTGGTCTTAAGTGGGTGCCTCGAGAATGGCATTGTGAGCTTAAATGTTTCCTTCAGACATTCAATTGCTAATGCTTCTTTTTTTATTTATAATTCATTTGTAGTATGGCATATTTTCTTATATATGTCAACAACATTATACTTACAGATAACAACAACACATTTATGGATGAATTTTTTCGTCAACTTAATGCTCATTTTTCTCTCGAAGATTTTGGCATACTTCATGAATTTCTTGGTTTTATAGTTATATTTGCATCACATAGTCCTTTCTTATCCAAACACATTGGGGAAGTCCTTATTAATCTACATATGGATGGTGCCAACGATATATCTACTCCATGAATAGCTCCAATCTTCTTACATTTCAAAATCCTTCTCCGCCAATCAATGCTCAATGTTTGAAAAAATCATTGGCCGATTACAACATCTTTTAATGACAAGAAATATTTTCTTTTGCTATTACCAAGCATGCTCAATTTAAGCACCAATGAAGAGAAACCCATTTTCAAGCATTGAAACGTCTTCTCAGATATCTCAAAGGTACCATTCATTTGGTCTCTTTCTTAATCGTTACCGATCATTGGATTTCACTGTTTTTAGTAACTTAGATTGAGAAGGAAACCTAAAGAATAGTCACTCAACTGCTTCCTACAATGTTATCTTAATGGCAATATTATTTCTTGGAAGTCTATAGAGCAAAAATCTATTTTGAATCTTCTACAAAAGTCCAATATAAGGTTATCACTAATGCAACATGTGAAGTTTTGTGTTTACATGGTGTAAGGATTTGATTGAGGTGGTTATTGCGAGCATCATGTGCTATACATGACTAAGAGGAATGACATGCATAGCAAACGAGGAATGATTAGGAAAGAATGTCAAGGAGGAGAATTGGACAATCTTAATAAGTTCTAAAGTACCTGTGACAAGTGGAAGAGCTCAATAGTATTAAACTCCACTATCGATGATAAGAGACATTCTATTTTTCAAATAATTAAATGTTTGATCTTTTGAGGAAAGAATCCGATAACATGACATTATTTGTCCAAGATTCTTCATGTTTAGATGAGGAGAGACCTTGAGTATTCACAAAAGTTAGCTATTGATCTCATTCACTAGATCGTGATGACAATCAACAATTGAAATAGGTCCCACTTGAATGGATTCCCAAATGGCCTCCATTTTAGATCCAAGCAATGTAAGGGCCTCCTTAGTGCGTGAAGTTTATTGAGAAAGGTTAGTGTCGAAAATGCAGATTAAATGGATTCTCATTTTAAATTTATCGTGCCAAATCTCCCTTATCATTTCAATTATATGAAACAAGCTTTCTCAACCTATCACCTTAACTCAATTAGTCAAATCCAATTTACTATTGAGCTTAAAGCCTAAATTTAGATTTAACCCCTTGTATAAGTCATTTACCAAACTTGGAGTGTCTCTTTTATGTACTCCAACCATGTGTTATGATAACATTGGAGCAATATACTTGTGCTTTAGTCCGGTCTTTGATAGTTGCATAAAGCACATTACTCTTGATTACAATTTAAGTCCTCGGGAAAATTCAATTTGGAACACCTTATGTTAAAACATATTCCCACCTCATATCAATTAGTTGATTCCTCACCAAAGCATTGTACTGTCAACCATTTCTCCTCTTTATTCCAAGATTAGCGTCATTGATGGCACCTCCATCTTGCTAGGGCGTACTGGAGCCAAAAATCACTCCACAATTGTAGAAGAAGGTAAAGATAAATCCACTCAAGTTTATCAATTTTTCTCTAACTTCTTTTGTATCTTATCTTCTATAACATCTGAATTTACTTCTTGTATATAAATGTAAGTTATGAAAATTAATAAAGTGAAGTTTCCCAATAATTCTTCTTGTAAATATCTCCGTGGTCATAAGAATTACATCTAGATTAACTTAGAGAGAGAACTATAACTTGGTGCATCGTGCATGTTTTCTATATAAAACTCATACCTCAACTTCAAAAAGCATCAAACTTCATCTCAGAAGTACAAGGAGGTTCATACGATTATTGTTCTCGTTGCTTGTAGAATGTACATGGAAGGATGATTTTGTATGAACGAATGAAGATTGTTATAGAATCTTTAATGTTTCGAAAGGACTCATATATAGCAATGAAATGTGTTCATCAACCAAGAACATAAAAAGCTTCTTTAGGTAGCTCATTATGCTCGAAAAACTATGTACTAATACTATTTTTACTTCGATTCACAGAAAAAAAAAAAAAAAGGCATAATGATAGCTATTTTTCCTTATAATAGGATCGTTATTCACGAATTGGATTTGATCAGCTAGGTGATTTATATGAATAAAATTTAGAGCACAAATATCAAAAATTCATTTCTTATTATTCCATTTAAACATGACGGAAAAAATCATCTTCATGAAAAACAACTTATTCATTTTCATTTTATTATCCACTCAGAAAATGCTAGAGTTGCACACAAAAAATCAAAATTTTATCCTAAGAGAATACTTTGGTAAAACACATCAAGTACACAAAGGGGAGAGATTGACACCATTGTTCTCCATCCATAGCCATATTGTGCAAGTCCAGCAGAATATGGGGGGATGGAAGAAAGAATCTTAGGTGTTTATTGCTGCAAGGTCTCCGACGTTGAAATTGAGAAATCTTACCTAGCAATTCGTTAAACCTGCATAGAGAATTATTCTCATTATTCTCGGCTCGACCATTCTCCTTAGATCATAATTATTATGAAATTAAAAAAAAAAAAAGAAAAGAAAAGTATCACGGTGCAATCATCATATAGGTGACATTGAATTAAAAATCTAAAACGACTTGCTTATAATGGGGTCTAGTGTAAAAAAGAAATGAAAGAAGAAAGATTTACAGATGGAATTTGTTATTTTTACCTTTGAAGAAGACGATGATATGATCTTTGCTGAAGTAGAGACAACCATTGCAATCAATGAAAGTTTCCAAGAAAAACCACATCTAGTGTTTCCCATTTCTTTAATAAAAGCCATGATCCAACTTTTTTTCACGAATACGCCAACTTGCCAAATCTGGCCAACTTCTAAGAGATTGGCATCCGCAAATAGCCAAAAGAGAAAAAGATTTTAAGTTCTCTAGTCCTCGAAACTCAGTGAGACTCTCACATCCTTCAGCATTTAGTCCTCGTAAGTTCGTGAATTCTGAAAAATCTGGCAGATTCACCAATGACTTGCATCCAGAAATTTCCAAGAGTCTCAAAGACTTCAACTCCTCAAGGTTTGGGATCTCCCTCAGTTCCTCAACATGATTCACCAGCAAATGTTTGAGATTCCTAAGCTTTGAAAGATCCGGAAACTGCAGTGTGGGGCTCCATCCAAAAAGCCTTAATTCTTCCAAAGATGTCAATTTCTCAATGCAATGACCAATATCCCTTAGCTTCTGACAATTGCTCAACCTCAATGTTCGCAATGTTTTTAAGCAGGACAAGTCGCAAATTCTTTCAAGTGAAGAACACTCACGAATCTCCAATACTTCTAGGCACTCCATGCTGTTTAGACCGCGAATCTCGACTAAATTATTGCATCCTTTGACGATAAACTTTCTTAGATTCTTTGAGGTCGAAAGATCTGGTAAGCTCTTCAGTTTATCACAAGTATCTAGCAACCAGCTTGACAGCGAATTACCCACCACACCAATTTTAGACAATTTCCCGCAAGTAGTGATTTTCAAATCTTTTAATGATTGGACTTCTTCTAGACCATTAATCTCCATCAGCTCATTGCAGTCAGCAATCCTCAAAGTAGATAAATATTTGAGATCCGAAAATTTCGAAAGTTTTAGCAATGTCCGACAATTGTGGATCACAAGAGTTACTAAACTTGAGGGAAGCTCTGGGAATACACCCATGCTTTCAGGTTTACTATTTGCATATGAGCCATCAGTACTATCCTTAATTGTAAGATATTTCAAGTTAGTTAAATTGGAAAAATTTGGAAGGAAATCTATTGAATCAATAGAAGAATCCAGCTCTATCAAACTAGAAGGAAGGTTTGGTGGTAGTGACTTGACTCCATCACAATATAGCAATTGGAGGCTAGATAGCTTATCAATGCATCTTGGCAATGCTGATATAGGAGTCCTATGTAAATAAAGCTTACGTAGACGAGTTAACTCACCAATGTCATCAGGAATTTCCGTAAGCTCACATACTTCACCAGCATGAAATTCTTGTAATTCCTTTAACATTCCAATGGTAGCTGGCAACCTTCTTATGTGGGTCCTAGTTATCGAGAATCGTTCCAGATTACATAGATTGCCAATGGAGTCAGGTAATTCTGTTATATTTGTGTCTGTTAGGTCAAGCTTGGACAATGACTCTAATTTTCCTATAGATTCGGGAACTTTTGTCAACGAGGTGCATTTATGTAGTGATAAGCAGTGCAATTTCATGAGTGATCCTATGGAGTCTGGAAGCTGAACCAGCTTTTTACAAAATTCAGCAGAAAGAATCTTGAGCTTTGTCATAAATCCTTCGGAAATAGGAATTTCTCTTATGGATGTTCCATCTAGATGAAGCTCCCTTAATTCCTTCATTTTACCCATCCCTGATGGTAGCTGCTTAAGTTGATAACAACCATGGAGATTGATGGTTTGGAGTGTGTTGGTGATTCTACAAATCGATGGATCAACTTTACTCAAACTCGTACACCCCTTAAGGGTCAAAATCTCCAACTCTTTGAATGCGGAGAAATCCGGTGTTGCTTTTAAATGGGAGCAGCACTCGAGTTTCAAAACTTTCAGCTTCACTGCACACTATAAGGATGAACATTTAAACGATTGATAAATGATCGTTTTCCATATCAAACAATATACACAAAGAAAATAGATCCTTCATTTCTCATTACATCCCAAAATATGTACTTATCTTTCCAATTGCCATTAAAACTTTTAGAGTCATCGCCAAAATACCCAAATATAGCCACATTTTTGGGTTTTAGCAATTGTTTGCAAGATAAATACTTATTTTCAAATGTTACAAGAATATGAAAATAAAAAAACTTATCCATACCCAACAAGTAATTTTAGGAGTATTTACAACTTGTCTTAAAAAAAATGTTTTTTACAGTACCTTCATTTCACTCCAGCCACCCCATTGTTCTGTGATTTTACTATATGATAAATCAAGAACCACCATATTCTTAGGATGAAAACCAGTTGCTATGTAACGTGAAGGGCATTCATACCACTGAAGCCATCTTAGATCTAAAAGTTGATTCTTGAAATCTCCAATAAGATTTGCATTTTTCATTTGAACAAGTCGCAACTTTGTGAATCTCTCAAAGTGTTCACTTGTGAAACCATTTTCTTCTGACCTTTTGTTGAAGGCAAGATTCAGGACTTGAACATTTTCACTTCCCTGTTAAACAAGATGTTGGAGATAAGTGGAAGTGATATCGTATCATGCATATGCCAAAGCTGTGTTATTTATAATATCTAAGGAGAGGAATATTGGTGTAACACATGAAATTAGCAAGTTAATTATGTCTCCACTAAAAATAAAATAGCTAAAATATGGGATAATTATTAATACTTATATGAATTTTGAAAATTTTTATTCCGTTCCAAGTTTAAAACCAAAAAGCAATATTTTGGGACACCCAACTCAGGTTAACGGTATACCTACTTTGTAGTTTAGCTTCTTTTACAGCATATATTCATTATACTTTTTAATTCATCCATTATGGTGTGGATTATAGACTGAGTTGATCGATCCACTTCCTCATATGCCATATGGTGAGATTAGTAGGGAAATTTAAAATTATTCAAAGCTGTAAAAATAAGGAGATTTAAGATTATCGGCTGGTGATTATATGTCCTTGACTTAAACTACGAGACTTTTTCCTTGAGCAGGCTATTAACCGTGTAACTTTTCTTGTGTCACCGTATCATAATACAGGATAATATTTATAGGCCTTAAAAACCCAGAATTACACGTGATTTGGAGTTAATTTAAAAATCAAACCAGATACAGTTTTAGGTGCTTTATATATTCATTGATATGGGGCTTGCCGCTGTCTTTCCATATGAGTCCTTTATGTTATGCTTCGTGAATTAAGGTAAAATTATTTTATAAATCTTAAAAAAAAAAAATGCATTTCATTAAATATGTAAAAACCTGGAAAAAAGGACTCATACCTGCCGTCTTTCTAGGACCTCGCTGGCTTCCACTTGGTTCCAAAGTCTACTGCGTCTCGCGGGCTGATCATAACTTTCTTGTCTCACAATTTCTTTTCCAAGTAGTCTGAGTTGATCATGCATGACTAATTGGTTTTCATGTCCTATTTTTATCAAGGACAAGGACTTAAGGACTTCGATTCCTGATATAGGATAGTAGTCACAATCGTTCCACATATACATGAGAGACGCAAATTCTTCAATAAGTGAATCAAGACATGCAATATCCAAAAATATCTGCTTTTGCTGGAAAGTCAAAGACTCATAACTTATTTTCAACTTCGACAGCACCTTATCATCAGGTACTTTCTTTAACTTCTCCGATGCCTCTTTCCAAATATCTATGCCTTTACCTGATAAAAAGGAGCCGATAACCTCGATTGCTAAAGGGAGACCTCCTGTAGTGAACACAATATCTCTAGCAATGGTTTCAAATTCACCTAGATGAGAATCATATCTTCCAAAAGCATGTTTGCAGAATAATCGAAAAGATTGATCGAAATCCAATTCTTTAAGCTCATAAGTCAATTTCTTCACACGCCACAAACATGCATCCGAGATATGTTCTCTTCTAGTAGTAATGATGATTACACTTCGTAATCCAAACAAGTTGTCTCTTCCTGCCAATGCATTCAATTGATCCATATGGTCAACATCATCAAGCAGAAGGAGAACATCCTTTCCTTTGAATCTATCTTCAATAATGTCAATCCCTTCATCAGCATGAGATATATCTCCAGGCCATTTTTGTTTTAGGATGTTTGAAATCAGTTGCTCCTGCAAACGTTCTGTACCCCTGTGCTGCAACGATGTTTCCCGAATATCTTCCAGGAAGCTGCAACATTGAAAATGCTTACACAGTCGATTATAGATTACCTTTGCAAGAGTTGTCTTTCCGATACCACCCATTCCGTGGATTATCACCACTCGAACATCACCGGACGATTTGACATCAACCATTTTCACAATCTTCTCAGCTTGTTCTTCAACTCCAACCAAATATCTTGGAACAAGTAGGGTGGTTTTCTGTAGGCTTGCCAATACCATTTTGACAACCTGCTTTACCAATTTTCCTTCGTACCTATACCATGTTTCAATCTAAAGGTTAGTTTATAAAACAATAGAGAGATTAATTTCTATAAGAAAAATAAATTTTGTTATTACCCATCGGCATTTTTATTTAGTTCCAATACTTTCAGGGATGCAACTCCTTGTAAAGCTCCCTTCCATTCTTGCAAAACCTCATCACCATGGTTTTTCCTTTGCAAAGAAAATGCAGTTCCGAAACTACCGGTTTGGTTCCGCACATCCGATGGTTCAACACGATAGAAAATTGGTATAATAATATGGCCCGATGTTTCTCTGCACTTGAGAATATGAACAAGCTCACGGAGGCACCACGAGCTAGAAGCATAGCCAGGAGAGATAATCGAGATTGAAATCTTCGAAGTCTGGATTGCTCTAAGAATGTTGGGATGAATTTCCTCACCAACATGGAGTGCCTCGCTATCTCTGAACACATAAACCCCCGCATCTACCAAGCTATGGTAGAGATGATCGGTGAAGGTTTTACGAGTGTCTTTACCTCTAAAGTTCAAGAACACATCATAATTTTGTCCACCATGAGGAAGAGAGATTGGTGTTATTGACGTTGAAGTGGTTTGATTATCACCGCTGACAATACTGTCGCTGGAAGAGCTGTTTTTCTTCCTAAATAATCGAGTTCCTGCAAGTACAATCGCTACCACCGTCCCCGTAAAGGTGGCAAGCACCACTTGCTGGTGGTTAGGCATTTGATAGTCTACAAACGCTTAGACGTAGATGTTACTGAATGCTTGTAAGTAACGTGATAGTCTAGTATCGTATGTTTTGAGTAGCGAGTCTGACTTAGTCGTGAGAATAATTCACATGGCTATATATGATTCATCTTGCAGAAACGAATCCCATTACCTACGAAAGTCTAAGAAAGTAGGTGTTTATTTGAATTAAATAAAACGACTTATATATATACTTATTTCATCCACTGCAAAAAGATTTATTAATACTAACACACCACATTTTTCAATAAGTAATGAACAAACATGACTAAAACCTTAATTATGATTTTATTATGTTTACTATGATAATACTATGGAATATAATACAAAGTCAATGAGAATGGCCAAAAAAGATAATATTTATCCTCGTCCGTGGGGGTTAGCCCTTTTCTAGAACTCTCGACTTTCACTGGTGAAACGACAAAGATGGTTATGGAAGAAATTATATTAAGTTATACCGGTTGAAAAACTATTCCGGGATGCAATTTCTTGGTTGCTAAAGGAAGAGGATGCCTCCACTAAAGAAATCTGACATTCACCTTAAAAACCGATAGTCTGACATACAAAGATTAAATAATGCATAATCATTTATAAATGATTGTTTAAAGAAAATGTTTTTCTCATTATGAAATTTGAAGAAGATCGATGAAATTGACAAACGCACACCTAAGCTTATGTATGGCAAGCGTTGTGGCTTAAAAGGGGACGGGATCCAAGTTGAATAGAATAGAGGAAGAGGCTCTATAATGTATCCTAGTCTATAGTTAGAGGATCACAAAACTCAGTACTGTAACCAACCACAAATTCTTTGATTTTTGCAAGGAGCAAGTTTGGATGCTGAGAAGGCAATATTTTGCTGTAAATTAACCAAGTTGCTTTGGACACCAAGATTGCATATCGGGCAAATTGGTGTTTCTTTGCTAAGTCGGGTGCCGTGGGACTTTGGACTAGTTCATCCGTGTGCTCAATAAAGGCTGGACTTTTTTTCTGGAAGTGTGTATTCGAACTTATAAAGGGCTATTTTAAGAGAAGTTAAATGTAATCTAGAAAAATTTACTATGATATACATAGTTTATTGATGTTATTATTACTCTTCTACTAAAATGGAGCAAAATCGATCTAACTTTCGCATAAAGTTGTATATATCTAGTGAAAAAACAACTAACGAAGAAGGAATGGAGAGAATCTTCACTTTCCTCTTTTCCCGTTATATGAATTTCCATCAACAGGTTTTATCGCTGCGTTAAACCGCCCAGCTGGTTCATAATAAACCGGCAAGGCAGTGGTCACAAAATGCCGCTGTCTCCAATTAATTGGACCGGCTGGACGGGAGATAATATACTATCCAACTTGGTTGCAAATGGGTGCCTTTTATACTACTTTTAGGGAAACATTCGTTGGTAGCTTCGAGAAATGACTTTTTGCTGAGAAGAGCTCTCTACACAAAGTCACTTCTTAATTTCTTGTAAGGTAAAAAAGAAATTTTATTCATTTTTCCCAATTAAGTTGAAATTCTGATTTTTCAAAATCCATGTATATATAGAAATAATAATAGTATTTTCAAATCAAAATTTATAGTTTAATTAAATTTGAAATGGCAAAAATCAAAGAGATCATTCAAATATTGAGAATAACACAAACAACACCACAGATTGAACATTTTTGCATATAATCATAAAGAATCCAAAGATTTAAATTAATATAAACATAAAAACTAATTTAGCATCCTATATTCCTATTAGAAAACCTCCCTGGACACTAAGGACATACACTACCCCCATAAGTAGAAAAAAGGTTTGATAGTATTAATACACACCACATAAATTGATAAATAGTATATAAATATCAATAAAATTTTAACATGTATTAATAAAGGAACATACTTTTTGAAAAAATACCAATTATGTTTCAATATATCAAAATTTTATAAATACTTGTAAACCATTCATCGATTAGTGTAATGTACTAATATTATTAAAGCTTTTTTCTAAAGGGAGAGGGAGGGAGAAAAAAATTGCCAATTATTGAAAAAAAAACCACAATTCCAAATCCATGAATTGGCTAGCTTAGTGAATTGACTTAGAACCAAGATAGTCAAGTAGGTTACGATTCCATAATTTTGGAACCATAAACCAGCGATTTTGTGCCCAATTCCTAAGAAAACTTGTTCTCGTGGTTCTGCAATCTCCATTTTACCAAAAAGTCTATGGCTACATTCTCATCACACGATACCCTTCAAAAAGAAATATGACTAAATGCTTTGACATGTTCCTTACATAATTCAAGAATACAGGTGTAAACTCTCAATCAGAACATGTTCTCAAAAACTCAGCCCAAGCTTCTTCAACAACTATAGACAAACACTATATCAAAACCAACCATCTTTTCTCAACCACAACTATAAAATTTATTAATTACACATTGTCACTATCGAAATAATCTAATCCACTTAAATTCCTTGTGCAGAACAATCATTAGCTAAGATATCAATTCTTAATAGTGATTTGTCTCCTTCAATGGAACTCAAATCTACTACTACTAATGTCAAACCACATCCTCTTAGTAGAAAACTCAAGCAACTGAAGAAACCTCAAAAAAGAAATAAAAAATGGCAAGAGAGCGAACATAGCCATTTCAACTAAAATACTTCAAAAACATCTCACTCCTTTTATGGCTAACTTTACCAATGCGCTTGCTCTATGTTCCATTCCTCAACAAACACACTCGCATACTCATGGAACTACACTAACAAACCTACATGAACGACTTAATAGTAGTAGTAGGAAAAGTACTACAAATTCATCCGTACATCACCTCAAAGCACAGTCGACAGACATGGAAAAATGGGGTGTTATTGATCATGACAAAGGAGTATATGATGACCATTCCCACCATGGTACCTAACCATCTAGCACACTTAGACCTAATCGCCAAACAATAGGAACCAACTTGTATAACCACAATCCAAATGCTCTATCAGAGATACAACATCAATCCAACCCCAACCATCTTACCAGCTACCATCCCATAACAAGAATCATGACAAACTACCTAGTGTTTCGTAGCAAGGAGGCCTTAGTCTTATCACTATGTGAGACAAAACCTACTAAATTTCACCTAAAAGTAAAGAGAGTCATTACGTTAGCCTCACAAACACAATCGTATCAACTTGTCATAACCTTGATGGATCATGAGTCTATCCTACAATCTCCTAACACAATCAAAGTAGTTGCTTGAAATATCAAGGGAGCCAACTCCCTTAGGAAGGTTAATGCTATCAAAGAATTAGTTCATGATATTCGCTCGGATATGCTACTTCTCATGGAAACAAAAATGGATGCAATTGCAGCATATGAGTTAGCTACAAATCCACCATATGAAGGAATCATTTGTTCAAAATCTGATGGACATGGGGGGAATATTGTTGCTATGGCAAGAAAGGCTTCTTGAAGTGAGTCGCATCCATTAAACCTTACAAAACATCAATGTCTTAGTCCAGGTTAGATCCCTAAATACTCCCTGGTTTTTTATTAGAACTTATACAAATTATAAGGAAATAGGACAACAAACACTTTGGCAAAAACTTAGGAAATTTCATTTAGACATAGGGGAAAGCCTATGGTGTTTGCTAGGTACTTCAACGATATAATATATAAGAATGAAAAGTAGGATAAAGCACCGTTCAATAGTAGGATATCTGAAGCTTATAGGAACTATACGATGAACTATGGCTCACTTAACTTAGGATATTGAGGACCTGCATATACGTGGTCAAATAAATAAGCAATTACGAGTCTAACTCAAGCCTAAATTGATATAATATACAAGAATGAAAAGTGGGATGGAGCACCCTTTAATAGTAGGATATCCGAAGCTTATAGGAACTATATGATGGACTATGGCTTACTTAACTTAAGATATTGAGGACCTGCATATACGTGGTCAAATAAACAAGTAATTACTAGTCTAATTCAAGCCCAAACTAATTAGGGATGGGTCAACTATTCCTAGAAACAAATCTACCTGAATATTATAATATGATACCTATCTAAGTTAATTTAAGATCACTATCCTAACTTACTACTAACCCACCTAAATTGACCCAGTAATAAGCCTAATAAACCCTTTTGATTTGAGCCAATGTAGCTATCTCACTCTACTTTCCAAGACCTAACACAAACTGTTTGGCTAAGGAACAATAATAATCTCATTCCTTCAATACAAGATTTCAAACAAACAACCTAAGATTGGAACCAAAATGCTTTTGGATTTCTAAGAGTAAAGAAACGAGAAACCTTAAGGAAAGTAAGAAACATAGAATTGGTCTTAGCAAAACAACCCACTCATCAGCTTTTAAACTAAGAGCTTATCCTGTGAAAACAACTCAATAACATTTTAAAACAAGAAAAATACTTATGATAGTGGAAATCTAAGCAAAAATAGATTAGAGAAGGTGAAGAGATACTAAATACTACTATGCACTTGTCTTGGCAAGATGAAAAAAGAATAAAATTGGGAGCCTTCAGGATAATGTTAGAAATTGGATAATAAACCTGAAAGACCTTTAAACTTACATTCACAACTACTTTCAACAACTTTACACCTCCTCCAAAAGTGATTGCTCAGTGTACGACCTTATCTCCCCCCAAATTACATAAAGGACTTACCATCCCCTAAAGTTAAACTCTTCTACAACCAATCACAAAGTAAGAAATTCAATAAGCTTTCTTTAACATAGGGTCAACTAAATCTCCAGGAAAGGACAAATTGCATGCTAAATTCTACAAAGCAAATTGGCATATAGTTCAAGATTCCTTTTTTAAGCTCTTCGACGAGATTTTTACGAAGTGACAAATCCCAAAAAATCTAAATGAGACCTTAGTTGTCTTAATTCCTAAGTAATTAAGGGAAAACAAAATAACTCAATTTCCCCCCATTAGTCTATGGACAATAATTTACAAGGCCATCACAAAACTTCCAATCAATGGTCTTACACCCTACCTTGAAACAATCATTCGCCCCATACAAGCAATTTTCCTCCCAAAAAGGAACACAATAGACAATATATTAGTTCTTAAGTGGTACTACACACCATGAGAATCATATAAGGCAAAATCAAACTCACGAATCTCGAACTAGACTTAGAAAAGGCTTTTGATAGGGTCAAATGAGGTTATTTACTCTTAGCCTTACAAGCAATAAATATCCCATCAGAATGGCTAGATTTAATTAAATCATGTCTCATTACAACCTTAACACAAATTTTAGTTAATGGCAAAATGCTAGGCATTGTATCCTACAAGAGGAATCCATCCGAGGGGTGGGGCCTATCCTCTTACCTAGTCATAATAGGCATAGAATTACTTAGTCACATCATAGAGCTCTAAATAGATCAAAGAAAATGGAAGCCCCTAACACTTAAATTAAAGAAAATGAAACTTGTACGCTTATTTTATGCTGATGACATCTTTCTCCTAGCTAAAGCTTGCCCACAAACAGCAAAGTCAATTAAAAACACAATGGAAGAATGGCCTGGCCTAAAAGTTAACTACACCAAATCATCCTAACTATCATCCAAGTATACCCCTCATGAGGCAGCTCAAAACATACAAAACATGTTAGTTCTCAAGCGTGTAGAGTTCTTAGGGAAATATTTAAGCTTCTCCTTAAATAAAGGATTACAACCGAAACATAAGGACTTAATTAAACTCATGAAAAAGAATCTAACTGAGATTATCAAGTTGGAAGGGATGGCTAACTAATATGGAAAAATGCGCTATATTGATAAAAACCACCCTAAATGCCATACCAAACGATTATATGCAAGTCAATCACCTACTAAACAAGACTATTGAACAAATTTACAAACTTACCAATTCCTTCTTTTGGGGTGACTTAATTAAATGTCGCAAACTCCATTAGATTGCTTGGAGCATTCTATGCAAACAATTGTCCAAAGGAGGCTTAGGATTTATAAGGTTGAAAACAAGAAATAAAGCCTTTGAATTGACACAAGCTTAGCAATTCTATCAACAAACATCATTGTGGAGTAAAATTTGTAAAAACAAATATCAAAACCGCATCAGAGGAAATGAGCTACTTCTAGCACCTACTTCATCTCGACTTTGGAAAAGTTTAGTTAGAGGAAATCAACAATTACAGCAAATGAACTTTATAAAAATACGAAATGGGGCCACGATAAATTTTTTGGATGATAAATAATCTAATAAGGGCACTATTAGATCTATTATTATAGGGCCAATAGAGAGAAAGAAGGAACACCTCACTTTAGCAAATGCCTGGCTATCACTCAATAAGTGAAATGATGACCTCTTAGGCTTTGAACTATCACAACTCTTACTTGAAAATATTGGACCATGCCTTTTATGCCATAATATCCATGACAATCACTTAGGCATTAACATTCAAACACCTTTTAATAGCAAGGAACACTACCTAAAGCTAATGGAAACATCTTATTCAAAGCACATGCAAAACTTATAATGTATATGGAAATTGAAGGTTCAATTAAAACTTCAATTTTTTGTTTAGAGGATGTGCTCTACTGGATTACCAATTGTTAGCACATTAACTGTGCAGAAATTGCACCCATCTTTTGTCTAAGATGCTTGAAGCCACAAGAGGACATTAGCCATACCATAATACATTATCCTGCTATAGCTGCTTTTCTAAATTGGCTTCAATTTAAGATTGACAGTACATAACCCCTACAAAAATGTAGGAACGCTGTAGAACAATTAAAATGATATATGTTTTACTCGACCACCTAATGGAATTACACAACTATATTTTCTTTGACTCAATTGGAAACATAGATACAACATGTTATATAACTTAATTCCTAACATCAAAGACTTATCTCTCACCTTGCAATTAGCAACAATATTAGTAGAGGGATATTGGGCTATAAATGTATACAAAAAACCTAAGTATAAACAAGAAATTATCCAAGATGTCACGTAGAAGCTACTTTTAGAAGGATGGCTTAAATTGAACACTAATGCATCTTACTCAAATAAATCAAATGATGTAACTACTAAGGGAGTGGTCCGAAATGATCAAGAACAATGGGTAGTACACTTCATGTGCAAACTTAGAGCCATTAATATCCTCAATGCTAAACTATAGGGAGTATGGTAGGGTCTCATTTTGTGCAGGAATATAAAAATCACAAATTAAAAATACAAATGGAATCACAAATTATGGTAGATATTTTACAGGGGAGATACTAATCAAATCTGATCGTGGTGTTAGCCGATGAATCAAGATTTGGAATTAACTAATGGTATGATGGAAATAAACTCTAGATGTAGAATAACCTCAGATACAAGCTTGAATTAGGGAAAGAAAATGTTTTTTGTATTTTTCACATCTTTTTAATGTCACCATTACACTGTATTTATAGTGAATACAGGTAGTTAAATAAAAGATTCCCCAATATTTTGTAATCTTTTCTCTATACTGAGGTGTCCTATATTCATGTGCTTTTAATGGTACAGTATTGGAATTGACTAATAATGTGATGGAAATAAACTCTGGATGCAGAGTAAACTTGGATACAAGCTTGAATTAGGGAAAAACCATGTCTTTGTATTTTTTGTATCTTTTTAATGTCACCATTACACCAAACTTATGGTGGATACAGATAGTTAAATAAAGGATTCCTCAATATTCTGTAATCTTTTCCATATGCTAAGATGTCCTATATTCATGTGCTTATAACGGCACAATATCCTTATCTATTAGTTGTAGTAATCTACTATTTATTATATTTTTTAGATAATAATATTTGAATAAGTGCATTATTAATGTAGCCTATCCAAGCCTTATCCATTGGCCCCATAATTAGCCTCAATGTTAACTTCAGAAAATAAAATAAGTTGAAGTCTGAAAGTCTCTCAATTACTTCTATCTCCTAATAACACAAATCCTACATCATCTTCCTTCCCTTGAGAAACCCTTGACCACAAAAGTATTCCTTGAAATCTCAAAGCTAAGTCATCATACACTTCCCATGTCGCATCACATTCTAGTTGATTTCTCTACTTAACTAACACCATCCTTTGTCTTGTAGGTCTGATCCCTTCGATCTTGGTGTCAAGCATCATTTTTGGTTCATAAGACAGTTCATCATCAGTAAGAGGAAGATTAAGAACAAGATGTTCACAACCTGGAATGAACATCTTTAATTGCAAGACATGGAATGTTTGGTGCACCATAGATATTTCAAGTAATTTTAGTTTATAGGCTATTGCCCCTATTTTCTCTAAAATCTTGTAAAGCCCATAAAACTTCGTTGACAATTTGTGTATTCTGTTGTTCTTTAAGCTATGTTGTCAGTAGAGTTGTAATTTAACCCATAACAAGTCCCCTAAGCCAAAGCATTGATTTGTCTTGTGTTTATCATGCATCTACTTCATCCCTTCTTAGACTTGTCTGAGTTGAAATTTTAGAGTCTTGATTGTTTCCTCACATCTGCTTAACATCCTATCTATTGTGTTGTTACAGGAGTCCCTTGGACCATTCGGTAAGTGTAATGGTAGGTGGTAATCATACATGATATTGAATAGTGTCACTTGAGCTCTGGAGTGGTAATTAGTGTTATACCACCACTTTGCTAAAGCTAAGTATTCTATCCACTTCTTGGGCCTCTCTCCAATCATACACCTCAAATAGGTTTGTAAACATCTATTAACCATTTCAATTTGTCAATCCGCTTGTGGGTGATAGGCAGTTAAAAACTTTAAGTCAACCCCCTAATAACCTAAAAAACTCACTCCAGAACTAGCTTATGAATATTAGATCCAGATCACTAACAATAGTGTTTAGTAACCCATGCAATTTAAAAACATGATCTAAAGAAACTCATGCTACTTAAATAGTTAAAAATGGATGGGCTAAACTCAAGAAATGTGCATACTTACTAAGCTTATCTACAACAACCATTGTTGTGTCCTTCCCGTATAACTTTGGCTATGAGGTCCATACTAATGTCCGTCTAGCACCCATCAGGAATTTGTAGTGGTTTGATGTTAGGCAAGCGCACCTATCAGTTTTAATATAGCAGATGTGAGTCCGAGTCAATCCCTCAGAGATTTTGAGTACTAATATTAACTTTAGCTTTATTATCTAACCGAAAAATTATGATGAATTGAATGAATTAAAAATACTAAAATTAACAACTAAACTACTTATGAGACTTAATTAAACAAATTAGAAAGCAATAAACTATGAACGACTTCAAGTATGCAATAATGTATTTAGGAATTATTTCCCCTAGTGTTTAACATGTAACCTTTTAAAATATATTCAATTTAGTTTCTATAATTCTTGACCGGAGGGATTCACAATTAAAGCTAATATCTTTCTCAAGCATATTAGCCCTAATTCTAAATTATTTACCGGAATCTCTTCACTTAGTAATATAACTTAAAATTGCATTAATGTTTAATGAATTCCCATACAAACGATTAACTTTCCGGAAGAATCATGTATCTTATCTCTAAGTATACATGTAATTCTCTTCAATTATGCTTAGATCTAATTACACATGCAATTTCTCAATCAACATGCATAATATCATATATTGACACTCTAGAATTATCAATCCATAACTAAACGACATAATTGAATCAAGAAAAGATAGAAACTTTCTTGATATTATAATTCAATCCAAGGGTTACATGAAACCCTAGGTTCCATAATCCTAAATACTTGAATTCTAAGCTATCATAACGAATCTAAAAACAAGTTCCATCAAAAATATAAAATAAAGCATGGAAACCCCTCTTGATTTGATGAACAATCTCTCTAATCTTGAAATCGATGTCGTTCTTGCTTCTTGATTGATGTTGTCCTCAAGTCTTTTCTTGTCTCTTGTCTCTCTCCGTTTCTGTAATGTTTTTTTCTTTTAAACCCTAAGATATCCTTTTATATGTGTTTTGCACGGATTTCATTTTCGTCACCAGACACGGCCTGAGACACAGCCGTGTCCCCAGGTTGTGTAATTTTCTGCACAACTTCAAAACTTCATAACTTCTTCGTTTGAACTCGGAATTGAGTGAAACTTGATTCGTTTTCTTCGTTTTCGAGCCTAGAATGCGTTTAAACCCTGAAATCAACATTTTACTCAATTAAGTATCATTTTCTTTAAAGAAAACCAAAAATGTGCGGAAAATACTATAAAATCACCCTATGAAATATGTTTAAAATTAGAGTTATCATGGTTGTAAGAGCATAGGAGTGGCAATATTCTCATACTTATATCTTTGGCAAGTAATACACTCACATATGTATTACCTAACATTACGTTCCATGCAAGCCTAAAAGTAGGTAGAACTCAACCTTTTATAAGTTGCTTGGGCACCTGATTGACCTCAAAGAGCCTCATCATGGTATAAAGATACCAATTTCCTTCTAAGTTCGAGGTTTAGGCCAACCAGAATTTTTCCTCCAATCTTGAGTGTGTCGCCATCCAAGCTGTAATTACTGATCATTTCCCTTTCCTTCAACTTGCTAATCACTAACTGATAAAATTCTTAGTCTAGTAGACTATGGTGGATCTCTTGTAACAAGTGAGAAGAAGTGGTAGATGTAAGCCTCTTAGTCAAGTATTCGAGAGTCAATATATAAAATTTAGAATGATCAAGTAAGTTATCCAATCGAGCACAAATTTTATGATAAAGTTAGGAATATTAGTCAAAGTAATCCTCTGAGTTTGAATTTAGGAAAATAAATAATTAAATATTATAATATTGAGTTATAAGTATATTATCCGTTATTTATCGGAAGCTCATCCAACGAGTTTCGATAATTAAGATGAGTTTCCATAATTAACGAATCAATAGAGATAAATTATACATACTAAAATTCATAAAATAACATAAATAATATTTAGGAATATTATTTGTACTATATATGTATTTACATATAAGTAAAAACACCCAAAATTACTTAAAATACATAAAATATGCTAAAATAATAGTAACTAATTAAGGAAAAATTGATTAAAAAATCAAGAAAAAAATTAAAAGTGTAGAATTGTCCAGATTTTAGTCATGGAAAGTTAGGAATGAAGATGCAAAAATCAATAAATGAGAATAGGCCAACTAAAAAGTAAAAAGAAAAAGGAAATAGGACACTTGTCCAACAAAAAAAATGTAAGAACACCCTTAAACACTTCTATAAATTCAAAAGACACTTACCAAACCTCATTTTGGTCAATTTAGAACTTAGGAAAAAAAAAATAGAGAGAGAAGAGAAGAGAAGAAAGAATATTTTTAGGAAAATTATAAAAAATAATGTACAATTAGGGCATTAAAGAAGAACTCACACTTAACTCGCACCTAGGACAAAACCAAACTGACTACCATACAATAGACCCCATGCTCAGTTGTGCCGACAACCCTAGGATGGCCAAAGGTGGTTGTAAGTTAGCGGTTCGAGTTAGTCTAAAATATACTCCGATTTTGTTTAATTTATTAAAATTACCAAATTAATATAAAAAATTATGAAATTTGGTATTCTAAGATATTTTTCAATGTAAATTTTGGAAAAAATATCAATTTAATAAAACTAAGTCCCGAAATATACTACTCTTAAGAAATCATTAAACCCGAGCTTATTTTCAATTTTGATTTAATTGACCTTAATGATGTAGTTTTTGCCTCAAAATTTTTGTGTATAATATTTAGGATATATATGTCAGTGCTATAAAGATATTTTCTAAAAATTAATTTTCTAAAATTTTACTTAATTTTTAGGCCTTAAAATTATACAATAAAAGCAATATTTGAGCTTAATTTTGTGATTTAATATTAATTTGATAAAAGAATTATGATTAAGTATGTAATTAGATATTTTGAAATGTTAGTTATGACGTAAGATGATATTTGTAGTGTTAGATGTATGTATTATACGGTAACTACAATTAAATGAATAATATGTAAAGTTGAAATTAAATGAGTAGAAAATATTTGACCAAAATTGATAATAACAATAATAATAATAATAATATAAATTGATTTAGAATATAAATTTATAAAATTATATAAAAAATATAAGTTATTCTCACATTAGAAGCAAATTCGGTAGGTGAATTAAGAATAAAGTGTACCATGTGAAACAGAATACTAGTTAGGGGCCAGATAGAAGATTTAGGATACCTAAATATAGTTAGGTAAATTTTACATATTGGCTCAAAAAAACTTCTTAAGGTTTACGAATAAAAACTATAACCAGAAGTTGAACTATAAGCTAATTCATGAACCAATTCACAAACTGAATCAAAAACTAGTCTAGGATTAGTTTAGTTATAAGTAATATAAAACTTAGATAATTAGATATAATTATGATTTAAAAGATTGTATATAATAAGCGTATTTATATTATAGGACTAAGTAGCGACAAGTAGATCCTACATCAACTTTAAGTGAGCTAATAGAAGATTTCAAGTAAGTTAGGATTAATACATTATTGTATTTTGGAGTACTATATTAATGTACTTGAAGGCTTAGGATTGTGTTTTTTTGTGCTTATAGGTAGATGTTTATGTGCATGCTTGTGTATCTCTAATTATTTAGTGGTATACTAATGCTTTGCTATGATGATTTGTTGTAAATGGTGTGGAATGAAATTCTTTAACCACCCTAAACTGAGTTTAACCATATTTGACCTAAACACGTTAATTAGACATGCATTACAACCTTTTAGGGGACAAGTAGGATTCTCTAACCAAATACCGATACCTTCAAAAGGGATAACGCTATAACATAATGGTCCCTTCTTTATCTTTAGTTAAACTAAGTGACAGAAGAGGAGGTCACAATAAAGATAAGGACAATGGTTGAAAAGATAGTCATGGGGGGAGCAGTGTCTCCATTGCACAAATCTAAGTTTGGTCGTAAGCTGTTGTATAAGCGCTAAAACTCCTCAACCAAGATTAGAACAAGTAAAATTTCTCTAATTTCATTTCACAACAAATAAGACCACATTGTGCAATGGCATTTGTGTATTGCATTACATTTAATTAATTGTTTGAAAATCTTATTTGTGTATGTTATGCAGTCTTATGTCTCCATCCCTACTTATTGAGTTGTTGGTTACTCATACCCTTATAAATTTTCTTACGGGTGATAATTAAAATTTTGCATCATAACTATTAAGAGGTTAATACCCTTTTGAAGAATTTTAACGGAGTGAGTATCAAATTGGCAAACCTCTGGAAGTTTTAGAAAGTTTTGTTAACTACTCTTAGATGTATAGGTTGATTATGTAATATTTTATTTATTAGGATGTTATGTTGTGTAAATATTTCTTGAGATCATAAGACAATATATATATATATATATATATATATATAAACATGACTTAGAGTTTTATACATAACCTTATCAATAGTCTTGTACGAACTGTTTACTTCAAAGTGAATAATCGTAAATGCCTTATGTAAATCACATCTTCGATAGTGACTAAGAGGTTAGTTACCATCTTAGGTAGATTTACACGGCGAGACTATTGTGACTTTACTGCTTGGGGCATAATAGTAGACATGCAAATAAGCGCCCTTAACCCTTCTAAATGCCACCTTGATAATGCGTCAACCACAATATTTTGAGATCCACTTTTGTGTTAGATTTCATAATCCAATCCCAAAAGTTTAGTGGGCTATTTTCGTTGGCTTAGAGTTGTAATTTTCTATTATGAAAGGAACTTTTGGCTTTGATGGTTCGTTTTCACAATGAAATGACTCCCTATAAGATAATGCCTCCACTTATCAACCATAAAAATAAGTAACATTTCTTTTTCATAGAAAGATAATCCATTCTACTTTAGACTAAGAGTTTTGCTCAAATAAGCAATTAGGTAACACTCCTGCATGAGTATTGCCCCCAGTCCCTTATCACTAGCATCAATTTCAACTACAAAAGGTGATACGCTACACTAAAAGCTGACAAGGAAAAATGTATCGATGTAAGTCCAATCTTGCAAAAAGTTTGAAGAACGAAATAAAAATTACGTGAAAAATTGGAAAAGTAAATAAGCAAACCATAAACAGCTCCAAGGATATGACGTACTAAGAAACTTCCAAAGACTTATGGCACAACTCAATATAATGCACAAAATGGTTCAATAAGGGTACTCATGACCTAGCCTAGGGTTAGGATAAGGGTAAAGTAAGTAAACAAGCTAATAATAACAATGGTCACAAAGAGTATATTCAATATTCTGAGATTTTTTTTTTCTTTTACAGCTATATGTATAATAGGTATTTATACTCAAAAAACTAGGGCAGCCTACCTAAAATGGAAAATACTAAAAGGTTAATATCTAAAAGAAGTAATGTACAATGAATAATAAAGGGTATAAATGAAAATTTAAGTAAATTAATGATTAATGCAACAGAATCCTTTTACGTAGGTCTTGAAGACATGGCAAAAATTATTGGAGATGCTTCTGGTAGAAACAGACAAATGGTACAGTTAAGATTGGAGGAGCAGAGATTGGTCCATCTAAGAAGAAGGGGTTATGGATGTATGTTGGAGCACTTGGCTTCTTGGCACCAATATTTCTAAGCTAGAGGTCTACTCTGTCATAGTCGAATAGGCACATGAGGGATCGAGTCATTGGTAAAGCATAAGCCAAGTCAGCACTTAACTATCAAGAGATGTATAGTTACTCGACTTGACATATGGAATTAGTTAGCAACAATGATCAGCTTAGCTTTATTAGGAGCTAGCTAGAACATGATAACTTGACTTGTTAGTCCTTCTAAGCCTCAAGCTCGACTTCAAGTTAAAGGTCTAGTGGTCTAATTCCTATCATCCTCACTAGGTTGATTTGGATTTAGGATCAAATCAGTTTATTCTTTGCTCTGTTCTCCTTCAAGGTGATAAGGGCTGAGGTCAATAATATTGAAAGTGTCTAAGACTCCATAGTCATCTGGCAATTCCAATCGATAAGCATTATCATTAATCTTTTGGAGTATTCTGAAGGGACCTTTGACTCGGGCAGATAACTTATTCTTTCTTTTGCTTAGGAAACTCTCCTTACTCAAGTACAGCAACATCGAATCTCTGGCCAGAAATTGTGCTAACTTTTTTCCTTTACTCCTCTCTCACATTATCTTGGCAACTTAGTCAATCTACTGAGTAACTTTCTTGTAGATCTGCTATAAGGACTGTACTGAGGCTCCTGCATCAAGATCTTCTTATTCAGACATTGGTATAAGGGTGTAGTCAAAGGGGAGCTCTAGGTTGAATCCATAGATGAATTCCAAGGGTATCTACTTAGTGGTGTTGTGTACTATACAATTGTAAGAGAATTCCACCACAAGCAAAGAAACATCCTAGTCATCTATGTTCTTCCCCACTATAGCTCAGAGCAGTAATCCTTAAGTATGATTAACTACCTCTATTTGGCCATCGGTTGGGGGTTGATAGAAAGATCTAAACAATAGTTTAGTCCCTATATGACATTATAGAGTCCTCAAAAAATCGCATAGAAACTTTAAATCTCTGTATGAGACTACACTTCTCGATACGTCATGTAACTAAACAACTTCCTGCAAAAAGAGAGAACCAATAGTTGAAGTATCATTAGTTTTAGGGCACAAAGTATGCCATCTTACTAAATCTATTCATGACAACCATCATAAAATCTTTGCCTTAAGTAGTTCTGAGTAATTTGAGAATAAAGTCCATGCTCAAGTCTGTCCAAGATTAAGTCAGAATAAGTAAAGGCATTACTTTCCTTTGTTCGACTCAACATTTGGCCCACTTGCAAGTAACATAATCCTCAATAACTCAATTCACATCTCATCTCATCTTTTGCTACAAGAATCGTCCACTTGACATTCATTCATTCTTCTCTCTCTAAAATGGCTAAAGAGTCCTTTACTATGGGCTTCTCTCACCAACAGCTCTCTAATAGAATAGGTCGGCACACATAACTTGCCATATTGGAGTAGATAACCATCCTCCAAATGGCACTCATCCACTATTCTTTTGTTGGCACATTGCTCAAATATAGGACCAAAGTGAAGGTTTTACTAATGTTGATCCTTAATGTTTGCAAACCCTGACGGCCCGGTTTGCAACTCGATAAGAAGAAGATGTCTTCTTAACAAAGCATCAGCAACTGCATTGCTCTTTCCTTGTTTGTATTTGATTATAAAGTTAATCTTTCTAGGAATTCAACCTACTACACTTACTGCTTGAATAGCTTGGTTTGACTTCTAAGGTACCTCAAAGATTCATGATCTGTATAAATGACAAACTATCTCGGCAAAAAATAATGCTACTACACCTGGAGTGTTTGGATAAGGGCTAGGAGTACTTTGTCATATATAGAGTAGTTCAATTGAGGTCCTTTGAGCTTCTCACAATGGTAGGCAATTAGTTGGCCTTCTTGCATTAAGGTAACACCTATACTAATGCCTAATGCATCACATTCCAATTCAAAAATCTTATCGAAGTTTGGCAAAGCTAATACAAGTACGGAAGTTAATCTTGCCTTTATTTCAACAAAACTTCTCTCCTCTCTTTCTCCCTACTTAAACTCAATGTTCTTCTTCGTTAACTCAATAAAGGGTGTAACAATGGTATTGAAATTTCTAATGAACCTTCGATAAAAGGATGCCAATTCGTAGAAAATTTTCACCTCGGCATAAGTGGTTGGGGTCAACTACTCAACAATAGCTCAGATCTTCTTGTCATTGGCTTATAATGTGCCTCTACTAACTACATAACCTAGAAATACCACTTCCTCTTAATAGAAGCAACACTTCTTTAGATTATCGAATGACCTCTCGACTTAGTGCACATCAAGCACGATACAAAGATGTTCACAATAACTTTGAAGATTGGCACTATACACAAGAATGTCATCAAAGTACACAACAATATACTCCCTAATCAAGCTTCTCAACATATGGTTCATTAATCACATAAAAGTTCTTAGGGCATTTGACAAGCCAAAGGACATTACCATCCACTTATAGAGTCTATGCCAAGTTTTGAGCGTAGTCTTCAACTCGTCTTTTAGCCTCATCCGAATCTGATAGTAGCCAGACTTTAAATCAATTTTACTAAAGACCTTAGCTCCACTTAGTTCATCCAACATGTCATCTAATCAAGGAATGGAATACCAATACTTGATTATGATCTTATTTACAGCTCTACTATCCACATACATGCACCATGTTCCATCCTTTTCCAGCATAAGAAGCACTAACACAGCATAGGGACTGAGGCTTTCCCTTACGTATCCTTTTTCCAGAAGTTCATTAACTTGTCTTTAAAGCTTAACAGCTTATTTAGAATTCATCCAACGAGCCAGTTTATTCGACAAGGTATCAAGTCAATGTAGTATTTAATGTCTCTAAGAGGGGGTAATTCATCATGCAATTATTTAGAAAATAAGTCAGTATATTCATCTAATAGCTCCATGACCTCTCAGGGTAACTCAGTTTGCTCCTTCAATTCTAATAACCTCCTAATTAACATAAAAGTCAACTTGTCAACCTTTATAGCTTCTTAGAGCTCGACTTTGCTCCAAATCAAAGTCTTCTTAGATCCTTGAGCAAGTTTAGCTTGCAGCTTGCTAAATTGACTCGGGGTCATAGGGTTCAGAATGATCTTCCATCCATCTTTCTCGAACACGTAGGTGTTTCTGAACCCATCATGTATAACTCTCCTATCAAAAAGCCAAGGTCTACCTAATAGAATATGAAATGCACACACGCGCAGCACGTTATAGAGAATTTCATCAAAATAATTTCCAATAGAGATTGGCAACAAGACTTGCTGAGTAACATGTAGTACTCTTTTCTCATTCAGCTAATGGAACTTGTATTACTTCAGATGTGGGATAGTCGGCAACTTCAATTTTTCGGCCAAGTCAATAAACACGACATTAATGCTACTCCCACTATCAACTATGAGTGCACAAACCTGCTCATTCACCTTGCAAGTAATATGAAACAAATTCTCTCCCTACTTCTCCTTAGCAAATGGTTTTATACTCATTGTACAGCAGACAACTAAAGTTAGCTTGTCCAAGTCCTCGACAAATATATCTTCCTTATCCAATTCATCCTCCTGAGTAGTTTACTTCTCGAGAGTTACCGCCTCCTTGAGTTCCTCATCAATACTATCCACTTTAAGCTTCAAGACATTCCCTTTGATGATCATAGTTCGTCAGTTCGAACACTGAGCAACCATATGTCCAAACTCTTAACACTTAAAGCACTTCATCTGGCTCGTCTTCCTCCTAGATCCTTATCCTTTCTCATATGTTTTTATCAACACGTTACCATCAAGTTAGCCCTTCTGTTTGGCCTTGACATCTACCCTTTTGTTCAACTTAGTACTTAATTAAGCTCGATAACTTCCCCAAACAGGTTGGCTTGACTGGCCAAGTAAGCTCATCAAAGGTCTTGTCAACCAATTTCTTCTCTGCCTCTCCACTCATTGGTTTACTATTATAGCCTCATCCAATGTGGTGAACTATTAAAGTTCCACAATATCTCACGAGTGACTCCTCAATCCAGTAAGAAAATTAGACACTATTCGTACCAATAGCTCTCTACTTTACAGCAAATCATGAGTATTTAAAACTCTTGAACATATTTGTCAATAGTTCAGCTTCCTTATTTCAAAACTCGTAGCCAAGCAAAAGTGTCTTGCATATAAGTATCTGACACAAACATGTTTCCAAGTACCCTCTACATCTCAGGTCAAGTATTCACCTCTCTGTATTCACCTCTTTGTATCCTTCTTGTCTTCTCATGATTTGGAAGTTCTTCTACCACATTACGACATAACTTGAGAATTCAACAACAACAGTTATCACCTTCTCTTAGTACTCATATTAGTAATAATCAAAAATATGTTCAACCTTCTCTTCCCAATCCAAATAATCATTTGCACTCCCAAAACCATTAAAGCTCAGAATTTGAAGCTTTAAATATTTGGTTGCTTAGGGTACTCAAGCTTGCTCCTCTTCTTCTTAAAACTCATCTTCTACATCATCATCCATATCACCTATGTCAAACCTTGTTCAAACTCGTCCACTTACTTCTCTACCTCGAACTTATTAAGTTAAGTTCTGTCTTATAACAGGTTAAGCAGCTTATGGAGTGTTCTGCACAATCTCAGCAGGTCGATAGGTCATTGCTTGAACAATTGTAGTCAAGTTGACTATGAGGTTAGCCACCACACCCAGTCGGTTGTTTGTACTCCTAGGAGTACCTTAGGGCTATCAGCCATAGTAGATAACACCACTATTATCATCCCCAATACCAGCGTTAACACGAGGGCCAATCAGTTTCTCAATGAAAACTTAGTAACAAAACTTAAAATCCAAGAAACAATAGATGCATTTCTTTACGCCAAATAACACAAACACACACTCAAACACTTCTTCACGTGAAAGTTCAATATATCATAAACACAACAGCTACTTCTAAGATCAACAACCTAACTGAAGCCTGCTCTATTTTTATATGCTCAAAAGAAGGCAAAAGAGAGTATACACCCACATGGACTACTACTCCTTCTAATTATTCGAACTATTACAACTAACTTCTAGGCAACTATTATACACTATCACAATAATCACTACTCACAAGAAAGCTCAAACCCAAGTTACCTAAACAAAACCTCAGCTCTTATTCCAAAGATGATACACCACGCCAAGAGTAGACAAAGGCGAACATATTGGAGTAGGTCCAAGCTTGTAGAAAGCTCAAGAAACAAAATGAGAATCGAGTGAAAAACAAGAAAAGTAAATAAGCAAACCACGAACAACTCTAAGGATATAATGTACCAAGGAATTTCCAAAGACTCACGGCACAACTCAATATGATGCACAAGATGGTCCAATGAGGATACTCATCACCTAGCCTTATTTAACGGTTAGGATAAGAGTAAAGTAAGTAAACAAACTAATGAGAACAATGTTCACAAAGTATATATTCAATATTCTAAGTTTTTTTTTTTTTTTAGCTACATATATAGTAGGTATTTATACCGAAGAAACTAGGGTAACCTGTCTAAAATGGAAAAGACTAAAAGATTAATGTCTAAAAGAAGTAATATAAAAGGAATAATAGAGGGTACAAATGAAAATTCAAGTAAATCAATGATTAATGTAGCAAAATCCTTTTAGTAGATCTTGAAGACATAGAAAAAAATTATTGGAGATGCTTATGGCGGAAACAGAGAAATGGTATGGTTAAGATGGGGGAGGGGAGGTGCTAAGCAAAGGTAAGTTCATTTGAAAAGAAGGGGTTATGGATGTGTACTGAATCTCTTGACTTCCAAGCACCAATATTACCAAGCTAGAGGTCAGCTCGGTCATGGCAGAGCAGGCACATGAGGTATTGTGTCATTGGTAGAGTATAAGGAAAGTCAACACTCGACTACTAAGAGATATGTAGTTACTTGACATAAAGAATTAGTCGACAGCAAGGATCAACTAACCTTGACAAGAGTTGGCTAAAACATAAGAATTTGCCTTGTTAGTCACTTTAGGCCTTAGGCTTGACTTCAAGTTAATGCTCCAATGGTCTGATAGCATGTTCTACATCATCATTCCACCCAAAATTGTTTTTCTTCAAGAGTTAGGTGAAGGGTCTAGTTAAGGTTCCATATCCTTAAATAAGGCATCGGTAATAACCAAGAAACCCCTTGAGTTTTTTAATGGTTTGTGGTCTCAACCCTTGAGAGATGGCCTCCACCTTATTAAGATCAGTTGTCACCCCAAATTTAGAGATCACATGCCTAAGATACTCAGTATGAGTAACACCAAATGCACATTTACTCCTCTTTAGGTAGAATACCTCTTTCCTCAACAACATAAAAATGGTTCTAAGATGCTCCACGTATTGTTCCATTATGCCAATATATAATAATGTGTCATAAAAAAAAAAAGAAGAAGAAGAAGGACAAATTTGCTCAAGTAATCCCTCAATAAGGCGTTTTTGAGGATTTGGAATGTAGAAGGTGCATTAGTGAACCCAAAAGGCATCACTACAAACTCATAATAACCCTCATGTGTTTTAGATGCCATTTTGTAAATGTCATCATAGTCTATTCTAATTTGGTGATATCCTAACCCTAAATCCAACTTGCTAAAGTAACAAACACCATGCAATTCATCAAAGAGGTCCTCCACTAGTGGAATAGGGTATCTATCTTTAATGATGAGTTTGTTAAGTTTGCGATAGTCCATGCACATCTTACATGAGTTATCCTTTTTCTTAACCAAAACCACCGACAAAGAAAAAGGACTATGGGTAGGTCTAATAAATCTTTGCCTTAACAATTCTTCGATGGTTTGTTCTAACACCTTTTTTTTTTTTTTTTTGGGTCATGGAGTGCCTATAAGGACATAAATTAATAGGGGAAGCCACCTCTTACAAATGTATCTTATGGTCATAGGCTCTTTATAGGGGTGATGTAATAGGCTCTTCTACGAATTCTAATAGCAATGGATGTACTTTAGAATATATGGTACTATCCACTTCTATTTTACTAACATGTATCAACCAACATTGTAGGGAATAAGACAAATTGCCTTTGTTCAAAAGCTTAATTATGGCTCTTTATCCATGTCAATAACAAGTATGTTCTCTCCCTTCAATAGGTAATGATCTATTGCCTTCTTAAACTCCATTGTTAGTTACAGGAAGTTCTACACAATATTACCCAAACTAGCCAACCAAGGCACTCTAAGAACCACATCATAATCTTGTAAGAACAAGACATAAACCTTAGCGAACAAGGTATGTCCCTATACCATAAATTTGAACTGGCTAATCCTTCCTTTAGTTTCCACTACATAACCATCAGGTAGAGTAACTCTGATAACCATAACATCCTCTATCTCATAGCCCAAGCCTTTAGCTACATTCACATTAAGGAAATTCAATGAAATGCCACTGTCAACTAATATTCCCAACTTCCTCTTCTTAAAGTCACCCAACAAGGTCATGGTAAGTCCTCCTCCATTTTTCTTAATGGAACATAGTGTTAAGTTGGATAATTCATCCTCCAAAACAGGCACCCCAAATTCTTGAACTTCTTCCTTTACCATCTCTTCTACCTCTTCAACCACCCCACCATTTATCACCATCATTCTTAATTCATTAGTCTTGCAACAACGCTCAGGACCAAATAGTTCATCATACCAGAAACATTGTTGTTTCTTCCTTTTCTCTTCCAGTTCTTCAACTATTGTTTTCCTTATGGTTTGGTTTGACTAGGTTAGGTTCTTTGAGGTATTGTTTTGATTATTGTGTATGTTTTGGTTTTTATGGAAGAAATTTGTATGTGTGGAGTTAGTATTGTTGTTGGAATGGAAGTTCCTAATGTTATGAAAGGTTTTGTTGGCTGGCCCTTGGTTGAATAGTAGTTAGTATAGGCAAACTGAGTGGAGGGCTTGGCATTTTTAAAACCACCTTTGATATTATTTACGGTAGCCTCTAATATTTTAGCTAGTGAGATGGCTTGTGTTGTGAACCATAACCAAGGACAAACAAGATCAGTCGTTGGGTGGGTCCAAACTTGTAGAAAGCTCGAAAAGAAATAATGGGGAAATGCCACGAGAAAATGAAGGGTAAGCAAAAACCCACGAACAACTCCAATGGATATAACTTACTAAGGGAACTTCCGAGAACTCACGGCACAACTCGATATAACGTACAAATTGGTCCGATGAGGTTACTCACCACCTAACCTTGCTTAAGGATTAAGATAAGAGTGATGCTGAGAGTAAAGAAGTAACATCTACGCAAGGAAGGGAGAATACTCAAAAGTGTATATTAATGATGATGCTGTAACTACATTTACAAGGGTATATATACTCATAAGTTAGGACAACTTGCCAAAAAAAGGAAAAGACAAAAAGGGTATAACCCTGAAGTAATTTACAAGAATATAAAAGGATAAAAATAAATATTCAAGAAAAACAATTATTATTATAACGGATTCTACACATGATTATATATACGTGGCGATGCTTAATTGGTGAGGTCATTAGAAGATACGGACAAAAAGTTCAATCAGCTAGCTTGTCCGAGCAAGGGTGACCTCGTCAGTTGGAGCATCTCTCTCGTCATATCGGCAATGATAATGCCGAGTGAGTATTTGGTCAAGTATGAGTGAAGGTTGGCTGTTGTCTCGACCTTCTGCTTCTCGGCACTCTATCTATGAGAAATAAGGAATCATTCGGCTCAGCATGTAGAATGAGTTGGTAAGGAGATACTCGACCTCGACAGAAGTTGGCTGGAATAAGAGAATCCGCCATACTAGACCTTCTACTCCTCTAGCTCAGCTTTAGGTCAATGGTCTAGTAGCTCGATTCCCATCATTCCCTTAGGGTTGATTTGGATTTGGGATCAAATCCAAATGATCTCCAGTCAGCTCTTTGTCAGGTTAATATGGACTTAGATCGGCAATATTGAAAGTGTTAGAAACCCCATAGTCCTCTGACAGCTCCAATATGTAGGCATTATCATTGATCTTCTAAAGGATTTTGAAAGGTCCTTTAGCCTTCGGGGATAGTTTGTTTCTCCTCTTACTCGGAAACCGCTCCTTGTTAAGATATAGCCAAACCAAGTCTCCTTATTGGAACTATTTAGCCATCCTACCCTTAGTCTTCTTTCCCATCCTCCTGGCAACTTGGTCAATATACCGAGTGACTTTGTCGTAGATATGTTGTAGGGATCGTGCTCTAGTCAAGGTGTCAAGGTCCTCTTGTACGAGTACAGGTGTAGGGGTATGACCGAAGGACAACTCAGATTGAATCCATAGACCACTTCGAAGGGAGTCCACCTAATGGTGTCAAGTACTATTTGATTGTAAGCGAACTCAACTACTGGTAAGCAGACGTCCCAATCAACTAAGTTCTTGCCCACTATAACTCGGAGCAATAATCCCAAAGTATGATTAACCACTTCTGTTTGGCTGTCAGTTTAAAGGTGACAGGAAGTATTGAATAGTAGTTTAGTCCCCATCCAATGCCACAAGATCCTCCAGAAATGGCTTAAGAACTGTAGGTCTCTATCAGAGACTACGCTTCTCAATATGCCGTGTATCCACATAATCTCTTATAAGAAAAAAGAAGCAATAGCCGAAACATCATTAATTTTGGAGCAAGGCACAAAGTGTGCCATTTTGCTGAACTAATCCACAACAACCATTACAAAGTCTTTGCCTCGGATAGTTCGTGGTAGTCCGAGAACAAAGTCCATGCCCAATTCAGTCTACGACTTCATTGGGACAAGCAAAGGCATTGCTTTTCCTTGCTCGACTTAGAACTTGGCCTTCTTGTACACAGTACAGCTTTCAACAAGTTGGTGCACATCTCTCCTCATTCTCGACCAAAAGAATCTACCATTCAACAACTCATAGATCTTCCTTTCTCTAAAATGTCCGAAGAGTTCTCAACTGTGGGCTTCCTTGATCAATAGCTCCCTTAGGGAACAAGTCAGCACGCATAATTTTCCTCCTCGGAACAAATAGCCATCCTCCAAATGATACTCGTCTACTATCCTTCCATCGACACATCGCAAAATTATGGGTTCTAAATGTGGATCCTTATAATACTGTTCTTTAACACTTACAAACCCAAACAGTCTGGTCTGCAATTCAAATAAAAGTGCATGTCTTCTTGAAAGAGCATTAGCAACGATATTGCTCTTTCCTTACTTATATTTTATTACAAAATTGAATCCCTCAAGGAATTCAACCCATCTCGCCTGCTGCTTTAATAACTTAGTCTAACTTCGAAGGTACCTCAGTGACTCATGGTCAATATATATAACAAATTCTTTCAGTAGTAAATAGTGTTGGCATACTTACAATGCTTGAATCAGTGTCAAAAGTTTTTGTCATATACAAAGTAACTCAATTGTAGTCCTCTAAGCTTCTCGCTATGGAAAGCAATCAATCAGCCCTCCTACATCAGGACAGCACCCATTCCAATGCTTGATGCATCACACTTCAGCTCAAATACTTTCTCGAAGTCGAGCAAAACTAACACTGAGGCAGAGGTTAATTTTTCTTTTATCTCAACAAAGCTCCTCTCCTCTCTTTCTCCCCATTGAAAGTCAGTATTTTTCTTCGTTAGCTTAGTAAGTGGTGCAGCGAAGGTGCTAAAATTCCTGATGAATTACCTATAGAATGAAGTCAGTTCATAGAAACTTCTTACATCAGCATAAGTAGTAGAAGTCGACCACTCAACAACTGCTCAGATCTTCTCATCATCCACTCACAAGCCTCCTCTAGTGACTACATAGCCCAAGAATACCACTTCTTCTTTAGATTGTCGAATAGTCTCTCAACACAAGGGATATCCAGAACGGCATGTAAGTGTTCACAATGACTTGGCATATCGACACTGTTGACCAAGATGTCATCAAAGTATACCATGACATACTTTCCTATGAGATGTCTCAACACATGGTTTATTAGTCTTATAATTTTGCTTAGGGCATTTGACAAACCAAAGGGCATGACCATCCATTCATATAATCCATATCGAATCTTGAACGTCGTTTTCCATTCATCACCTAGCCTCATGCAAATTTAATGGTAGCTAGATTTAAGATCAATCTTGCTGAAAATCTTGGCTCCACTCAGTTTATCCAACATGTCTTCTAGCCTCGAGATCAGGTACCTGTATTTGACCGTAATCTTATTCACGGCTTAACTATCTACACACATCCGCTATGTTCCATCCTTCTTCGATACTAGAAGTACCAACACAATGCAAGGGCTAAGACTTTCTCTAACAAAGCTTCTTTCCAACAACTCATGTCACGCCCCGAAGCGGCAGAGTCGTAACAGCCCCCGCCGTGTAAACCATCCTAAGACAGAAGTTGGCCTTACAACCGCTATCTTAAACCTAATCTACACAAGGCGTCCACGACTAACCCGCTTTGAAGGAAACAGTTTGTAATTTAAATAAATTATTTATCTAAGAAAGCGAGGAAATATATATATATATGGTATATTACAGTTATTGCAATTAAGGTTTACAATATTTCTCCGTAATATATTTCCTAGTTGTTACATTATTCAAAATGAAAAATTCTAAGTAAAAGCTTAAACCTTAAAAATATCTGTTTATTCTTCACATGTTTTTCCTCACTCCCCAGGATCCAACAGTTGCTAGCTTCAGAGTAGTGGTTTGCCGCTTCTTAGCCAGCACCTGCACGACGTCTATAGGGATGTGAGCAACCACAGCTCAGTAAGTTAGGGCGGAGGACTTAAAACTATACCAGAGACACAACAAGGTTTTCAATCACTTATTAGATGCAATGCATGTGTAAGCAAATGCCATCGCACGACGTTGTCCGGCCGGTCGTGAGATTAGAGAAATTGCGCCTGCTCTAATTTGGGTTGAGGAGTTGCCGTTAATGCAACAGCTCACGACCAAACCCAGGCTTGTGTAATGGAGACCTTGCTCCTCCCGTGACTACCTTCGAACCACTGCCTTCACCCTCGCCACGACCTCCTCTCCTGTCACTTAGTTCGACTGAGGATGAAGAAAGAACCATTTTGCAATTCTGCGCTATCCCTTCCGAAGGGGTCGGCATTTGGCCGGAGAGTCCTAAGTTCCCCTAACAGGTTGCAATGCATGTCCGATTATGATTACTGGTCGGATATTTAATTAAGTCCAGTTTAGGGTGATCAATCATTTCATACAATTCATACAATATGTGTAAAGCAACAAACAGAATCATGGCATCACCCATAATCAAGCACATGCATACATTCAACTATCTAACAAGCACAACCAAGCATAATCTTAAGCCTCCAAAATACAGCATCATATTAATCCCAACTTACCTCGACTCCTCGCTCACTCACTTGAGGTCCGATTTGCTCAGGCCATCGCCGATCATCCCTATAACACGAACGTGGTTTCAGCTTTTCATATAAATACTATAAGTTCGTTTTATCCTACAACGCTTATTGTTAGGTTTTGTTTAAGGTTAAATATGCCTAATTATCTAGGTATTAAGTCTTTTACACTTATTCTAGGTTTGGGGTTAGGTTTAGGTTCGGTTTTCGCATCGATTTCTACATTAGGTTTTAATTTGATTTCTAAGTAATGTTTTAGATTTCAATCCTAAAAATCCGTTTCAACCCATAATGTGAAATTAATCACATTACTTCCCGATCTCCTAAATACCATTATTACCTCTAGTTAGTATTTATTTTACCCGGTACACCTAAATCCATATTAGTGTACCGAATCCACTACTAATGTGAGAAATTTTTATATTTTTCATATAATTACATAAATTCCAGTTTCCTATTAGATTTATCATACATTTTTATTATTCTTATAATATCAATTTTTATTCTAATATTTTCTATTTAGTATATTTCCAAAAATTACATATTATGCATTATTGCCTATTATATACATAATGCACTTCTAATATTTCTATCACTTTAATTACTATCCCTAAACATCAATTATTATTTCAAAATGTCTAAAATCCATCCTAAATCAGATTTTACTCCAAATTTCCCTAATTTACAAAATTAATTATTTTTCCCATTACTCATTTACTATATAATTAACCTAATAATTACACCTAACACCCTAAATGCTACATGTATCATACTCCATCAGATTTTCACATCCTAAAACATATAATTATTCACTAAATCAGAAATTAATCATTTAATTACATAATTAACCCTAAATCACCTAATTTTACCATCATTTTAGGGCTAAAAATTAACTTAAAAATTTCAAAAATTAATTTTAAAAAAATGGCTTCATAGCACTGTTCTACATCATATGAGAATCTTACATAAAAATTTTGAGCTCCAAACTACACTCCTAAGCCTATTTATTTTCCGGTTTAATCATGCTCCGATTTGAACAATTTGTTAAGGACCCTATATTTCCAGACATAATTAAACTAAATCAATATTTTTCCCTAAATCTACATACAATAAAACCTTAGAATAACAAGTTTCATAATTTTTTGGGTAAAATAACTAATTTTACAAAATTATACAAGAATCGGGCTGGAATTTGGACTCACCGGTTCGGGTGGCTCCGGCCACCGCAGGCCGCCGTGGCCTTGTCGGCCGGCCTGGGCGCTGCCACCACCGTATGGTGGTAGTGGCTGTCCACTTCCAGCTGCTCATCTAGTAGGGGTTCCCTTTAAATGCCCTAACTGCACAGTTTTTCTTTTTTTTTTTTAAACCGAATTTTTCTCTCAATTTTCGACTCTCCTTAATTTTCTCACTTTCCAAACTACCCAAATGAGCTCTGTGATTTTTTCTGCTATTTATAGACATTTTCTGTAATTATTATGCATTAATTTGACAAGACTTTATCCAAATTCCTTGATTTTTGGCTTTTAAGTTGTTCAATTATTATTGGCTAAATTTTCTTTTGCAGCTTTGGACCTGCCACGACCTTATCTTGATTCAGCTTATCATCTTTTGATTCTTTCTGATTTTTCCATAATTATTTTATAATTTTCTTTAATTATTTGCTTAGTTTTTAGCCAATTTAGGTAATTACGCGTATTTTTATCTACACGTAAATACATGTGGGGTACACGTGAACATTCCTAAATATTATTTTGGTCATTCTAAAATTTTTAGTATACATATAATCTATCTCTAATAATTTATTAGTTATTAAATTACACTTTTTGCCTTTTCGGTAATTAGCAATTATTATGCTTAAAATTTGAAAATTTTATAATCTCTCATTTTAATTCTTATTTTCTTAAATTTAAGTTTACGGGGTCATTTTTACTAATATTCTTCTCAATAGTTTATAATTTGGGTGTGATCGGATCCTTTAGCCGATCACCCTAAATCTTGGGTTCTAAGTTCAATCCTACGGTTACTTGACTGAACTTTGGGGCTTACAACTCATTAACTTGTCATTGGAGCTCAATAGCCTGCTCCGGATTCATCCAATAAGCTGGCTTATTTGGCAGCACAACACTAAGTACAAAGTCAATGCAGTGCTCTATGCCTTGAGTTGAGGGCAACCCCACAGGTAATTATTCTGGGAACAGGTCAGTATACTCATCCAACAACTTCTTGATTTCCTAGGGCAATTTACCCCGCTCCTTCATTTCTAATAGTCGCCTGACCAACAAGAGGGTTGGCTTGTCAACATTAATGACTTCTCGAAGCTCGGTTCTACTCATCACTAGAGCCTTCTTCGATTCACAAGCAAGATTTGTCTATAATTTATTATCCTCTTTCGATGACGTCGAGCTCAATGTTATCTTTCGATCATCCTTTTCAAACATGTACATGTTCCTATAGCCATCATAGATAACTCTCCTATCAAACAATCACAATCTACCCAATAACACGTAGGAAGCACACATAGGCAGTACGTCGTAGAGAATCTAGTTAGAGTAATTCCCTATAGTGATTGGTAGTAATATTTACTGAATAACATGTAATATTCCTTTCTCACTCAACCAGTGCAGTTTGTATGGCCTTGGATGAGCAATAGTCGGCAACTTCAATTTTGAAATAAGATCAGCCGATGCTATGTTAGTACAACTTCCACTTTCCACAATGAAGGCACATACCTGATCATTCACCTTACAAGTGGTATGAAATAAATTCTCTCTCTGCTCCTCTCGTGAGGGTTCCATATTCATAACACATCAGATAACCATGACTAATTGGTCCAAGTCCTCAGCAAATGCGTCATTCTTAATCAGTTCTTTCTCGGCATTTTCTTTCTAGATAGGGACCTCCTCTTCTTCAGGTTCCTCATCAATGCTGTCTACTTCTAACTTCAGGATGTCTTCCTTAATGACCATCGTCCGTCGGTTTAGGCACTAAGTAGCCATGTATCTGAACCTTTGGCACTTGAAGCACTTAATCTAGCTCATCTTCCTATCAAACCGTTCCCCTTCTCATAAGTTCAAGTCAACACTTCAATGTCAGGTCGGCCCTTCAGTTTAGCTTAGACATCCATCTTTCAGCTCGACTCAATACTCAACTAAGCCTGGTGACTTATCTGTCCGGGCCAGTTAGTCAGCATCCTCGTCGATACTCGGCTCTTTTATTGCCTTCCTACTCGCTGAGCTATTCTGACGACTTCATCTATTGTGATAAAATGTTAGAGTTCCACAATATCTTGAATATCACCTCACAACCCAATGATGAATTTCGAGACTATTCAAGCCAGTGGTTCCTCCACTTCACAAGGGATCATCAACATTTGAAATTCTTAAACATACTCATCAATAATCCGGCCTCCTTATCTCAGCTCTTGAAACCAAGTGAAAGTATCTTGAAGATAAGTTTCCAACACAAATTTTTTTCTAAGTATTCTCTTCATCTCGGGCCAAGTATTAATCTCTCAGTAGCCGTCTCATCTCCTCATCATCTGAAAATTCTTCCACCACATGACGACATATCCGAAGAACTCAATAATAGCAGTTCTCACTTTCTCGTAATCTTCGTACTAATAATAAACACACGTTCCACCTTCTCTTCCGACTCTAGATATTCATCAGCATTTCTAAATCCATTGAAACTTAGAATTCGAAGCTTCACATGGTCAGATGCTCTAAGGACTCGTATGCGCTCTTCTTCGAAATACTCTTCCTCATCCTCTTCACTAAGATCTCCTAGGTCCATTCTTCGCCTTACTCGTCTACCTATTCCATCACCTCGAACTGGTTGAGCTGAGTTTTGACCTCTAATAGGTTGAGCATCCTGTGGGGTATTTTGCGGGGCCTTAGTCGGTTGGCAAGCTAACGTATGAACAACTTAGATCAAATCTACTAAGAGGTTAGCCATCTCGTCAAGTCTCTCGTCAATACTTCTTGGTGTCTCCTATGACTGTCATCCATGGTGAATAACTCCACTATCATCATCTCCAATACCAACATTCACACTTGGATCTATCATTTTCTTTACTAATTTAAGGTTTAAATAAACACTAGAAAATCAACAGCTAGCAAACTCAGCAATTAAGATGAATACAGTAACTTGCTCTGTTTCACACACACAAAACAGAGTATGAACAGAACTCTAGAAGAACCAACAACTCAAACTAAACTTCCATTCTAATACCAAGATGTTACGAATCGTGACCAAGGACAGTGGGTCCAAGCTTGCAAAAAGCTCAAAAAGGAATAATGAGGAAATGCTACTAGAAAAGACGAACATGAATAAAGGGTAAGCAAAAACCCACGAATAGCTCCAATCGATATGACGCACTAAGGGAACTTCTAAGAACTCACGACACAACTCAATATAACGTACGAATCAATCCGATGAGATTACTTGCCACCTAGTCTTGCTCATAAGTTAGGATAAGAGTAATGCCAACAGTAAACAACCAATAGTAAACAAGTAGCGTTTACATAAGGAAGGGAGAATACTCAAAAATGTATATTAATGATGATGTTGCAGATATCTTTACAAGGGTATTTATACATATAATTTAAGGCAACTTGCCAAAAAAAGGAAAAGATAAAAAAGGTATCACCCTAAAGTGATGTACAAGAATGCAAAAGGGTAAAAATAAATATTCAAGAAAAACAATGATTAGTGTAATGGATTCTACACATGGTTCTGTACACGTGGTGATGCTTAATTAGTGAGGCCATTGGAAGATATGGACAAAAAGTATGGTCAGCTGGCTTGTCCAAGCAAGGGTAGTCTCGTCAGTTTGGAGCATCTCTCTCATCATATCAGCATGATGATGCCAAATGAGTATTTAGTCAGGTATGAGTAAGGGTTAGCTATTATCTCGGCCTTCTACTTCTCGATACTCTATCTGTAAGAAATAAGGAGTCATTCGACTTGGCATGTAAAATGGGTCGATAAGGAGATACTTGGCCTCGATAGGAGTCGACTGGAATAAGAAAATCCACCATGCCAAACCTTGCAATCCTCTGACTCAACTTCAGGTCAATAGTCTAGTAGCTCGATTCCTATCAGCTTGGCGAAGGGTTTGGGGTTAGAACATCTTTACAGGGTATTGAATTGACGTGTTTAAACCACAAAGGAAAAAGCTTACACGGTGATGCTCAAGCAAACAAACTAGGGTGGATAAGTACTCAAATTCTTCTAAATATTCTTGTAATGAACCTTACTAGAATAATTTTTTTAAATCTCACATTAGGTCCTCATAGGCTCTATTCCTAAATCGACCTTATAATTCTACAACTAGTTCTTCCCAAGTTACAAGGGTTAATAGCATGCAATTTTGTACAAATGAGTGATACCAATAGAGTGCTTTACCTTCAAAATGCATGGAAGCCAATCTTGCTTTAATTTGTTATAATGTTGAGTCTAAGGTGAAGTCATTCTCCACAATAATGTGCCAAGTCTTGAGGTCTTTGCCATCAAATGCTAGAAAATCTAACAGTGTAGGTCTACTGGGTGTTTACATGGTGGCTTCAAATTATGCGAAAGGATTATTCGGTACAAATGCACTAGAATTTCCTGTGTGTTTAGCTGATGTGGGTAAGACCTTCAACTTACCATTATGAGTAGAGTTAATAACAGTTTGTACTTGTTTCTTCAAGTCGAGCATGGCTGCTTCAAATGTCTCTTGCTACTGCTTAAACATAGCTGAAAAGGTATCTACTAATTTATTATATTTCTCATTCTACTCTTTGAGGATAGCCTAAACAGATTCTTCCTCCATTTTTCTTACAAATCTAGTCCTAACCATCCACTAATTGGCTTTGATACCAATTGGTGTTAGCTAATGAATCAAGATTTGGAATTGACTAATACTGCAATGGAAATAAATTCTGGATGCAGAGTAAGCTCGAGTACAAGCTTGAATTAGGGAAAAACAATGTTTAGTTATCCTTGATATTCTGTAATCTTTTCTCTATGTTGAGGTGACCTATATTCATGTGCTTCGAACACACAGTATCCTTATCTATTATCTATAGTAATCTACTATCTATTATATTTTTGAGATAATAATATTGGAATAAGCCAATTATTAACATGGCCCAATCCAAGCCCCATCCCTCAACCCCATAATTAGCCTCAATGTTAACTTTTGAAAATGAAACAAATTAAAGTCTAGAAGTTTCTTGATCACTTCTATCTCCTAACAACACAAATCCTATATCGAATCACTACATCTGTATTGTAAATATACAATTACAAACAATCCAACTAAAGTAATAGGAATTATATCTAAGACAATTCCAATAGAAAAAATTTAAATCATTTCAATTTGTTTGTTTAAAGGGGAAAAAGAGAGGTAATATTTATCCCTAAGTATTAATCTGTATTGCCCATAAATCTTAATGACTACTAATTGGAAATTGATGCGTTAAGGATCTATTAAATATATGAATACCACAAGAGAATTTCTTTCTATGAGTTGTGTTCACTTTCTTGTAGGGAAAAACTCCATAAATTCCACCAAATCAACCTCTTTTTTGTGCACCATGAAGTGAATCAGGTAGCAGATTACTTAGCAAAGGAAGTAAGGCTTTTTAGAAGAAAGAAGCATTCCCGTTCGTTCCTTCGCATGCCTTTTGAACTTAGTCAAGCATGATGCCATGCCTTTTGTGACAAAAGCAAAGCTCGGTTCTATTAATGTAAAAACAAATGAACTTTATGTTGTGGGTCACTATGGGGTATGCCCCCCGATCTTCTGTAACTGAATGATGTAAAACCCTTGCTTATAAATAAATAAATTTCGTTGCCCAACAAAATAAAGGAAAAAAAAAGAACACCAAGTGTACATATTTAGATCAACATCCTGAAAAATAGCATGTCTTTAAGTGCGAAATACTTTTACATCACTTCTACATGCATAGTGTTAAAGTGATGCATGAGTGTAAATAGCTTGGACTTGTCTCTTTATATCAAAGCTACAAGTCTTAAAAAGTTAAAGTCCATAAATTCAACATGACTTATAAAATTTTGACATGATAAAGTATGTATTGCATGCGGGCGTTTATTAATTGATGATAATAGCTTTATTGAAGGTACTTTATTTATCTCTAAGACCATAAAATCTAAACTAGGAATTTGAAAGGCTAGATTCATAACCCAAGAGAGGTTAACAAATGTCAAACCTTAGGAGCAATAAGCAACAAGATCGAGGCTCGAAGATTTATTAAGAAAATAAACTCTAGAAATTTGTATAGAAAAAGAATTCATTAAGATTAGTAATATAAGAAAAAACTATGAAGAATTGCGGTTTAATTTGTAGGTTAGATGATGAGAGAAGTTAAATGTAATAGCAGCATCTGTTTTGTAGAAACTATGCTTCAATCATAAAATTTTAATTGATAATAGAAATTTTATTAATTATATACGAAAATTTTGCTTAATTAAACAATAGATCATTTTGAGTATTAAAATTCAAAAGCCTAGATGGATAATTGACAAAAAGTACTTTCCAAAATCGAAAAAATTTGAAAAATCCTCTTAGACAATAGTTGGGTAACCATATTAGAGACCCGGCTAACTATGTTTAAAAGTCAATTGATCACCTTAGAAAGACGATATATCGAATTGGTTAGTATCACCACCTTGTCAGAACTAATTCTCTTATATCATTAAGATATAAAATATATTCATAAAATACTAAGAAAACATAGTAATTTATAGCAAATTTATAAATGATGTGTAAATATCTATAAATTTTTATATATAAAAATATAATTAATACTTTTTTAAAAGAATATTTATAAATTAATATATATTAAAATTTTATTAATATTTACATATTATTCATCAATTTACGTAAAATATTAATATTATTAAATATTTTTTTCCTCATCCAATCAATCTCTCTACCCTCGGTCTCAGCATTTTTCATGGCCATTGAATGACTTGAGTAATTTCAAGGTCATTTAATGACATGTCGTGAATGGCTGTTTTCTTTCTTTTCAAGTACAAGATACCTTTTGGCCTAAAAAAAAAAAAATTTGCATGATACCTTCTACATATCATATAGAGAGAGATAAAAAGAATAAAAAATGAAAATAGTAACTCGGTTGATAAAGAAAAATACACTTAACATTGAATTGTTAGTTCATAAAAAAAGAAAAAGAAAAAGAAAAAAATACACTTTTTCATTTGGTACAGACATATTATACAAAAATTTACATAGCGATAAAGACAAAAAGAATGAATCGTACGTGAAAACATAAAAAACGAAATTATAATTTTCAAAAATGCTTTTATTTATTTTTAATTTTTTAAATGGATTGATTCAACAGATTTTGAACTGTTGGGTCATACAAATCAATCGAGTTGACCACCTAAACTGGAATGAACTAAGAATTTACCATCATTTTAAATATGTCTCTACTGCCCAGTAGAAACGGCTCTTACCCAAGTTTATACCCAAGGGTGTGAGAAGAATGGTTAACAAGCACGCTTCCTGTTTTTACTTGGGAACCAGACTAGTCTTTATGATGAAGATGATATGTTTTGAGTTTGTTTCTGCCAGAACTTTGTATTGGGTTTAGTTTAATGATATTTGTGTTTAAAAAAAACCATAATTTTAGGTTACAATATATAATACCTTATACAAATAATTTTAAACATCAATAAAAGTTATATCAAAAGTCAAAAGTATGACATCAAATCAACCTATGTTATTTTTAAGTTATTTTTCATTTTAATGATAAAGTTGACTTTTAGTATAAAGAGTAAAACCATAAATACATCTCTGATTTGTTTTTATTCATCAAAGTTCTTCAAACCTTTTGATTTACTTTTGAGTTTGCATTACTATTCAATACCTATTTCTGTGTTTATATTTGTTGAAACTTTAAATTGTGAGCTATTTGACGATAGAGTTCCAAGAGTGTCTTGTAAAATAGATCAAGTCAAAACTTATTTGAATTTAATATATTCACAAATCTTGTATATCTTAGAATCTATATCTTGGTATATCCATTCAAATATTCAAGATATATCTCAAATCCCACGTATCATGAAATTCTTATTTTATCGTATCATACTTTATATGTATACATGGAAAATAAAGTTTATATAATTAATATATTAATAAAATTTATCATTTACTTGGATTAATTTCTACTGTATTCTATATGGTGTTAGATCATCCGTCTCCACTAAAATCTCAATTCTTATTCACCAGTTCAATTATGGCTACCTCTTTGATTCCAACTAACCACAATTCTTCTTCAAACCAATTAGTGATCCCTAATCCATCCACTCAACTTACAATTAAACTTAACTCCATGAATTACCAAGCATGGTGCTCCCGAACTATTTATGTTCTTGTCGGGTTAGATCTCATGTCCTACAGCTAGCAAAACATAAATGCTTTTAATTATTTTTCCAATTTGAAAAAGAAACAATTCTTTCATCATCCACATTCTTTATGGTACTTATTATACGGAGGTAGGCATTGATCTTAAGGTTTTTCTTTTTTCTTTTTTTTTCTTTTTCATCTTAGCATAATAGGGAAGGGATTTGAACCTATAACATCCCCAAGAGAGAACAACTTTCATGCCGACAAAATTAGAAAACCATACTAGCTTGAATATTAGTTGAAAAATTGAAAATGAGCCAAAAAATGTAAGAAATTTTTCCGATTTTATCCATGGGATTGTCTAGCTCATGATTTGACCATTTAAATAATCATGAGATTTAATATAATAAAATATTCAATTATCAAATCATAACTTAGACTAGGTCAAAAAAAGTGAACAGGATCATAGATTTTTCCTTTTCTATCCTGTTTTTATTTGGTGCAACTATTGTTTAAACCAAATCCATATGAATATATTTGAGACATGAGTTAAAGATAATATTCCGATAAAAAACGAATAATAGTATGAAATACCATCATGGTTCCGTTTGAGAGTAAGATTAGAGTAAATATAATATCGTTTTAACTATTATATTCGTCGAATATATTTCTTAAAATATTTTTTCATTCGGTTTACTTTTTGATAGAACCTTAGAATTATCAAACCAACCTTCAAATCCAATCTATCAAAAGGAAATGAGAGATTTGAAGAGAAAGATCAAAAAGAAGAGAAAGCTACCAATCATGCTAGATCTACAAAACTATTAGCCATTCATCCTAATACAAATATTATTTATTTATTTTTAACTTGTCATTTAGTCTTCATTAGTGACAAACATTTTTTTTTCTTTCAATCATATATTACAACTTAAAAAATGAGATATTCAAACTTGATTTATATAAATACCAAAAATTAATATTCATACTATTTATTTATTAACCATTAGTAACAGACATTAGACACCGTACTTTTTAACATCTTATCATCCAACAATCATACTCACCAAGACCGAGTCAGACAAGTAGGGATGATTTCCTTAGGCCCGAAGTTTCTTTCGTTATGTAGGAGCGGAGCACATTACATCAACATGGTGGAGGTAATATAAAAGGCGACTTCCTGGTTTATGTAATGAATTAGGATTATTATACCCTTAAAGCAGAAAAGTACAAAACAAACGAGATAGATCAAGCGTGCATCATAAAGTTTGGCTTTAAAGTAGGAATCTCTAACCTTTGCTACTGCGGACATGCTTTTTCAGTAATACAACCATGGATATGCAGGTTTTCCAATTCTCTTTTGGAAGAAAATTGGAAAAAACTTCACTTTTTAGACCCTTTCCATGTTGTCTTCCACGCAGCATCTCATAGTCAGTTAAAGCAAACTGCCTAGTACTTCGGCCCAATCCAATCATGCAGCAAAAATTATTAGTATTACATTTAAAGCTTTGCAATTTCCAAAAAATTTTAAACAACGCAGATCCTACATTTTTTTTTTTTTTCTTTTTTAAGCAATGAGTGAAATGTCTTTAGTGCAAAAATGTTTTGGTAGATAAAAGGATCTAACCTGTTTTAATAAAACCTCCATTAGAAATATGCTATATAAGATAATGGTCCCATAGACGGTTTCGTATACAGACCTAATATCTTATGTATTACATGTTTAGTAGATAATATTGCTAAAAATAAATTAACTGCTTATCTACTGTGTATTAGTCGTTCGACGATGATAATCAACGATGACAGAAAACATAAATAGACAAGAACCTCATTTTCCTAGTCATTTTTTATGATGGTTTACCCCTATTGCTAACCATTAGCTCCATCTTGCTTCCCCTGGTTACTTGCTACCAAGAAAAATAATATATCATCTCTTAAAAAAAAAATAAAAAAATAAAAAGAGGTAAATAAAATACTATATTATCATTTCACTATTTGAAAATTTTAATTATAATAAATGTGGTCCAGACAATGTTCTCAGGGAATCAAACACATCCTTAATAAAGTTTTAATTACCTTTTAATAAAATACAACTTTACTTCGTGGATTTTTTGCATGTTAGCTACACAATAATGTCATTAACTCCTTGCCAAAATTCCGTTGTGGTCCCTTTACATATCAAAAGTGGTGTGGTTCCTTTAATAGAGCATTTAATCATAACAGCAATGGCAGCAATATCATCGACATTGCCACAGCAACAGCAACCAATGGAGACGGTGACCACTCCTCCTCAGGCTGTAGCAGCTACCCACCATGGGGATTCATCAGGATCGATCGGACCATTCTTCGGGGTAATGTCTATCTTAGCAGTTCTTACGATAGTTTCTTGTGTGTTCGGTCGAATATACAGCCGCCGAGTAGAAGATCCACTGAATAGTATCCAGCAAAGAAGTTGTACAGGGTGGATCGCACGCAGATGCTGCCGATGGATAATGCGAGATGCAGAGACAGGGCCCTAGGTGATGGTTTCGGCCAAAGCATACAAGGATGAGATGGCTAATAGGAACAACCCCTGTCATGCAAGAACAAGGTTTGTGGATGAATCAAGACAGTCTCCATTTCTGGAGAAGGCAAGGAGCCGTTTGGGACCTATTCATTGCACTGTTGTTTTTGGTTTGTTGTGCGCATGGTGCATATAATTTGTGAAATGGATCTGAACTATGATTTAAATATGATAGAGACTTCTTTTCAAGCAAATGATGCAGGGGAAGGGAATAGAAAGGGCAAACGAAAGCGTGATTATTGCAATTCAAAAATTTCGTAGTTGAGATCTTACCCGTCATGATTCAGGATACATAAGTCAGTAATTAGAGTCTCATAAGTCATACGTCGCTGAGTACGGTAACAAAGATCATTTCAAGACACTTATAAACTAATTAAAATATGCTATGTAGTTTTGCAATTTATTACATGTACCTTGAAAAAATCATTCTCCTAGTTTTCATTATCGTTCTTACTGCATGAACTGAATTTATTAAATTTGTCTACTAATGCCTACATAGAAGGATGAACTAAGAATCGGCACGATAACTACAATACCTCGAACAAACTACATTTTAAAGTGAATTACAACCCACTTCACCTTATGCCAGAGCGTCCTGCAACCACTTAGTGGGAGTTGCTACAAATTGCCACCAACCACCTCTTGGCCTTGGTGTAGTTAAAAAGTTTAATTCATCATTCGTCTTTATATTTACATCAATAAACAAATTTAACAAAGTTAGTTCATGTAAGAAATTGCTTGTTTTGGTAAAATTTGAATTCCATTTGTGACATTGATCCTGAGTACACAAATATACTTATTGAGACAAGTGGATAAAGAAAATCATATTGCCAAAATCTCCCTAGTTCAATATATCCTTCAAATCCTTCCTTCCTTTTCTAATTCATTGAACAGAGCTAAGACATTAGTTATCAAATGATACATAAAGGTTTGATTAAAAGGTTAGGCCTAGCAACATCTCATGAATATATGCCGAATTTTTTCTTGAAAAATTCTATCATTGGAGTTCACTGTGCAGCCACAAAAATGGGAGGGAGGGAGAGAGAGAGAGAGAGATGGCAAGGAAATGATAACTAAATTTATGCAATGAATAACTTGGACTAATTGAAAGTCTCTTGTGAAATCAAAACTTAATACAACGACTTACAGGGAGAAAATCAAAATCTTTATTTAAATATGAAAGCGACAAAATCTCTTTGCACAAGCTTAACCCCACATGTCTTTTTGTGGAGTTTAGTACATCGTTACGGTATATGTTAAAAAATAATACGAATTATGGTAGTTCTACACACATTTAGTCCATAGTCTAAATGGTGTAATAGTTAAGAGCAAAATGATGGATTATGTGAAAATCATTATCTACGCACATGGAAATATTGTGAGGGGTAACCTGGGAGTGGAGTATGATAGGGAACCAGTGAAGAAGCTAAAAATAAATAAAGGGTCAAATTATGCCCATTTTTTTAACAAAATATGCAATAGCATTGGGATTAACACTATTAAGGTAAAAATTGTTCACAAGCATCCAACATATTACGAAAGCGATGTCTACTACGAGTTGATGCCCATTAGAGATGATGACGATGTCGAAAACTTTATTAAGATGGTTGAATTGTTGGGTGAATAAGGTATTTAGCACATTTATGTTCAGTTAGGCGGGCAGAGTAGTGAGGGCCCCATTAATAACCCTACGAACATTGCAGCATAGCAAATACACTCATTTGGAATTGATTTTCCCATGGTCGATGATAGTCACCTTCATATTACAGTGCAAGACGTGATTTAAGATGATGCTGTCAACATTAATATAAACGAAGAAGCACTTAATACAGAGTATAAGGAAATTTGGCAAGAAGATTCGAGTTACAATCCTTATATGGAAAGAATTGTTGTGGGTCTCGATAATAGTGACGATGAAAATGATAATAATGACAGTGAAGAGAATGGTGATGAAGGTGAAGAGGAAAGTGAAGCCAACTATGATGAGAAAGACAATGAAGGTAAGGATAGGATGACTTTTAATATCTTAGGAAGTGATATCTCTATAGCCAATCCATTTGCGCTTTCGCCAGCCTTTGTTCAAATTCCTATAACACAATACAACCAACCTGCTGTAAGAGATCTAATCCCGTTTCTGAATATGGGTGGTAATAGCAGATATATTACATTTGAAGATGAACAGAACGCACAATGCAGTAACACAGTTAACAACAATGAATTAAGTGTTGGCATGAGATTTGGCACTAAGAAAGAGCTATAGGATGCTGTAAAGAATTACAACATAAAGCGGCATTGTAACTTTCGAGTATATGAATCTGACCCAATGTTATGGCACATTCACTGTACAGAAAGGGCAAATGGATGCAAGTAGAGGCTAAGAGTATGTAAAAAGAAAATGTATGGCAAGTTTGTGATAACGATTATTGAGTGACCGCACACATGTGTTAACCTAACAATAAGACAAGATTATGCCCAAATAGATGGTAATTTAATGGCCAAACAATTCATTAGAAATGTTAGTATGAACCCTAATATTACTATTGTAGACTTGACTCAGAATATTCAGAACAAGTTTAGATATACGGTGACAAGAAGGTCGGTGTTCAAGCGGAAGAGAAAAGCAATAGAGATGGTACATAGTAATTGAAAGAAATCGTACAATGATCTTCCAAAACTTCTAAACTCCATTAAGATAACAAACCTTGGATCAAAGGTTAATTGGGGGTGGAAAGGTACGGCAAAGCCAATTGTATCGAAGATGAAATGGGTATTTTGGACATTCGGACCTTATGTACATGCATTTAGATACTGCCACCCCATCGTTTGCGTTGATGCAACCTTTTTGTATGGCAAGAACGACCATAAGTTGCTCGTTGCATGCACAATGGATGGAAATAACAACATCGTACCATTGCCTTTCACACTCGTTAATACAAAATCTAAGAAGATGTGGTCTTAGTTCCTTCGGCATTTGAAGAAGTATGTAGTTGGTGAATGGAAAGAGACAATATGTTTGATCTCAAACAAGCATATCAGTATTAAGAAGGCTTTTAACAATATGAATAATGGTTGGCAACCACCATTTGCAATATGGAGATACTGCATAAGACACATAACTAGTAATTTCAACCACAAACATAAAAACCCAGCATGTAAGAAATTGGCAACCGCAGTAAGCATGCAGGCGCAACAACGAAAATTTTCTGCTTTGATGGAAGAGATGTCGATAGTGAATAACAATGCTTCACGTTGGTTTGCACAACTTGACATCTTCAGATGGGCATTATATGCATATGGTAACTATAAGTTCGGATACATGACGTCCAACATTATTAAGAGCTATAATGCAGTTCTTAAAAGTTTTTGTGGCTTACTAATTACAGCTTTAGTACAAAGCATATTCTATAACACTGTTGCATTATAAGAGAAGAAAGACAAAGAAATTTCAGAGGTCATGTTGGGAGGTAAGGTATACACTACATATGTACAACGGCTGATAGAGAAATGACATAAGCGGGCAAGTACGCATAAGATTACCAATTACAATAGGCGTAATGGACTGTTTAAGGTAAGAACTGATAGCCGAAAAGAGCCAAATGGAGTGATAAAAGTTAGTAGTATAGTTCACACTATTAACATGGATGACCAATATTACGTGTACCAGAAATGGCAAATATACAAAATTCCTTGCTCCCATGCATTCGCAACTGCAGTGGAGCTAAGGACAAACACCCTCAACCATATTGGTCAATGGTACAAGTGAACAAACTAACTTGATATATACCAAGGACATTTTTTCCTACTAAGTAACTAGATTAATTAATCAGTAATAAATTCCCAAAGCTTAAGCCATGGTCTAAGCTAAAGAGAGACAAAAGGTAGCCTAGAACAAAACGTTACCACATGAAGATGGATATACGTGAAGCACCTAATAGGAATAGATATAGTTACTATCAAAGGGAAGGACATAATAGGCGTAGATGTCTAGATCTAAATAGGGCCAGTAATTTGTATTTCTATTTTTTGCATATGTATATACATAAATTTACTATTAGTTTGTAATATCTATCTATTTGATATTACTTACATCGTCACTAATGAATATTAAACACTATTGTAGGTTAGATGTACCTAGGACCCTTCGATTTTGGGTGAGCAATCATCCTATCGCTCTCAGGATGTATAGGAAGGATAGGTACATTATTTAACCATTTCTTCCATTCATCTAATACGTAGGTTAGGTACTGATATGTTAATATTTATGTCCACATAACTTAATACAGGCACTAGGTGCACTTATAATTAGACATCATGAGTTGGCAATGAAGAAGAGTGAGGAGCTCATACTGCTGGATCCACGCATGAAGACATACATAGTGGAGGCAGGATTCATAGTTGTTAACTGACTTCCATTCATTCAAATGGACTTACACTTGATTACCGCCCTTATAGAGAGGTAGAGGCTAGAGACACGTACATTCTATATGGCCCACGGTGAGATAATCATTACGCTCCAAGATATTGAGGTCCAGTTAGGCTTTAAGGTTGATAGTGCTACCATTACTGGCAGCACTAATAAGAATTGGGCAAATATGGCGAGAAACCTATTAGGTGAGGTTCCACCATCTGATGATGTAAAGGGTAGGCGCATACAATTATCATGGTTAGCTAGTAGAATTAGATTATACTGAGCAATACCGATGAGGATACGATAAAGCGTCACACTCATGCATATATCCTCCAGCTGATAGGGGAATTCTTATTCACGAATAAATCTTTTAGCTACGTACATCTCATGTACCTTCCCTTATTGGATAACTTCTAGATGGTGAGGACATACAGTTGAGGATTGGCCTGTCTAGCATAGCTATACCGACAATTATGCACGCTGTGCGGACAAGTGTATCCGAAATTGGAAGGTCGATGATTTTATTGCAGGTTTGAGTATGGGATCATTTCCCACACATTGCACTCCTTAGTAGGTCTGACTTCATGATCATAAAGGGTGTTCCTTTGGCCGATAGATGGCGGATTGAGAGGAACACTATACAGCGATCTAATCATGTAGTTCAATCATATCGTAAGGCGTTCGACTTACAGAAGAGTTATCAGGTACACTAAATACACTATTTGAGCTTACTTTAAAAGTTCATGTCACACATGCTAATTTTTTTGTTCTTCTAACTCACATACATTTCTTTTTAGGTTGTATAGCAACCTTACTCAAAAGACTTACTTCAATTTTTGCCTCCTATATGCACGATCGATCGATGTCTTTAGACGGCTAGGGTATTCCTCATCTACTTCCACATTATAGAGTTCTACTTTCCAGATCACATCATTCGACAGTTTAGTGACTTCCAAACAAAGCCCCAACCAGTGCAAACTAGCAAACAACTGCATCGACAAGATCTCTAAGATTATACGGATATCAATTGAAGAATAATGCACAATGGTTACATCCAACACTGGGCAGATCAGTATGCTTGAATCGTTTATTCACACCCTATTTTCAGTATGGACCCCGATTATTTACAGTGATATAGGCAGCGATATAAGCAGCATACTCGTCGATACATAACACACTCCAGTGTGATGATGAGTCATCTAGTAAGTACAATCAATATAACAACCTGTATATGACCTTATTTATCGTGTAGTATGATTGCTCATTATGTTTCTTCCATGTAAGTCGACAACCTGCAGTTAATTCAGTTGACTAATGACATACAACTAGCCTACCAAATCATTGGAGGTGGCTTACAGTTCTTAGAGGACCACGGTAATATCATCTTTCACCATCCCTTTCCACAAAATCTACCACCTGATAAAGGCACTTAACCTATGCAGCCAGAGCCAATTGCACCTCAACCACCATATGATAGAATTCCTACTCGAGAGGTCGAACTAAGGTCAAACAAGGAAGGGAATGAAGGGATCCAAATGTTCCATCTATAAGGGGACATTCCATTGACATAAGTTAGATTGGTTTCAGTTTAGGAGCTTTGCATGTTACACTACCTTTTCATCAACCATTTAATGGTATGTCGACAGCACCTCACAAAAAACACATCATGCACTCACAAAGCTCTACCATGGGTGTAAGGGTCATTCAACACCGTCCACCTCCACGTATTAACCCTATCCCTATCCCTTCTAAAGAATTCTCATACTCACTGACTTAGTCTTTTATGAGTTCTTCTAAGAGACGACCATCATTATTATCTAGATATGAAACATTTTTTGGTTGGCATAAGGGTCAATATTGGATTTTATTTTCCTTTATTTTTTCATTTTATGATTATAATGGCAACTGATGTATCTAAATAGTGATTATATTTTATTTTTTATTACATTCTTATCGTACATACTTATGATATCGACATATGAATATATTTTTTATCTAAAATATAAGTGTTTCACATTCTTATGAGAATTAAAAAACATTCACACAATCATTGTATTTTCAAAATCTATATTTAAATAACTTTACACTATAATCATATGCCTACAACCAATATATACATATAACAAAATTGCATTAAAGTTGTATTAGGCCATGCGATTTCCGTCACATATTGATATGAGTATGATAAAAGACTGCAATTAAAAAAAAATTTACATTGAATTCATATGCCCACCATGCAACTTCAACGTAAATTGCGAATTCAGTATAAATTTTTTTTATACTGAAGTTGCATGCAACTTCACCACTATAATTTTGTATTAACTTTTTCCTCATAACTTATTTTTTTATTATTTTTTTTGCAAATACCGTATCGATATACTAAACTCACTTTTTGTGATACTCATTACAAGAAAGACAAGCTTACACGGCAGTTGCTATAACATTCTAATGAAACTTAAGATGGGAAAGAAATGAACCCTAACAGCCTGCAGATGTAACTAATTGCTATATTAAATGACCAGCCATAGCACTGTATATAAACAATTTGGTCGACTGAACAAGCTTTGAGACTTCAATCAACAGAACTCACCAAAGATGCCCAGGAAATATCAACTGAATCACCATATGTGCTCTCCAGGAAACATCGCAGTCTCCCCAAACAAATTATGGAATGCTGTCGAGCCAGAAATCATCCCCAAGGCAACCCAACTTGATCTGAAATCAATCCCTTGATCGTTCTTTATATCTCTTCGCTTCATGACGCTCCTCCTTTCTGTGGTGAGATCTGCTGGGAGAATCTCTCTCTCTGTGCTTCCGGCGGTTAGACTCTCTTCTCCTACTACGCCTTTTTTCATGCTTTCTCCTTTTTGACCGTTCTCTATGATCCCTGGATGAATCACTATCTGAATCACTGCTGTATTTATGTTTTCTAGAGCTCCTCCGACTTCTTTCATCCTCTGATAATGAGCTGTCCCAGCTTTCACGGTGATCAGAGTTTATCTTGGACTTCCTATTCTCACGTGACATGTCATTAAGATCATGTCCACTAGACCTCTTCTCAGAAGCAGCATTGACGGTATTACTGCCATCCCTTTCTACACTGGAAATATGCTTGTCACCACAGATGCCTTCCTTAGTAAGTTCTTCATCTTGATGATGACTTTGGGAAGCCCCACTCTGGGGAACAGAAATGGGAAATGACACCCCATCAATGATCGGAGTATTTGCACTTTCTGCATTGGAAAAAGCAGCTTCTTTCTGAGTTTGGACGCTAGCTTTTTCCGTAGGTGGAGGTCGATCAGGTGGGACCTCCAGACCTAATTCCTTCCCCAATGACTCCAAAAAGTCACCAGCTATGAGACGATTTAAGGTAGCGTTTGCCACTTCAACCTTTCTCTCAGGATTTTCCATTATATTCACAGCTGAAGTTTCCTCTTCATCATCCGAATCATCGGAGAATATAGCCTATAAAAAAACACACAGCTTTAATCACCTAAAGGCCCCAAACACACAGTAAGACTGGAAGAAAGAAAGTAAAACTATCGTCTTGAACAGAAAAACCCATCCAATTTATGCACTGAAAATCTAACAAGCATACATTTCTAAAGTTTGTCATTTCCATCTATAACTAAAAAGACCTATCAGCAAATAATAAAACAATTCTGATTGAATACAAGTACAGAAGGTCATACTATCTTGGTAAATTTGGATGGAACAAGACAGCGTCTTCACGGGATACAGGTTTATCCCTTAGAATGAAAGATTGAGGTGAATTTATATTTATATCTCAACCCATTCCAATTCTAAACAAACTTTGGATATGCTTCTATAGTAAATGAGAATTTCATGTCTTTTTCCCCAAGTTAACCAATCATCTGAGAAAATTTTGGAGTGAAAGAAATTGCAGTTTAAGAGGTAGGCTTTTATTTACAAAATGGTTTGTCAAATTTGTCCAGAAATGGTATACACAGTGGCTTCTGCAAAATTTTCGAGTGTTCTGTCTTTTTGATGAAATTGGATCAAGTAATTTTGTTTAGGTTTACTACTCCCTCAGAACCTGCAGCAGGGGTAATGTAAAATTCTTCCGGGTAATGCAGGACATCTTATTTCTATCACAAGGATTGGGCGGACAAAAGTTTAATTCATAAATCATCCAAGAAAAGTTTCTGAACATTTGCACTAAGAAACAAGTAGGTTCATCAGGAGAATTTATGAAGAAAGCAAACTGTACTACGAATGGCTTACATCCACCTTTTGAATACTGGATTGCTGACTTAAACACAAGAATGATGGTAACAAGAGTTTTACATAAATACTAAGGCAATCTCCTCCATTATATGTAAGTCTTAAAGCTTGTCTTCATCAAGAATAGACCATCATTGATAACATTTTCCCCTCAAACCATTAAGTTGACAGACATGCTTAAAGGGTTTGGAGGGGAAAACAAGGAGAAACTTATCCAAATCTAACTTTCTAATAGCTTTTACAAAATGGTTTTGCAGTAAGAGTACCACCGCCAGTGCTAATCTCAGTTGTGATGCCATCTTAAGTGTAGGTTGGAACGTTAAGATATGTCAAGTATGTAATATTCTTCCAACTTGTCAACCAATCTGGACAGTTTGCAGAGGGAAATAACCATGAGAGAAACATTAGCAAGCAAAAATTTTGATTGAAGAAAATTACATTTATTTTTCCTAGATTAAGGAGGGATAAATGAAATTTATGCAAAAGTAAGTGCAAAGAGGAAAAGACAGCTTATACTTAAAAAGAGAGATTAAGTAAGCATTTTTATGATTCTTAATTTTAAAGAGAAACACATGAAGGGATTGTGGTGCACTGACTTAAAAACCAAGTCCAACACCCAGAGTATTCCGATAGCTAAATTTTGAGTATAAAGCGGTCATTTGGTTTCAATTTTCTTTTTAAGTCCAAATATCTCCCTTTAAAGGACACTATCAAGTCATAATCATTTATATGAAGAAAAGCAGCTCATTTTCTTCAATAGTTACATGTTTCCACCTGTACAGTCTCTCTTAGGAACATTAAATTGTTAAGAATATTTCTTATTATTTTCTATGGTTTATCTGTTATATTGAGGATTCATAGAGTTTGCAGAAGAAAAAGATTGAATTTTGTAATGTCTGCAGGGATGTAGGGATGATCGTTGTGTAAGCAGAAGAACCATCCTTGCTGACTCACCTAGGCAAGACAATTTACCACCTTCCTAACAAATTTCATGACATGCATGAAGGATCTATTACCATGTTTCTGACTTCACCACAATATGATTGGTGATTGCCCTGAAGTCTACACATCCTGGTCTTCTTCTTCTCTTTTTTTTTTTTTTTTCTTTTCATACCCCTTAAGATTTTTTGCAGACCAAGCAAGGAAAATTTGCACCTTGCACCCATGCATATTTAAATCCTCCATCCTATATGCTTTTTCTCTTTCCCTCAGCTAACAAAGCGCAACTGGTTACTACTCTCTTTGCGTGGTCATATGGGCCATCCTTTACGCATTAATTTATTTAATGAAGTATAAGGAAACTTAAACACCATCCCCATTGAACAGACTATATGACTCCCCACACTTTAAAGTGCAACAAAGCAGAGTTGCACCACTAACTTCACTTTTATTATGGTAATTCATGCCTATAACTTCATCTGGACAGTATATGACTGAAGAAGAATATATATGACACAACAGAGAATTCTTGCCAATGATAATGAAAAGAACATAATACCTTGTACAGGTCAACTGGCCTCTCAACATTTTCAGGTTCCACGTGAGCTTCAGGTTCTTTGTCATTTGCATTGCTACTTTCTACATTTTCTATTTGCGGTAAGTGTACTGAACCCTTCTTTGTTGCAACAGATTCCTCCATTTGAGTTGGTACGGCAGAATCTGCCATGAATAAAAAAGAATCCGTCTTCCTTCTCATACGTGGAGCTGGTGGTGGCTGAAAATATCAAAATCCAAGATATCAAACACAGCAAGGACATTTAGGTACATGAACACAACAGCTTGTTAATAAATAGGTTATAAATTGTGGAACTTTGTGGATAGGGTAATCGTCAAATTTATCCTTGCAAAATCAAAAAAGGAAGTAGAAAAATTATGGGAACCTAGACACTTATTCCTATCCTAGAGAGCTTGCAATGTCTTTTATAGACCTTATAATTGGGATGACAAACTACAACACCAAATACCTTTCCCATGTAGGGATCCATGAGATCAAAGCGCTTGCATAAAACAGGTGCAGGCCTCCATGTAAACTCTTCCCTTTTAGGATACATATTGTTGATTGCCAAACCTTCAGCTTGCTTACTTTCCACTTCCTGCTTCAAGACAAAAGCACCAATTATTGGATCATCGTAAATAACTTGAAACCTCAGACATTAAAGTTTTTACCTTTATTCCACTGGTAGTAAATTGCACTGCCCCTGTTGCTGAAAACTCTATTGGGCACTGAGCAGATTTGTTAGCCTCTTTTCCCCACTGACCTTTCTCAATTGCCTCCACTGCAGCCTCAAAATCCAATCTTTCACGCGCCCGCTCAGCCTCTGACATGTTACCAACTCCACCAGAGCTTGTAGACCAAAGTCCACCATGGTACTTTTCCTTGATGAATTGTTCAAACCTCTTTTGTTTTGCAGGATCATCTTTAAAGGGTTTTGAAGCCTCAAGCAACTCGATCTGAACAGACATAAAGTTGAAGAGTTTAGGAACAACAGTTAGTACTGGATATCTTCCATGTCAATGCCAGAACACTAAACAAGAGGAAAACAACTGGTGCATGGAAGAAACATAAAACGAACAGCTAGTCAATACCAACCGAAACTGCTGGTTTAGCAAAAGTATCAAGAAGATTGGTCCACGATTTTACATCCATAGTTGCATTGGATGTACTGGGAGCTACAGAACTTCTCCCAAGAGGCCTTTCCCCTAAAATTCTGCCCCGGGTCTCTGCAGTGATAGGAGGCACATTCTTAGATTGTTTTTCCTCTAATTCTAATTTTGTCTGGTAACGCTTCTGCCTCTCTTCCCAGAGTTTTCTTGTATAATAATCAGAAAAATAACCTCCATTAAGAAAACTGTAAAATGGATTTGATTGATTCTTCTCTCGAGAGAGATCCTCAAACAGCTTTCCACATCGAGCTACTAAAGCTGCAACCCCATCAATAAGGATTTTCAGATAATTGTCTTCAGGTGGTAAAGCCTCAGGAGGTGGTGGGTCAGAATGCCGATAATCAATCTCAAGTGGTCCAGAAAACTTATGATGAGGCTCAAAATCCTTTGGAATGACAGGATGATCAAATCTGCCAGGTTAATTTGCACATAAACAATCATCTCCATCATAAGAAATACATACAAAATTGAGAGAGGAGAAGAATGAAAGGCTCTAGATTACTTAAAAAAATCACAGTGTAACCTAATGCCATGGGGAGAAAGAAAAGAAAAAGGAGAAATGTCCTTGATCAGCTAACTTAAAGCTTTTGAATGCCCATAGAAAGTTCACCCAAGAAATGCCAATCAAAAAGAAAAATGATCTCTGTGAATCACAAAGCAACAAATTCACCTTTCCAACTGATAATCCGTCTTCGAAGCAAGTTTAAATCCCTGCAGAGTCCCATGATCCTTTGCAGTTAATCTGGGCCTGTCAGGCATATCCAACTTTAGTCTTGATGGCTCATCAACTTCTTCAATAGATGTATCCACAAAGTCATAACCTGAGTAATTTTACAAAGCATAAGAAAGAAGAACTTCAACATTCAACAAATTGTTCTTATCACAAGCAATGAACTGAGCAGATGGATGCACCTCAAGAGTGGCAAAGCAGTCGCTGATAAATAAACATGCATTTCACAAAATCGGACATATTTAAACGTATGGCAAGTGAATGTGCATGAATCTAAAGAATATCAATGTTCTAACAGAAACTCTCTTTCCATCATTCCATGTGTATCTTTTCTTCAGAACAAATAATTCATCTCAAATATACTTACCCGGAGCATAGACATCCTCATCTTCAGCATCAAGTTCTTCAAGGGCACCAATGCCAAAACCAGGTGCAATATTTCTTGCTGAGAAGATCAAGCCAAAAAGATGAAGCAACCTCCATGTGAGAAAAAACAATATGTGCAAGAAGCTGACTGCTCAAGTGCAACATTGAAAATTTGAAGAAAATGATACAATGGCATTAAAGAGTGGTAACAGCAAATATATTAAACTCTATATCTTACTTCTGAAACCAAAAAGATTGTCTCTCGTTGATTCTTTTGTTGAAAAAGTCATTCGCCCCCGTTCATGGCCAGATGTCCGCAACTGTTTCTTCTCTGAAAATTTAGCAGCAGCACTAAGATAATTAGCCCCCTGAAAAATAGGATGAAAGGCCTCTACAACTTTCCTACAACATATTACATACCCCTAAATTCTGGAGCATTCTTGTAAGGATCATAGCCTAGACCATGCAAATCTTGTTTTGGGTTGAGAACATAAATCTGTAGCAAGGAAAAGATTGCCCAAATCAACTAGGATTGAATCAAAATCTTAGATGAGGTACATAGTAAGAGCAGTAGAGAGTGTGTAAATACACAATAAAATGAGAATGACTCCTCCAGAGTCTAACAAAGAATAACTACTTACAGGCGTACTTTTGGGAGGTGGAGCATCATTATCCATAGACAACTCTTGAAGATTCTGAATGCCAACTTCAACCGGTTTGTTTTCAGTAAATTCTGGTTTAGAATCCTCAGAAGTGAATGCAAGAAAAGCCTTTCTAGCTTCTCTTCGAGCATCTGTGGTAGAAGTACGAATTTTTCACTCACTAAAAGAGTATAGGTCGCACAGATGTGTGAAACTACCATTAGATGCCACCATTTGTAACTCCATGGCAAACAGAGTGGGCACATTAAATGTCAAACTAGAAACTTGTGATTGAAAAAACGCAAAACAACAAGGTGCTAGAATGATATTATCAATGAAATTTTCAACTCCCTCTTCCCCTTTTGTGCTGAATGAGAAACTAGGAAGTCAAATGACAAGCATGATGTTATACATTACTCCTAGCAACACCATTACTCCTAGCATTAGTTACATGGAACACTATAGGTAGTGTTTTTAATTGCCCATATCTATGATATTTTCATAATAAAAGAGGCAAAATCACCATGTTTTAGCTAAAATGAAATGATAGGACAAACCATCCGAAGGACTTAAGAGCAAACCTAAAGATATTCATCCAAATATTCAACACAAAGATGAAACAAAAAACGATACAAAGACACTTGCACTCCATTCACGTGACAATCTACATTCTCACTATTTCGTATTTCACTATAGATTATTACTTTTGCTGCCTGGGCAGACAAAATTATAATTGATGTCAATTATTACAATTTATGGCTACTAGAAGCATTTTAATCAAAACTAACAGCATGATAAAGATCCCCTTCACTCAAAAGAAATTCATCATCTTGATTTCCTACTTCGAAAGCTTGGCTTACCACAAAATAAACAAGTACAAATAATAATAAAAGTGACAATGATAATAACTGGAAGTGGGAATAAATTTTATAAAACGGGACTTGTCCTCTCAAGCACAAGGAATAAAAAATCTTCTGATTTGTGCCGGTTTTTGCTCAATAAAATATTTCTTTTTTGGATAAATAAAAAAAATTATAGCAAACCTATGAACAAATGGATAAACCAAATATTAGCAACAAAATACTAGCAAAATCATCAAGCTATAAACACATGGATAAACCAAACCAATAGCCAACAACAACACACTGATCTAAAAAACAACAATACTACAGAAGCCTCAATCCCACTAAGTCAAGTCAGCTTATGATCCTACTTCAACCTTCCATTATTTTCACTATTGTGAACCATGTCTTCCGAAGAAAGTTGACATCATATTCAATTGTTTCCCTCCATGTCCTTTTCAGTCTTCCGAGCACCCATCAAACACAAGTAGTCTCTAAAATGTCGTCACACCTGAATAATACTCTTGGAGACTGTCTTTACACATGAAAGAATCATCACGATCATATTTCCTCATTTTCTCAACTCTAACTTTCTCACGAATACATTCAATTCTAATTTTATCCATCCTCATTTCCATACATCCATCTTAACATTAGCATATCTGCTATCATCTTCTGTCCATGTACATTGTTCACTATCCACCATTTAGGCCCATAGGAACATCATCAATCTTATGGTTGCCTAGTAGAATTTACCTTTGAGCTTTATGAGAACTTTACGGTTGTATAGAGTATGTAACTCTTTGCTTCAACCCACCTTACTTTAATTCTACACATAATATCTTTCCCAAAATCTCTATCTTTGGCAATATTGATCACAGAAATTTTAAAATCTCACCTAAAAATCTCTTTTGTTTTCATCAATGCATCCCTAGCCTTAGCTGGTTAGATTGTTCCTCCAATGCCACTACCACAAAGATATATCTTGTTCCCTTCCTTTTACAAAAGGCTCACTCATACTATTCTTTTCACTAAACTTGAATTCCACTAGACGTAAAACATCACCTTAACCAAGATTTAGCATGGCATTCCCCATCCCCATGTCACATCCACCCGAATGATACACTACAGTACAACATATACTAGACTTCCACCTAGGAAACTAGCCAGCTGCAAGCTTGGTGGGGAAAAAAAAGAAGGGCTGTATCAGGTTGGCAACCAATGTAAAAGTCCATCGATTGACATGAATATGGGTCCTATAGCACTGATCATCAATCAAATGAAAATTCCTCAAAGCCACAAGAAAGGGTAGTAAAAGTAAATACATAAATAAGGCCCAAGCTTCTCATATATAATATACAAGTGACCTATCACATCAATCAAGTAATTCCCACACATCAAAGCTCAAGATGCAAACCAAAGGCCCAACCAATGAAATAAAGTGCTGTGACTTGTGACTGTTTATCAATGTATTTGGATTCAGAAAAGATGGCCAATAATCAGGGATTTTGATGGAAACAAACAAACTTGAGAACAATAAGTATATGGACACCTCAAACATGTATGAAGTTCAAGCTTTTACAGCAACTATTCTGTAGTGGATGGATATTAATTTCTACTACCCTTACTACTAGGCTGAATGATGGATGTCACATGACAATAGTGATGTCACCACCTATCATTGAGGATGCCTAACAAGTACGAATACATGTTCAAACAACCATAATGTTTGGACCTTACAAATACTAAATTATGAGAAACAAACAAAAAATTTGCAAAACATTTTCCACAAAACAAAAGCACCCCATGAATAACAAGGAATTAAGTCTTTTACTTGTTGCTTGTGCCATGAGAATGGTGCCTATTCTAGGTAAGGATGTTCTCTTTCAGAATAAAGACATAGAATTTACTTATGAACCTGAAACCAGATGATAAGATCCCAAGAGAGACTCATCCTATTCGTTATGTATATAAGCGGAGAAGTAAAGACACATAAGAGTTGTTGAAGGAACTTGTTACACGTATACATATGTTAGTTAGAAGTTAGATTGGAGTATAAATAAGATGTAAGGTCAGTGGCAAAGGGGATCGAATTATTAGATACAATTGTGAAATTGAGTGATCGACTCATAAACTCCAACTACTTTGAGGTTCTAAGCTCAGGTGCTAAAATTTCAGATTCTTCGAGATCAAAACTTAGAGAACCCGTACCTATCAAATTGGTGTCGTCTGTGACTTTCACTATGACTTGTCTTGAAGCTCGTGTTGATTCTTTAGAAAAATCCCTAAGTGATTTTATAGAAGAGTTTTGCTCCTCATTCACTGACTTGCAAGAGCAGCTGTCCACCAATTATGCGACTTAGTCGTCTTCTCTTGATAAAGCTTTATCAACTATGCAACAGATGATTCACGATGCTATTTCTACTCATCCGGCCGTCAACACTACTTGTTCTAGTTTTTCAAATCATTTTGCGCCTGATTCAGAGCACATTCATCCTTCTGGTGGTGATCGTGTCGATCATCATGTTTCTCCACAACATTCGTGCTTAGATCCGTTCAATGGCATAGCTGATGATCCTAATCTCCAAGTTTCTCACATTCCTCTTCCATTATTTGATGGTTGGGAGCCTTCTACCTGGATTGCAGCCACAGAGCAATAATTTTTCATTCACTCTACACCAGACATTCGTAAGGTTCCTATTGCAACTACTTGTATGCAAGGTTGCACTATTTTTTGGTTGCAAATGCTTCAATGTGAAGCTCCACACCTTGATTGGCCGCTAATGATACATGAACTGCTTTTTTGTTATAGTCCCCCTTCGGCGACCAATCCTTATGTCAGCCTGTCCACTCTTCAGCAAACCAGTTCCATTACTCAATATATCGAGCCATTTGAAGCATTAGCTTCATAGACACCAGAATTAACAGAGCTTTAGTTATTTAGATATTATCTTGGTGGATTAAAGGAGGAAATTTATGTTCATGTTCAAACGCTTAAGCCTTTAACTCTAGCAACTGCTATGGAACTTTTGATGAGCATTAAGCATGAATTCAAGCGTGAATTCCAATGTGGTGCAATGGTTAGTACTACATATTCATCTAGTTTTTCAATTTCCGATCAAGGAGATTCTTTTGCACCTTGACTAGCCCATCCTTGGTCTGCATCGTCGACTATCCATGGTAATTCAACTTCTTTTGCTCCTCAATTTTTATCCTCTTGTCCTTCAGGTATGCCTTCTCGACCTTCCTTATCTAGTTTTCCTGCTCCGCGTTCAGCTGAATCTTCTTCCAGCTCGTATAGTAAGGTCGAACCATTGAATTCTAAGGAGAATCCTTCATTTCAGGGAGGTAGAGGCCAACAACAATTGTCGTATGCAAAATTTTTGGATAAGAAAAATAAAGGTCTTTATTTTAAATATGATCAACCATTTAATCCTCGGTATAAATGTCCTAATAAGTCATTACGTTTTTTAGTTATGGAAGAGGATTATAATGGACAAGAGGGGGATTGGGTGGATGTAGTTATGCCTCCAGCAATGGTAGCTCTAGAGAAACTTGAGTCGGATCGCTCTAAGCCTAATCTTGTTGATTCTTCATTTGAATTGAATATGTTATCCTTTTATGGACCGAATGGGCCGCATACTATGAAGTTCAAGGCACTATTAAATTCTATTCTTATTGTTGTACTTGTTAACAGTAGAGTTAGTCACAATTTTATTTCTCATGCCCTGATCAAAAGAATGCATTTTTGTCCTGCTATTACAACTCCATTTCGGGTTGCTTTGGGAGATGGGCAAATTACTACTTCAAGGGGCAAATATTGTCATCTACGATTGAAAGTTGATATGATCTTATTTGTAATTTCTTGTTACGTATTAAAACTTGGTGGTGTTAATGTGATTCTAGGCATTCAATGGTTGCACTCTTTACGAGAAATCAAAGTGGATTGGGGAGCTATGACTATGAAAATCCTCGTTGAAGGGGGTGAGTTTGTTTTGCAAGATAACCCTACTTTGTTTAGATCCCCTATTTCAATGACGTCTTTATCTAAGCTGAATGATGTGGTGTATCAGAGCATGCTATGGCTAAGAGAAAGGTTTGGAGACGTATCGAACATCTACATGGACAATAGTTTAAGGTGTTTCTATAAGGTGTTAGCTAATTCTTTTGCAACTGTTTTTGGGGATCAAGAGCATTGTGTTACCTATGGTAAGCTGCAACAAATGAAGTTAGTTAAGCAGCAGTGCAACTAAGTTCCATTATTGGATCTACGGATTGAGCTTTTACTAAAAGAGTTCTCGAATATGTTGGTGGATAGACTTAGGTTGCCTCCATCATGGCCATTAGATCATCACATACCACTCAAAGAGGGACAAGAAACTATTAATGTTTGTCATTATTGCTACGCTCAAGTGCAAAAGACAAAGATTGAGAAACTTGTTGCAGAAATGCTTAACACTAGGATTATAAGGCCTAGTACCAGAGCATTTTCGAGTCCGATGATCCTTATTAAAAATAAAAGATGGTTTGTAGAGATTTTGTATTGATTATAGAGCTTTAAATAAGGCTACTGTACCGAACAAGTATCCTATTCCAATCATAGATGAGTTGTTAGATGAACTTTATGGTGCTATGGTGTTCAACTAAGATTGATCCCAAGGTAGGATATCATCAAATTAGAGTAGCACCTGAGGATATTCATAAAACCACTTTTAGGACACATTAGGGACATTATGAGTTCCTTGTTATGCCTTTTGACCTTACAAACACGCTAGCTACCTTTCATTCAGTCATGAATGACTTGTTCCGACCTTATCTTCGTGTATCTATACTTGTATTTTTTTACTATATATTGGTCTATAGTATTGATATGACCACCAATGTTTCACCCTTACGAGTTGTTCTTGAGTTATTACGAAATGAGCACTTTTCGACCAACAAAAAGAAATGTTCCTTTGGACAACAGTCTCTTGAATATCTAGGACATGTAATCTTGGCAAACAGGATAGGCAGGGATCCTAATAAGGTCAAGGCAGTTTTAGATTGGCCCATTCCTACTTCAATGAAGAGTTTGTGTGGATTTTTAGGCTTAACTGGTTATTACCACAAGTTCGTTTAGGACTATAGGAAAATAACTCGTTCACTTACTCAACTATTAAAAAAACATTGTTTTGTGTGGACTATTGAAGCTAAAGAAGCCTTTCGACAGCTTAAAGAAGCAATTGTCCAAGCTCCCATCCTTGCTATGCCAGATTTTCGTTTTCCATTTACTGTGGAATGTGATGCATCAAGCTACAAGTTAGGAGCGGTGCTTCAACAAGGTGGCAATCCAATCGCTTATTATAGTAAAGCTCTTTCGAATAAGACCCTAAGTAAATCAACCTATGAGAAAGAGCTCATGACTCTAGTATTGTCAATCAATCATTGGCATCCTTATCTTCTTAGGTGGAAATTTATTGTGAAAACTGACCATAAGTCTGAAATATTTATTGCGACAGCGGATCACTACTCCTACACGGCAAAATTGGTTATATAAGTTGCTGGGGTTTGACTTTGAGGTTAAGTATCACAATGGATACGATAACATAGTAGCTAATGCACTGTCTCGATAATTTGATGAGGTAAATGCAGCCGAGACTCACTCTGCTGATTTGCCTAATGTAGCGTTATCATCAATTGCTTCTACCCTTAAGGGTGATGGTGAGTTAAGGGGTATTTCTGGTCCCATTTGGACTAATTTAGCTAAAATTCAAAGGGCAATAATATTTGATCCTATCCTGTCTGCTAAAGTGGATTTGTTACGCAAAGGGCAATCAACTATTAAAGGATTTAGGTTGGTTAATGATATTCTCTTTTACCATGATCAATTGATGATACATAAGAACTCTTCTTGAGTGACCTTATTTCTCCATGAATTTCATAGTTCTCCCATTAAAGGGCATGTTAGTTTTTTTAAATCATACAAAAGGCTAACTGCAAACTTGTATTAGATAGAACTCAAACGAGATGTGGAGCAATTTGTGCCTAATTGTGTTATATGTTAGCGAAGTAAATCTCTAACGCTATCTCCCGCTGGCCTCTTGAATCCATTGCCAATACCTAAAGCAATTTGGGAGGGCATTTCTATGGATTTTGTGGTAGGTCTTCTAAAATCCAAAGGTTATGACACAATTCTAGTGGTTGTTGACCAACTGTCGAAATACGGTTATTTTATGATGTTGAAACATCCTTATATGGCCCAATCTGTAGCTAATGTTTTTGTAAAGGAGGTAGTGCATTTACATTGTATTCCGCATTCAATTGTGAGTGATCGGGACCCCATTTTCGTTAGCTCATTTTGGTGTCATTTGTTTCAAGCTCAAGGTACTCAACTTCACTTTAGTATACCATCCGAAAACAGATGACCAAATCAAAGTACTCAACAGGAGTGTGGAGTGTTATTTGAGGTGTTTTTGCAATGAACAACCTAAAAACCGGTCTTCTTGGCTTCCTTGGGCTGAATTTTCTTACAACACTTCCTATAACTCGTCGGCTAAGTGTACTCCTTTTGAATTGGTCTATAGTCAACCGCCTCCATCCATTTCTTCCTTTATAAGTGGTGAGATTATAAGTCCCTCTGTTCTAACAACTCTACGAGACAAAAATGAAGTCCTACAACAACTACAAGCCAATCTTATAAAGGCTCAGCTTAGCAATTGTGTGCAAGCTAATAAGCATAAGAGACATGTGGAGTTAAACATGGGAGATTGGGTATCCTTGCGGGTCAAACCGGTTTTACAGAAAGGATTGAACACAAAAACATGTCTTAAACTATTTCTAAGATATTTTAGGTCGTATCAAGTCTTAGAGAGGGTGGGGAATGTAGCTTACAAACTTCAGCTTCCCCCTAGCTATAAAGCGCATCCAGTATTCCACGTCTCCTTATTGAGGAAATCTTCTGGAACTTTTTCTACTTCGGACAATTTGCCTACAGGTTTTCATGTAGCTGAAGATGACTATAAAGACCACTAACAACAACAACCAATTAGTATCTTGGGACGGCGTTTCTTAGTTAAGGATAACAAGGAAATTCCATAAGTATTAGTACAATGAGAGGGACAATCCTCTACGGAAGCTACTTAGGTAGATAAGGCTGCTATTGAACTTCAATTTCCTAAATTTGTCCTTGAGGACAAGGACCATTTTGTAGAGAGCGGCATTGATAAGATCCCAAGAGAAACTCATCCTATTCGTTATGTACACAGGTGAAGAAGTACAAATACATAAGAGTTGTTGAAGGAATTTGTTACACGTATACATATGTTAGTTACATCTGTTAGTTAGAAGTTAGATTGGAGTATAAATAAGATGTAAGGTCAATGGGAAAGGGGATCGTATTATTAGATACGATTGTGAAATTGAGCAATTGGCTCATGGACTCTAACTACTCGAAGGCTCTAAGCTCAAGTGTTGAATTTCAGATTCTTCAAGATCAAAACTTAGGGAACCCATACCTATCACCAAATGGTATACAGCTCTAGAAAATTAGATACATACTACTACCATGCAAAGAGCATACCATACAGTGAATTCGCATGTGACTCATTAATGGAATGTCCTTGACGCCACCCCATCCTCTTGAGCAATTTCACACCTAAAAGAGAAAAAAAGAGGTTAATAAATTAGAATCAAAATAGATGAAAAGATAAATATAATATAATGTGAGTGCCCAAAAAAAGAAATATGCTAACTTTCTTTGGTAATTGAAAAAATATGAAACTCCTAGAAGCTATATCATACCAATTGATTCTGTGATCGGAAGAACAATTTCATCGGGAGCTGGTCCAGGAATCGCAGACGGCCTAAAAAATTAAAGACAAAAATTAGTGAAAGAAATCATAATTCCAACAATTTAAGAACAGAACATGCTGAAGCTGGTACCCTTGACTTTAGAGGAGATAAAGCTAGCACAATGAAAGCCAAAGTTACCATTGTGCTGGTGTTGGATGATCATAGAGGATGCTTAAAACTTTATTCCTGCCCATCTAAAGTTTCTGTCTCATTTTCTATTTCCCATTCCCTCTTTTTTCCTCTATACACACACAAAATCCAAATAGAGGCTGCAATTCACCTCTCAAATTACATTTCCTTCTCTAGTTATTCTCTTGATTATGTCCTATTCTTGCACATTTTCACCACCTAAACTACGGTTATTCTCCATTTTTTACATAATACCTAAATTAAAATATCTTCAAATTGCATTATATATTTGCATGCCAATATGGAAATTTACCATCAAGAGGATCAACAAATGGGGTTAAGTTCAACTAGAAATCAAACTTTCACATGATTAAAATAAATAATCAGCATCATGGAAAGTAGTTCAACTAGAGTATCAAATTTTCAAGTGGTTAAAATAAAAAATTAACGTTTTGATAAGTAGTTCAAATAAACAATTAAAATCTTACCTTTATTTCAATTTTAATCATCTAATTGAACCATTTATTATGATATTGATCCTCCATATTAACCACATGAAAGTTCAATCCTCAATTTGAACTACTTAACATAATATTAATTCTTTATTTTAACCATTTGAAAGCCCAATCCTCTATCTGCACTTAACCCCAAATGTTAATCCTCTTATGTATAATTCTCCCTTTCCAAAATTTGGCTATTAGTTTAGAAATTAAGAAAAAGACACATGTGTCTTTTCCTTTGAGGAGGAGAAGCAGGAAAATTTGGTATGGTTGTGAAGAGTATTGGTGGAAAGTGATATCTCGAGCCAGCAATGAATTGGCAGGTTTGTACAGAAGGCAGATTAAAAATTAAGCTCTAATGTGTATTTGTTGGCACCTTTGCTGCCAGGCGCCATATATTTCTGCAATTGTTAAGACCATCACTTAGATAAGCAGAAAAGTAAGTTTATGCATTGAACGTGGTGGCTTCAGGTCCAATTAGGCTTGAGAGCTAGCGTTGTACCAGTGGTATATACAGGTAAATCCATCACAATAGCTGCATCTGCAGTTACCCTAAAAAATGAGCTAAAAGCTAGACAAAAACCTTTGCTGTTGTTCTTTCTCAGCCTGTTTGCGAGCAAACTCTGCAGCAGTAAATCCAAATGTATCGAATTGAGACGATGTAGACAGAGAACGACCCTCCAACTCCTGCCATGCATCAATAAGAAATCAGCATATTATAGTAAGTTTGTGACTATTGCAGTGCTCATGTTGGACCTTCCAACAGAGACAAGATGAGCTTAACACAGCTGGACGGTTTTCCAATAAAGATAGAAAACATATCAAAAGAACTTCAGAAGCAAATATGGAGACTGGATTAAAAAACTACAGAACCAATTAACTAAAGAAAGAACATCAATTGATAACTCAAACAACTGCATCATTGAGCCAGTGGAATACACATCGAAATACAATAAAGCTTTCTATTAAAAGGTGTCCCACAGTAACAACGAAATAAAAGTTGGTAGGCGGGCAGAAAAGAGCACTTCCTGATACCCAAGTATGTACTGTTCAATACCAAGATGAGCTGAAAGTTCTTCCTGAGTACTATGATTTTGTCATCCGGTTCAAAGGCAACTAACCATATGGTATACATCCATCCATTCTATCGAATTTGCCACAGAATAAATACACTATAAGAACCATCACTACTTTTTTCAGGGGAAGACCATTGAAGTCATTGACATGGCCAGTGTCACCTTGTGTAAATTTCATTAGAGAATTGCCAACAGACATTGTTTATTGAATCAAAACTTAAATAAGCCTCTATAATTATGGGCTATCAACAAGACATTAGTATAACATAGGAAATATAACTAGTCATGAAAACCCCAGAGAAAGAAAAAAGAAAATAAGGGGTGTAGGGGGGTGGAAAAAACAGAGAGAAACATAGGAGAGAACTAACTCCCTTTTATAATATTTATTTATTTTTAGTCGTTAGTAATGCAAACTGGTACTCAAAAGCATTAATAAAAGGCAAAAACTTGCAAAGCCACTAAAACTAGATACATTAATTTGGAATGCTGATAGCCAACAGTTAAAATTTGCCGAGATATTATCAGTATTTACAAACTAACAGTACCATCTATAAATATCAAACAGCGTAAAACTCATAATTTGGCCAAAGTAGGTCAGGAAGATGCGTTAGAGCATAAATCACGCCTTTAAGGAAAATATATCTGAAAGAACTAAGTAAAAATTATACCGCTTTCTCATCTTCATCCAAAAAATTGAAGACGCTCTGTTGTTTGACTTCAGCTCTGCTTTTCCTGGATGAAGTAAAAGACTGTGGAGCCCAACCTGATAATATGTCCAAATAAACCAATCTCAAAAATGTGAATTTCAAAGAAACTCATGAATATATAGAAAAGGATTTAAAAGTTAATTACCCTCTTTTGAACCCACTGTATTGTAATATCCAGCAGAAAAACCTCCTGTAAATGCTCCGTGGAATCGTCTTCGTCCTTCTTCATCTCTAACCTGGAGAATTAAATTACGTGTAAGATTATCAACAAAATGAAATTCATGCATGCACAAATTGTGCACATTCATTAAAATAGAAAAACATTTTTTCTACTGCAACTACCCATAGTTACATTCCAAGTTTTAAGTATCTCAAAATATCATGTACATAATGACATATTAACAGAGTCATTTCTTTAATATCACAGCAAAGTACAGCTGCATTGATGTTTCACATCTAGGTTTAGGAATTCCATCCAAGTATAACAGAAGTCCAAGTTTAAACTAATTAGAAAATTGGATTCCTGGTCTTGGTCTCGGTAGGAAGCAAACCAAAGTGACAATAGGCCATTATTAATTCTTAGTGCTACCAGCTTTCACACTTGGAAGCCCATCAGATGTCCCACCATAGTCAGTACACTATTCACTTGAGTAATTCTCTTATGACTGCCATGTCCACTCTAATTTGTTCTAACCAAATGCAGCACACACTAGAACATAACTTCATTTTGTTCAAAATAATAATGTTGTGCAAAAACAAAACAAATTCCAAATTTTCCATTGAAATCTGGTGCCAGAACAGATTTCATTCAGTGAATATCCTCTGTCTATAGCTTTGAGAAAGACACAACACAAAACTTTAAACAATGGATTTTACTGAATTATATGCATATTATTCACTCTACACAATGACATGGAAGAAAATCCTAATCAAGTTACCAAATTGCCACATAAATTCCAAATAATAATCCTCCTTTTTTTTTTCCATTGCAAAAGTAAAACATATATTTTGCTCCACTCCTAATCTACTCCAGTTTTACAGAAGCAAATGAGAGCATGACAAGCACGCTTTGTTTCCATATTTATGAAAACCCACATCACCAAGAAGGACACAAGTAATTGCCCTAGTACTACTACTCAACCAAGTTTCTGCTCAAGGATAGAATACTATTTCATAGTTAAAACATCCGACATCTTTTATGTGGAAGAACATGCCCATCTATCTACAGCGTCCGCAGGTCATGCAGAGTCAATGATCTAACAATAGATCAAAACTATATTCATTGATATTTTGGATATCTATCATTGCTCTACTTCCAATATCTTCCCATTGCCTAAACCAAATGTAATGATATGACAGTGGCAATTGAGCAACATAACCATTAACCACCAATACACTGATGCAAAAAGAAGAAATTTTCCACTCCAGGCAACTGAACGCAACTCGTACAGCTACATAATCACCAATCCGCAATCCATAACAATCAATTTCATCTTCTGTACATTAATACAAACTGTTTGCCGAACATATTGCAGCTATATAACAACAATTCTAACTCAAAACTTCAAATTCGATAAAGCGATAAAACAAAATACCTCCTGTTTCCAAGATGGAAGCGAACGGAGGTTACCGGAGGACTCAGCGAGAGCTTTCTTCTTACGACTGGTGAGTTCCTCCTCGCGCTCAATCGGTGTTCCGAAGAACACGAAGTCCTCTTCGTCGTAATCCATATTTTTTCACTCGCTCTCCGTCACAATTCGTTCTCTCAACTGCTCTGAAACCCTAATTCGTCTTTCTTCTCATTCAGTAATGGTTTTCTGTAAGCCTTCGAATTAAAAGTTTAATCAACTGATAATTCCATGGATGTAGAAACACAAAGAAGAAAAATGGGGAAGAAAGGTGGTGAATGGCGGGGCCCAGAAAACAAACTGAAGGTTGAAGAAGATTCGACATTCTGAATTTGGGCCCTAAGGGCCAATCCAAGGTCCATTTATATGCAATTTGCAGCAGATCATGGGCCTGATCTACAAGATTGCTAATTGTATATTGGAATCGGAGATTGCAGAGAAGACCCAATACAGATATAAACCATGGATTAGACCTCATCTACAACAGGGCTGTGGGACGTGTAAGATATGATTTTAAGCAAACATATATGCTATTTTTTCAAAACATGCAGATACGTGAAATATGCAATTTTTTCAAATCATGTAATTTAATCGAGAGGAGACAAATTTCCTTAAGGTTCACTAAAATCCTTAATAAAAGGAAAAAAAATACAATTTTGTTAAAAGATCCAATATTTAGAAAGAGGCAATCGTGCAGTATGCGATTTTTTACTTTATTTTTTCAAAGACATGGAATCATAAAAGATGTAATTTTCAAAAAAAAAAAATTCAAACATGACGAAATAACACTAAAAGCTCTAAGTCATATGCTCCAATGATTATTGGCAGCTATAAGGGTGTTAGTAGACCTGGGTTCAAGCTTAAATTGAACTGGAACCAATTTGAAACTATTAAATCAAGGTTTAACGTTTCGTTGAACCATACTCGGCTCACCTAGAGTCAGTTTTAAGTCGGTTCACAAGATATATTAATTTACAGGCCAATTTTTAAACTTGTAAATTGAATGTTCAATAATTTTTCTTTTGTTTTTAGGTTTGTAATATATATATATAATATGTATATTGTATGCATATATTATATTACATATGTTAATGTCTATTATATATATGATACATGTATAATACTTTAATATGTATAATATATATGTTATGTTAATATGTAGAATACATAATAATATGTATAAATATATAAATGTTAATATAATATATACAATATATAATATGTATAGATATATACGTAATTTGCAAAAAAGAAAAAAGAAAAAGAGAAAATCTAGTCTAAGCTTACCGCTTTAGATTGGTTGAAGGCTTAAACTGTCTAGACTTACATACCGCCTAGACCTGTAAAACCAACAGGTCCTTGATCGATTCAGGCTCGCTACAAACAAACCGATTCCAGTTCAATAAAACGCTATGCCAATTCTATACAGGTTCACAATTCAGAACCTGTCTTTCCCTAAGTCTAAGTGTTAACCAACTTTAGTAGGTAGAGCTCATAAGAAACCCTTTATTGATTTGGAATTTCATTGCTTGGAAGTGCTCCAATTGATCCAAATTGATATTAAATTAAACTTCAAGAATCTTAATTAGCAAATCATAGAGAAATTTCAAATTTGCTAGTTATTCATACTAAAAATATGTAATTAAGTTGAGGATTGGGTTATTGGATGGTTGAAAACCTATCTTAGGGTTTAATATCAACCAATTTGGTTCACTTAAGTGAGAAATCAAAGATTTTTCTAAGGTTTATAAATTTTTTGGCTAGTTTGATTGTGATTTCAAGTTCTTTGTAGAAGAATGTATTAAAAACAAATTTGAAACTCAAAGTTGCAAGAAATAAGATAAAATTGTTCCACTTTATTCTCGCCCATTTTTTAGATGTTAGTTGCCTATTTGAAAAGATTTAGATATGGTTTTAATTTACTTCTTGTATTCAATTTGTGATTCTTATTCTTGATGAAGTTCTTCCTTAAATTGACAATTAATTTGAAAATTATACCTAAAACGAGTTTGATTTTCTTACAAAAGTAAACTCCCTTAAGTTACCTACTACATCACAAATTATGCTTCAAGCTTCAAACTAAGAGGAGGAAGAAGGGGTTAAATTAATCAATCTTGTGCTCTACATGCCTCTCATGCATGTTGAGAAGAACCTCTAGGATCTAAACTCACATTCATCACCAAATGAGACACAACCCATGATTGCTAAGCAAATGGCTCATGATAGGTCATTTTAGGCAACTAAATTTTCTCCTCTACTTCTTCTACTTTTACTTCAAATTTTTCTAGATTGCTCCAAATAGCTATCATCATTTCTTCTTCTTCTTATTAAGCTTATAAAGCTTCTCTTGGAGTATTCGCTACTCAAATTTTACATAGTAGACTTCTTACGCTCAGAGTAATTATTTCCTTCTTCTCTTTTCTTTTTTTTGTTCTTTCTCTTTAGAACTTTTTCTATGCTAGATTTCCATGGTTGTAATCAAACTTCGTATAATCAAGAGTGCTCCTACTTTTCTTACTCGTAATACAATTAAGTTATATAGCTAGAAGACTTATATCTTCTCCCCTTTACCCTAGTCTTCGCATTTAGATTCTAAGTCATTTTCTATAGCTTTAACTTACTTTTATATTCATTTTTATAAACCACATCAAACTCATATAACATAAGTTTTTATCTAAGCTCATTGAGTGATGTCTTGGGTATTTCACATGCTTCCTCCATTGTATTCCTTTTGGCATCCTAGTCTTTAGATAATATTCCGAGAATATTCCTCTTAGGATCAAGGTTAAGATATCATCTTCCAAGAGATGTAAGCTTATTTACAAAAGCAGTAAATATGTTAAACACATCTTACTAGGTCATACTTCATATTCAAATTAATATATCAACTCTATTCTTCTTTATAGTATTAGATAGTGTTTGGTTATAAGATTGAACTGGATAAAGAAAATTGGACAGAATAAGTATTAGGAGAACTGGATAATACAAACTTATTATACTATATTTGGTTTGTATAGTATTAAACACAAAATTTATATTAAAAAATTAATTATTTATATTATAAAATTAAATAATTTTTATAATATTTAATGAAATTAATATTCATTAACTTAATATTATAATATGGAGAGGTATTTCAAGGAATATAAAATATTTTTTTATTTTTATCCAATAAATTTTATTTTTATACTGTGATTCAAATGGAATAAAATTTAGATATTTTATCCAATCTATTAGTTTAATTTTTATCTAGTCATCAAACAAATTTACGAACTAAACATGCCGCAAAATTTTTTGTCCAACTCAATACCATAAAAATTATACAACCAAACGTTACCTTAATCTCCTCATTCGCAATCATATAACTTATCTTAGATTTCTTTAGTACCATCAGATGGAGATACCAAATTAAATACGCAGGGAGAAATGTCATTTAGCAATAAATGCTTGGCTCTAGTCTAGCTTTACTGGACTCATCCTTCACATTCTCCATTGTAGTCATTTTAGTTTGAACATCCCCCTCCCAACTCTATAATAATCCATTATTTGAAATCAGCGACCAAATGAAGGTTTTCATCTTACATTTTTGACATCCCAAAATTCTTCGTTGAATCTACGTAGTACAATATACAATATAGTATAGTGTAACATAGTATAACATATTATTATAGAGTTAGAGGAATATAAAAAATCAGATACAGGTATATAAAGTGGAGAAAAAATCCAACTATCCAGTCTGCCTAATGACAAAGCACTTTTGAGAAATGGAAGACATAGGACAATTTTTAGCCGACAATGATGGATGGTCATTATGGTTTAAAACATCGTGGTTCATTTGACCTCTACCTCCATTGTTGTCTCTACAGAATCATGTTTAGTGTTGCTTAAGAAATGCCACACTCTTCTCGTGTTATGTCTCTATCTAAACATCTTCTATAAAACACGATGTCAAATGTCTAATGAAATTCGTGGTTTTCTTCTACTTTGCCGTGGAATGTGACTGAGTCACAAGTGCTTTTGTGCAGCAAACCGGTTGCACAAACATGTGGGAGAATGAACCGCGGGGTCCACATTTTCCAAGCATGCATAGGCTTTAGCAACTGGGCATTATGCCTATCACTGAAACAATTCAAGTGACATGTAAGCTATATTTAATCTTTAGAAATGCAAAATATAAATGGAGCAAATCTAAATCCTAAATCTTTAATTCAAAATAAATATTTTGCTTAGGAACAGTGTGAGATTAAGATTTTGAAAATCCAAACTTACCTCATAAGTTAGTATTAACCCTCTTACTAAAACTAACTAAACAAGTTGTAAATTGAAATGCAAATTACAAAAGTAATGCGTACATATCTCTAGCAGCACTCTATTTTTTTTTTTTTTATATAACATTCTGTGTAAATAGCTCATGTGGACTTGCAAGCTTGGGTTTTAAATTTTCAAATCAAATTTAAATTCGATATTTGTAGATCCACACTCTTAATAGGACATATTTCTATGCACCAAATAATAAGGGACATGTGACAAATCCCACAGAACATCACAACTGAAAGTTTTGGACGGGGCGTTTGCTCTCGGTGGAGTTAAAACAACTCACTAATAAATCTTGATGATCATCAAGTGCTACCTTTGAAAACCCTGTTGATCGATGGGAATCACCAAAAACACTAATACACTAATGCTGGTATCAAAGGGCAATTGCCAAATGGAATACCACTTTGGATGCCCTCTAGTCGGACATGGTCCCATAGGTCTGATGATGTGTCAACATCCTTGAAAACCAGTAAGGCAGTAAAGAAAGAGGCATCACTACGTCAGTTCACAGGGTAGGTGATGAAGTCGTGTCTGTCTCTCGTACCAGCAAAAGCTCGGCAAATCCAGTAATAGTTGATGCCATCATTATATAGCCAACTAAATAGTACTAATGGACGTCTTGCCTGGTAGACAATGGCTAGACATTAAACAACGGACAGGAACTCGTGTAATGTCGTTTAAAATGTCTAAACTTATGAGGAATGACGTTTGCTTTGCTTCATCCCTTTATATTAGGGATAGAAAAATTATATGGAAAATCAATTTTTAGGGTTGTGTTAAAATAGAAGATTAAACTTTATATAACTAATTTGATTTGATATGTCCATTATCTGATAGGTAGTGTTATATATGGCTATTTATTGCAAATAAAAAAAATATTTGAAAAGTAAAGAAAAAAAAAAAGGAAGGTACTAAAGAATTTTGGAAAAAAGAAGAAAGTGCAAAAAATAAAAATTAAATAATAAATATATATAAATTAATGTAATTAATAAAAATTAAAAAATTGAAAAAAATATTAAGAAAAAAAGTGTAAAAAATTAAAAAGAAAATTTGAACCAATCGCTCAAAGGCAAAGAGCCGAGGGACAACTGGCAACCCTCCTTCTCAGGTCAACGCTAGCTACCTTCTGGCCTTGTATGTCTAAAGCAACTACGATATGCCCTATTCATTTAAAAAAGTAAGTCATTCATTGATCCATCGTCATTTAAAAGAAAAAAGAAAAAAAAAATGGGTAGAAACTCTATTAAGTGGCTTGACCTAATAGCAACTAATCCAATTTCCATTTTATTTTATTTGTTCTTAAAGAAACATGGTGTCTGCCTACTATTTGGAAGGAAGCAACGCGTTAGTACAATGGTTAAGAGTACTATTGGAGGACACATCTTAGGAAGATTAGAATGACTTTTGACAAATTTATAATAATTTTAATCTTAATGACAATGTTTTATTTCAAGAGGGTGAGGCAATGTTATAACTAAAAAAAAGAAACAAACAAAAGCACCTAAGTGGCAAGACAATTAAAAGATGTATAACCAATGTTATGTTTAGTTTTACAATTGAAATTTAGTTTACAAGAAGATCACAACTTAATACAATAGTAGGTGTAACAAATCTAGAGATTGTAACCAACTCTCGGATATTGTATCACGTATAGTATAAAAAGAAGAATAAAAGAATAGAATGTAGCTTACAAACTCAAATAATTGGTGCCTCGACATATCATGAGCTTAGCCTGTTAAAAAAGGCTATCCCTCATCAATACCTCATAAACAACAAAACACTGCAGTTAGATTTCATACACTTACATTCATACAAGAGGGAGAGATTTCAAAAATTAGTGCTTTTACCTTTGAAGCGTGAGTGTGAGAGAGAGAGAGAGAGAGAGAGAGAGAGAAAAGGATCACATTCAATATGCTTTTAGTCATTTCTAGAGTAGGTTTTTCTTTAGTGATCAAACACTACATACTTAGTTGGTCAAACGATCGACTTTTTTAAGTAAGTAGTGTTGACTATTGTTTCCATGGGGGGTTGTAAATCGCTGCACTCGAGCGTTAGGCCTTTACCTTTGATTTTAGAGATGTAACCTGCAAAACATGTCAAAGATGTCCTTGGCTTAGGTATTCCGACACTTGAGTTAGTAAATGGGAGAATAAGTGGTAGAAAAATAGTCAAGTTGAGATGAGTTCATCATACCTAAGGTCTCATCCTTATTTATATGTAATGAGATCATTCACTCTTTCAAGAAAGTTGTTCATAAGTCTTGCTTAGAACTAGCTATCCCAATCAAGAAAGTGCATCACCATAAATTGGGAAAGCAACTTATGGACTAGTCATTTTGATTGGGTAAGTACCCCTTAAGGGTGTACAGATCAATTAAGCAAGTGACTCTTAATAAATTTTCGAGGGTTTCATCTTGCCGACCTCATGTCACTTGGGAGGCCAACTTAAGATGAGATTGTCTAAGATGGGACTATCCAAATAGTATGGTACTGACGAGCATTAACTCTGGGCCAAGCTTTAACTAATCAATTTAGCTGGTTCTCTCTTTATCATTTAGGCTCACTAACGTGTTTTTGGCTCGAATTGGGCCTCATATGCCTAAGCCTAAAATTGCTTGTCAAGAGGTAGCAACCTACTAAGGTATATAGTTGCTGCTTGAACCACTAAAGGTTAAGATAGCTTATTCTATTTTTATTTTTTAATTTTCTACACTTTTTCTTTCTTTTTTTTTCCATTCTTTTGTATTAATTACATTAACTTATATATATAATTATATATTTTTTATTTTTAGCTATTTTTCTAAATTTGGTGATACCTTTCTTTTTTATATATTTTTTTCAAATATTTTATAATTTGATATAACTTTTTTTGCCTTTTTTCTCTTTCCTATTTGCACTAAAATAACCATAGAAGCATTACATCAATGGCACCTATCAAATAACAACTATATCAAATGAATCTGATAGCATTATAATGTGTTATGACTACATTTCTATTTAAATCATATAGTGTAATATTAATTTTTTATTTTAATCACTTGAAAATTCAATCCCTAAAAGAACTTGACCTCAAATATCGATCACCTTCATTGTAATTTTCTCTATTAGGGATGAAATTCTTAAATGGGAGTTTTCCATCTTACAATTTATTTTTTATTTTCATTTTAGGACCTTGATTTTTCTTTAAAACAAATCAAAATAAGATTTTCTTTACTTTGCCTTTTTTATTAGTTTGTCGCTCTCCATTTAAAATGTTTGTTAACATAAGATGACTTGACATCCTATTTTCACTCTTATTCAAGAACGTAGTTCTTGAAATAAGAACAACAAAAACAATTCTAAAATTTAAAAATATAAAAGACTTACAATATGTTTAGTTGATTACATACCAATCGAAAAATAGTTATTCTTTCCCTATACATCTATAACTATGTTAAGTTTGTAGAATAGCTATTCAATAGAATTTTTATTATGGTAGAATGAGAAATTGCAATTATTTCTAGCATCAAAGAAATGGCTATCCATCGGCAAATGGATAGGCAAGTGGATAACCATTTTAGGTAGTTTGATTCTAGCTTTTACTTTTGGTTATCGAATGTCTATGGAATCTATAGCTACCCATGAGACCTTAACCAATAGTTAAGCTATAAGGGTATATTGATTTTTTAAATATATCCCTAATTTATTAGCAATGTCATTTTAATTCTAGTGAAACAAAGAGCTATTACTTCTTCCTATTTCTTGTGAATTGCAACTCTATTGTTATCTTATTCCATCCAACAAATCCTTATTAGATCATTTTAGTAAATTCTTTTTTTTTTTTATGAATCATCAATGGAATAAGTAAGTCACTACACAAAATATACAGTTGATGCCAAAAGATGACATCATCTAATTATTGTAGATATTCCATTTTTGTCTCATTTCAAAATATTAAAAAAAAAAGCAAAATTCTAAAAAAATATATGAAAAATAAGAAAACATGAAAGTTTAGGATTAGAAGGAAAACCCCCAAAAAAGCCTTAACTTAAGTTATAAACATGTAAAATCTAGAAAAAAGCCAAAATAAGAAAATATAAGAAGAAAACAAAAATTTTGATGTTATTAGAATGAACTTTTGAGCCATAGTATGTATAGAGGGCCATTTCGATAATGAGCTCTTAACCTAAACTAGTGCCATGAACCAATGTAATAAGCCGGTGACATGGTCCAAGAAATTAAGCCAAAGCAAGGATGTTTTAAGGAGATACAACTTGAAAGGCTTGAAACAAGGATCGTTAAACCTATTATTTTGCTAATGGCCTTACTCAATTGATTTTATGTGCAAAAAGTGGGCTCGAAAGAGGTCTCTTTAAGCCCTCTTCGTATTTGTTCAACCTTAAAATGAGCTATTTAGACTTAAATAATAGTTATGCGTTTATTTTATTATTAATGAGCTTATATTCTTTTATTACAAGCCATTGGGCCTGTCATAGCCCATGGCTCAAGCTCATGATCCATATGAAGAGAAAGAATGATTTCTAGCTACTAGATCATCTAAGACCATCCGATGGTTGCCAATAATACCATATCTCAATCATCTATCTTAGAGTAATCCAACGACTAAAGCTTGCTCTTAAAATCTATATATAAGAGACTGCTCATCTCATTCAGGTCATTTTAAGTATTAGTTAGCTTAAGACAAATATGGAAGCTCTGCTAAAGTTGCTCTACTAAAGATAAAACAAGCTACTCAGTGAAAAACGAATCAAGAATATTCAAAAAACGCAAGGCTTTATCTTTTGCACATGTGTACAAGTAATTGAGTTTACATGTTTCTCCTCCTACAAATCTCTCCATTACATCCATACATATGTCATCAGATCAAATGATCTCTAGGATCGACCATCACACTTATAACACATGACTGATTGTCAATAGTAACCCACTTATAATATGTATGTAAGATCTAATAGAAATTGAGATACTTAGTCAAATAAGGCTTTATTTTTATCAAAATAATAAAAAATTTTACTCAAGCTAAGCCAACAAAACTTAAAATTATGAAATAGCATGATTTAAGCAAAACATGGCTTCAAATTGGGCGTTGTTTAAGTTCAAATTGGGTAAAAAACAAAAATTAAGTTTTGAACTGATAAAATCGATATTTAAATGGAGCTTAGTTTTTCTATCAAATTGGTTGTATTCAAATATTATATTTCATGCATATACATATAAGTTCAAATATTGCGAACCAAGTAGTTTGGGCAAATTATTAGTCTAAAATCCCTCTATATTAGGTTCAAATAAGTTTGGTTACAATTTAATTGCATAAATAAATCAAAATGGGCCTCTGGTCTAGTGGCTAAGGGTAAGTAAAGGTTTGAGCCCCTACTTAAGCATTTCTTATTTTATTTTATTTTGTAAAAAAAAAAATTAAAAAATCCAAATGTAAGGGCTTGTCTATGAACCAAACATAGTGTATTATGTTTGATGAACAACTTCCTCATCTACCTTTAGTATCTTCCTTATAAGTATGCTATGGGAGTCTATTCAAGCTTAAAAATGAGCTCATTTGGAACTCCCCGTTCTAGTAACTTGATCAATCAAGCTATCGAAAGGTTATTTGGTTCTAGAAGCAAAGCTTGTCATTTGGAAAGAAAAATTAATTATAAACCTTAACATTTGATCTTCAATTTTCTTAACATCCAAGCTTTAATCTTTATAAATAGGATTCCTTAAGCTCAAAAGAAACAATAATTTCCCTTAGTGCACTCAAAGTTCTTAAAATTGAGCTCTTTCTCTCTCTCTAAAACCTTATCACAACTTACTTTCTCTCTCCAATTTATTGGCTAAAACCGTCACTCCTTCAACTAAATTAACAATAGAAAGCTACTCATCACTACTTAATCTTCTTAGAGACACCCTCTTACTATCTTAAACCAATGCAAAAGGCTTCAATTGAAGGAACCTTAGTCCATTATCAACAACCCATTTGAGCCACCCCATTCTTGGCAAGTTGCTACTGAATAATTACAACCAAATAACAACCAACACTAAGTTAGGCTGTTTGGACACACCCTAAAGCTTAGGAGACTACTACATTGCCTTGAGTAAGCATCATGAATCCTTCTCATTTCAGTGGCATGTAACCAACCTAAACTAGCGATTGGTCCTACCAAAACTCAATCTACTAACATTATAGCATCATTACATAACTATCTATTCATGATCATCATTGCACCATTCATCACTCGACATGCACCATGTTATCAACTTCATTTTAACATCTATTACATATGTATATCTAGATTCACCAAATTAAAACACTTCAAATCAACTAAATCTCCATATCATCAAGTGCCATAGTCATATGTAATATGTCATCATCTAATTTCAAATCTCAATCGATTCAAACTTCATTCTTCTTGGGACAAATAACCACCAGATCTACTAAATTAAACTATAAATCAAGGAAGCTTATCTTGCTTAGTAGCTTTCAAAACTCTGTTAGGCTTGAATTAACTTTAATGGATGAATCCTTTAGCTTTCTACAAGTTATGAATTGGATAGAATATTAAGATTAGAATCATTTAAAATACTTGATTCCTTATTTGAAGCAACAAAATGATCGAATAAATCTAAAATTGAATTTCTATAAGATCTTAGCAATAGTGCCATGCTTAGAGAGGGAAGAGGGTGTTTTAGACTTTTCCCTCAAATTTGAAACGATTTATTTAATTATAATAATTTAGATTTTAGCTTAGACATCCACGTAAATTACTAAGGTAACCTTACTCATTAAAGGCATGAAGTAAGGTTACATTAATTTGCTATAACCTCCTTATAAAAAGTTTAGGTAGATGAATTATTAGAAATATTTTACTAGTTTAATTATTGCTAGGATCCTTTTAGTAATTTTGTAACTAATCCCTTTCCTTAGCACTTATATAACTTGAAATTTGAAATGCCTATTCTACCCTTTAAAATTTAATTATTTAAACTCCTTTTAGTAATTTTATTATTTTTCCTTAACTTGGGTTAATTTATGATGCCTCAACATGTATTTTGAAACACTCCTTAATAATATCCATATTACAATACAAATTTAAGTTTTAGTACAATAAAAATAATAGTGAGTAGTTAGGCAAATAAATATAGTTATATAAACAAAAATGTTTACCAAAAGAAATAATGAATAAATATGTTTGGTAGATAAATCTAATGGTAAGATAAATAATTGCAAATTAATTAAATTGTAGTTGTAATTAAACTTCTCTCATTTAAGGGTTCTTTTTTTTTTTTTTTCATTACCCTTTACTATGGTGCAATAGGTTATGGCATATGGCACAACTATAATCTGCATAACACCTAAATTCTATAAAATGCAAGTAGATATATAGATGGAGGGTTTGTTTTTGGTCTAGTTACTAAATTGATCATACTATGATTACTTTTGTGTGTAGTAAATATCCTCAATTTATTACAAATCATGTCTATCAATAGTGAAAACGACATGTCAACAATAAAAATGAAGTTATTGATATTTTTTATAGAAGCTTTTGATAATTTTTATAAGGCCGTTAATAATTGTTTTTTTAGTATTAATTGACACTATTTTACTATAAATGGAACATAATTTATTGAATTTAAAAATGATAATACTGTATTATTACTTTTAAGTGATGAAACGGTAAAATTTTTCACATTAGCGATGGAGTTCATCTATTCAAGGAAAAAACGACGGAGCAGTGCCTTGTACAAAATCTTCAGAGACAAGGGATAAAAAAGAAGGATAAATTAATTTTATAAACTACGGTTTATCTATTTCAAAATCATATATTAACAGACAAAAACGTGACATTTATTCTCCAAGTACTTCCAATCTACTGTGTTATGTCTTTAACTTTGCGACTATTTACTGTTTTTTTCGGCTTCAAGTCAAAAGAGACGGTCAAGCAAAGCCAAATCCTTCTTCCCAATCCCACACAAAGAAAGTGATACATCACTCACGTTGTCCCCTTAAGATTCCTTTCTTTTACTTTCATTTTATTTCCGATTTCTCTCTCTCTAGACCAGTGGGTGGGTCCTTCTGTGTCTCTTTTGTCAGGATTCTCTTCCAATGAGTATAACCAAGGTACCAAGGGAGGGATTTGGCCAAGATGAGCAACTACAGATGAGAGATTTTGGGTGTTGTTCGGCGATGAGTTAAAAATAAGCTGAAAAACAATTTGTTTTTTTAGAATATAGCCAAATTGTATATTACCATAAAAAAGTATAAAAAGTTAGTATATACAATACATTATATCAGAAAATACATGATATCATGAGAAAGTGCAAGAAAGAAAAAGAGAAAAAAATTATTGACTTTCAGTGAGAGTAATTTTTAAATTGCTTAATAGCAAAATATTTTTAAAAACACCAAAAATCTTATTAAAAGCTATAAATCATGTGACTTGCAGCGATAAATACAAATAAAAATTTTGATAAATGAAAATACCTATAATCAATCATATTAGTCATTGAAAAATGGTTGAATAATTATCAAATTTACATTATGTACATGAACATCTTTTTTTTTTTTTTCTAATGAATTTATTGATTTTAGTACAATGTGATATTTGTACTAAGAATTAAGAATATAATGGTCTAATGTAACGGTGTCTGCGGAGTCTATATTAGAATTTTATATTTAGAGGCCCCACAAGTGAAATAAAAGAGAGAAGAAACCAGAGAATATAATCTCCCCAAGACACGCACATAAAACACACATTCTATTTGTGACATCCTCTCTCTCGCAAATAAAACAAGCCCTTTTGTCTTTAAGGATTTTATTGCTTGTCCTAAAGACTTGCATTACCTACTCACATGAAGACAGACATGTCTAGGAATTCTCAGGGCTCAACATCAAAGAGACACTTCCACTGGACAAACAAAGTTGGAAGTGAAGAAAACCTTGATGATGATGGTGTTGCGATCCCTCCTAGTTCAGCCTCAACAACTTTCTTGAAATCATCCTCAAAAACACATCCTAGTACCGAGTCCTACCATGACTCCAAAGAGCTGACCAGCAAGAGTGTCCAAAACGTTGCATCTCCAACACAAAGGAGGAAACTACAGGCTGTTGCAATTTCAAAGCTTCGTTCGATCGTGACAACATTTAATAGAAACCGTTTGCATTTGCAGCATGGTCTAGGGCCTCGTGTCATCGGCACACTTTTCGGGCACAAACGTGGCCACGTACATTTCGCATTCCAAAAAGAACCCGGCTCGGAACCGGCCTTTTTAATAGAACTAGCCACGCCGATAAGCGGGCTGGTTCGAGAAATGGCTTCCGGTTTGGTTCGAATTGCATTGGAATGCGACAAGGAGCATGACAAGAATGGCAAAAAAAGTGACAAGCAGCCGGTGAGGCTGCTAGATGAGCCGGTTTGGAGGGCTTACTGCAATGGGAAAAAATGTGGGTTCGCGACCAAGAAGGAGTTAGGTATCAAAGAGCAGAAGGTCCTGAGAGCGGTCGAGCCGATCTCGATGGGAGCAGGGGTGTTGCCCGTTGAAGGAGGTGAGGGTGAAATTATGTACTTGAGGGCTAAATTTGAAAGAATTGTGGGCTCTAGGGATTGTGAAGCTTTCTATATGATGAATCCAGATAACAATGGAGCTCCAGAACTTAGCATCTATTTGCTTAGAATTTAATGTCTAAGCTTGATCTAAGTCATCTTAATTACTTTCCTTTAGATTTTTCTTCTGTTAGGTTATAATATTAATTAGCTAATGATACTTTTTTAGCTACTAGTTCTTCAGTCCTGCTCCATTTTTCTTTCTTTCTTTCTTTCTTATTTTCTCTGTTTTTATGTTTTGAGCAAGAAAAAGGACAAAGTGGGGTCATTGTATTTTGTTTAGTTTTAGGTGGAGAGGGGGCCTATACGGTATAAGGATAATTTGTGGTGGAGGGTAATGAAGGTGTATATGCTTAGTTTTTATCTTTTATCAATGAGACAAAGGCTTATGTCTAATGATTACTCTTTTTTATCTTCCATTTCTATTGTGTTAATTCTTCTTTGTTGTTAGCAATGAGTAGTTCTTTTATTTGCCAAGTGAACACAAAGTTAGGTTTTGCAATTATCCTGCAAAGAAGCAGTATTTTGATTAATTTTTGAGATTTATGTATGAAATTTTGAAAAAGGAATTAAAAATATGTATAGTTTACCATTTTAGTAGCTTGTATGTCCTTTAATATAATCTTGGGTCAAGCCATTAAATCCAGATAAAGTAATCTTCCTTTACATATTCACCTAACCGAGACACTTACTTTGATATATCAGGATATCGAGAAAATGAATAGCTAACAAGGACTCCTGATATCCAAACCACTAATATGATATCATTGTGTTGGATAGCCATTTATTCCTTTCTTTTGTCCTGTTTTTAATACCTTGTTTCCTTGGCTTCAACTTTGTTGGTTTTGTCCTGTTTTTAAGGGAATAGGATTTGTTTGTTTCCGATGCTTGAAGCAAATGATCAACTGCTGTTGCTATTCAAGTCTTACTGTGATGGGCCAAGAACAACGACAAAATAAGCAGAAACGGATTTAATTAAGTGGCTTTAGATCATTATATTTGTCATCATAAGAAATTATAATTTTTAATTTTCCAATCATTTATTTATTTGGTAATGGGCGAAACAATCAATGTTGATCGTAATATTAATTATAAGCATATCTAGCCTTAGTAGCCTACTCTATCCGTAGCATCCCTTTAGAAGATTGTTGATTGTGGAAAAGCAAAAGTGATATTTGTTTTAATCTCTAAAAGATAAAGGCAAAATATTATATTAAACAAAACCATCATAGGTATTAATATTCAGAATGCACAGCTGTTTTATATTTTTATTATTTTCCTTTTCTTTTTATTTTTATTCATCGTATAAAATCATATCATCCTTTTTATGAGATCTATTATGTTTGATGATTGGATGAATTTTGTTCTTTTACAGAAAATGGCCATTTTGACACTTAAAAGATGTATATGTTTTATTCGGTTGGATTATCATATCTTTAACTCTTCGTTTCTCAAGTCTCTTACACCAATGTTTGATTAATATAAAACAAAATTCAGCTTTGTATTGAAAGGCTTCCAGCACTAGCAATTTCCATTATCAATTATTTAAGATTTTCTTAATAAATGCCTATTAGAATCCCACATAACCCGTTTAAATGAATGAAATTTGTAATCGTCTTTAGTTCAAATCAAAGATAAAATCTTAAAAAATTAAGATAAAATAGAAAACTTAAGAATAATAGTTCTTGAATTTAGTTATGAATAAATTAATGATCTTTTTTGGTTTTTTACAAGTGCTATTTATAATATTTTCTAAAATAACTAATTTCCTAACAAACTTTATTTTCTTACTTAATTAACTAATCCTAATAATTACAACTACTCATTAAATTACCTAACTAATATCTAAATTTACAATAATTTTCCCCACCCTTACAAGAAACCTTATACTCAAGGTTCTAAAAAGAACAAAAGAATTAATTAACTAATATAATTTAGTAGTATTAAAAAATCATTAAAAAGATCTTTAATATATATTTCATTCTTTAAGATAATGAAGATAATATTCATCTTTGTGATATATCGTGAGAGCATTTTCTTGTTCTTTTGGCTCAAGATTTTTGCATATCGCAGAGTCTAAAACTTAATTTACAAAATTCTTTATCCCCCGAATTTTATGTTCATAATTAGTGTTGTTGAGCAATATGGATTTTCGTTCTCTAGTTAAATTTTTCATAAAAACATCTACTTTTGATGTTATTGTATGTATAAAGCCAATTAAAAAAAAAAATCCTTCCTCTTGTATCTTTGTATTCCGAATGTCTATGTTGCTATTTTCTTGATCATTCTCCATATTAATTTATTACATCAAACCCTTCACTTCTTTAATATATATATATTTTTTTTGTAACAAGTTGATCTATTTTATGAAAATTTTCTTCACCCACATCATCAATAGTTAATATGACATATTCTTCTTTTTGCTTCATTATTTGTATTTCTTCCATACATTTCACCATTGCTTTTTGTAAATACTTAAAACTTTCCTTCAACAATCGACTGTCTTTTATATATTTTAGTAATTCCTTGAATTATTCTTGCATTTTTTCCATATATTTTAACATTTGCATAAACAATTTTTTCATTTTCAATCGTTCTCTCAACCAGAAAAGCACCATTGTTAGAATTTTGATAGCCCACTTAAATGAACGAAAATTATAATCGTTTTTAGTTCAAATCAAAGAAAAGCTTATAGAAAATTAAGAGAAAAGGAGAAAACTTGAGAATAATAATTCTTGAATTTAATTATAAATGAATTGATAATCTTTTTTGGTTTCTACAAGTGTTGTTTATAGTATTTCCTAAGGTAACTAATTTCTTAACAAACTTTACTAATTATAACTATTTATTATCTTGCTTAATTAACTAATCATAATAATTGCAACTACTCACTAAGTTGTCTAACTAATACTAAATTCACAACAATGCCCTTATACACTCATTTCACATTTGATATGTATAATAGTTTGGAATAAAATGAAATAAAACAAAGGGCAAAATGACAAGTCTTTTTCTAATATCCATAGAATTGAACGAAATTAAAAACATATCTAGTAATAATTATCAAAAACACCTTTAATTAAATTGAAAATTAAATAAGTAATTTGATTAATAATAGTAAATACAGAATAAATGAAATTGTCGATTCCACCTGTGAAAAGGAAAAATCGAATTTCTCATTTAAGTTAGAATTGTCAATTCCATGAAATCGTAATTCCGTCTTCTTAATATGTTTAGAGAAAAAAAAAATGGAACTTGGAATCAAGATTCCATTTTAGTTCATTTTCGCATGCAAAACATAATATCAATGATTGTGTAAGATAATTATTCTTATCATTTTGTATTTTCTTATCAAATAAAATTAACAAATACATTGAAACACTAATTGAATAAAGACCCTTCGGTTTTTTTTTTCACCCCCTTCAACTCCATTTATTATAGCTAGATCTTTTGGAGTTTAATCAATTAAATGGATTGAACATTCAACACTGGTCTAAAGTGCAGAATGATCCAATAATTGCTTTTAGTGGATAGTTTGTGCTGGCCTGATCCCAATGAATCCTTTGAAGCTAATCATAGAACTCATCAAAAAAGCCACCAAAACCATATCAAAACCAATACAAAAAGAAAAAGAAAATGTAATCTCTGACGGGTTATTTTCAATCTGAAATTGAGCTGCTTTTCTCCACTTTATCAATTATTTTGACTGCTTTCCACATGGCCAATCTTTTCCCAGCATCGGAACCCTATTTCACTGTTTCCCTTCAAAGAAAAAGCCTGTATTCACACATTTTGCATTACATTTTGAAATAAATTAAAAGTAAATAATAATCTCTTTCTAATATTTGTTTGTAACTTTTTTTTTTTCTAATGGGTATCCTAATAATGTATTTGGTACTTTTGATATTTTATGAATTATAACAGGTTTATATTATAAGACATTTATATCGTCTATTCTATTCACGCAATATGAAAACAAGAAACTCACTTCATAAGTCAAAAAAATAAGTTAAAATTTTTCAAGTTTTGCATTATTTTGGTGCTAAAACTTTCATACTACTACAGCATTTCATTTTGATATATGGCCAAGATTAAATGAACCCGTTCCTATACTCGTAAAAGGAAATATCATTTAAAAAAGAAAAACTAACATATATTTTAGTTTTTTTCAAACAAGTGGCGTGTATCTTGACTTATAACATATATATGATTTGTAATTTTTCACTTTATACTAATGTACAAAATCAAGGGCTACAAGAATATACGAAGCTTTTGTGCGCAAAAAAAAAAAAAAAAAAAAAAAAAGAATATATGAAGCTTTTTTTTTTTTTAACCTGATGAAGGTTAAAATATGAAGTTTACTGTAGTATGGTATTTTAACAACTTTAAACTCCAGTATAATATTTCGCAAGCTTTAAGTGTAAAATCAATTAAAATAATCCATGGTTTGACACGAACCCTTAATCATTTACTATTCTGTCCGTTAATAATCAAGAAAACAAACATGGATTAGATAAATTTCCGAGGAGAAAAGCCAGTATAATCAAAAACGAAAACTTTTACGTATATGTTACAGCTCTGTGAATTACAAAAGCACCGTTGCCCAAGAGGTATTGATGAAAAAACTTGACAGTACACTATCCAGAGTGGGAATTTGGTTTTCTGGTTGGTACAAATAGTTCGTGCCATTGTCCTTGTTTCTAGGCTTTCTTTAACACATCAATCTGTCTCTGTCTGGATTTCTCTGTCTGATGAAGCAGAGAAAAGATAGTGAGAGGACTTGGAGTGGGATACAGCTGGGACAAACATATCCGTTGAGATCGTCTTCACGAAAGCCGAGGTTGTTTCATATATTCATAATCCGGCCATCATTCTTCAAAAAGATTCTAAAGTTGCGGTTTTGCCCAAATTAAAGTTAGGCCTGCATCGAAACTCACCATCATCCTTGTCTCACGGTTCCGATGAAAACAAGAATAAGCAATAAAGCTTTTATATTTTTGGCTGCTCCAAATTCTAATATGATCCAAAAGAAGTACACTAATTTCGACCCACTAAATCAGCCATCAAGAACGGTGTGGATCTGGACCAAGATGTTAATTCGATAACAAAAAAGAGAGAGAGAGAGAGAGTTAAATCTAAATTAAATTGAAAACAAATCGTGATTAATAAAAATGTTAAAATGTAACTTATATTAATTTATAAAGTAGTTGAAATTTCATAATTAAAAGCTTTTTACAATTAATGTCTTGTATTTATTCGATTTACATTTATTTTTTAAAGTACATTAGTGCATTTTTAGAAAAATTAAGAAAAACAATATATTTTAACAAGAAAACCTAATTAAGTTTTATAGGAATTAGATTAAACTGGCTTAGTTAACGAAGACAAATCGAGATGGGTGCCAATAAGAGTAAAAAAAATAATTATGACCAATTTTATAAATCAATTAAGTTGAATTGGATTGGATTAAAAAAGTGAATCTAAATTTTATTTGTATTCATTCATTCCTTTTTGATGAGTAATTCCGGGGAAACTTTGTAAACATCTTTTGGATACTTATTCAAGTAAGATTGGAAAAATGATTTTTCTAGATGACCTAAGGCCCTAATCATTGAAGTTTTATAATTGAATGTCAGACCTTTCTAAGACACGTTTGAAGTTCTAGAGGAACTTAAAGATGCTAAACGAATCCAATCGTTCACTTTTTTTGTTTATATTTACTGTACTGATTTTTAAAAAGGAAAAAACCTATATTGAACTTGTAAAATAAAAAGAATTAAGCTTGTGCCGTTTTCTAAGAACACTTTAGATGAAATGTTCCATTTCTCCTCTTGATGCCATGGTGTTGGGTAGCTAGCTCTGCATGTAATCCTAAGGAAGAAATCAAAAAACAAGAAACTCTCTACAACCTTAACCTGGAAATTAGAGTAGACAGGAGAAAGTGATTTTCATTTTTTGTGCATTCGAGTGACCAAAGGAAAAACGAATGGAAAAATGTAAATAAGCTTTTTAAATTTTATTTTAAGTATGAATTTGCTCCTTAAATTTTAAATGTTGTAAAACACCCTCATTCCAAATTTTGATGAATTAACAAACATCCTAAAGTTACAAATAACCCATCTAATTTTGTGTTTATCATAGAAACACCACTTTGATCTTAAAATAGTGTATTTTAAATTGCGTAAATTTTAAACATGTTGTATCTTCTTTTTAACTAAAAAGGAATACATTTTTTATATTACTAATATATCAAAGTTTAGTATGGTAATTTAATGTTTAGGGGAAGATTGATTGTAGTATTTGATCAAGGCTGCTTGTAATAAACTGATGGAGTTTAAAACTCACCCCTTGACAATATGCAAATCAAGATAGACTTTTCAAGAACTTTCATAATATAATTTAGTTATCACTACAAAACAGAAGGAATATCACCATGACAAATCCACCAGCCGCACTTGTTCTAGCCCAGCAAAATATGCATGCAGGTCTCCTCCTTATGTTAAATTGTAAGGCTCTTCATTAATATTGGTGTGACAAAATTAAAAATTAAGAGTTTAAACAAGCGATTTATAATAAATTACTTATATTGGTAAATAATTTTTTCTTTTAACTATAAGAAGGAAAGATTCTAACCATGATTTATCTTGATAAGAAACTAGTTATTACTAAACTTTAATAGCCTTAAGTTAGTTATTGGGAAATGATTAAATTACTTAAAAATGAAGAAAAAAAATACTCTTTTATCATCAATATTTATCCACTTCTCTAGTTAAATCTTAAACTTTTTTTTCTTTTTTTAACTTCAATACAAATATTAACAAATCTAGATGTCCATAAGTCTATTGTGTTTTCAACCCATTTTTTTTTTTTAAATTTGTTTGTACCACATGTCGCCAAATCAAGAACTTGCTCAGTAACCAAAAATTAATCTGACGTAATTGAAATCATGTACTCCTAAGATTGAAGCCACATTGCAATTAGCGCTGTGCTTGTACAAGTGGAGTGGATGGCTTAAGCAAGCATATTTAACCCGTAAAAAGAGAAGGAAAAAACAAAGGTTTCAGGTTGAAATTTTCAACTGCTTTGAAATGCAAGTAGTTTGGTCTGCTCCACTTACCTAGCGGGTGGCCAACCCGCAATGGAAGCTGGCTGGTTTGTAAATCCAAAATGAAAAAATAAAAATTAGAAAAAAAAAAACAGAAGGAAAAAAAAAATTTTTTTGAACTGGTTGTTAAACAAAACGTTAAACTAAAGTAACGAAATTAAGAGTTCCTTAAGAAGTAATGTATGAAATTGACTAATTTCAGAAACTGAAGTTTGAGTTTTATCAGCATGCGTACATTATATATGTGTATTGCGGAGTCCACAGAATTGAGATTGTCTATTTATTTTTCTATACGTAAATACTGTTTTTTAATAAATTTTTTACAAAATAATACCGTTTTAGAAGGTTTATTTAATAAGAATAAATTTTTGTATTGAAAAAAAAAAAAATCTTAACAGGTTGGTGGATTGACTAGCTTGATCAACCAAAAATTTATGGTAAGTTGAATGTTGTGCATTGCTGAGCTAGTATGCTTAAATTATCAATCACAATGAGGTGGTTCAAGCCTAAAATTTTAGTCCACTCATTAAGTAAGTCATGGTGGGCTGATCTATTCAACTTGAGAGCCAAAGTGGGTTAGGACAATTGTTTCGCTTAGCTGATTTGTATAGCTCTAATTGCAATAGGCTATAAAGAAAAATCAAACCTCACTAGGAGTATTATCAAAATATTATATGAAATCTTAAAATTAGAATATACCCTTAGGAGGGGAATAATAGCCGGAAACAACTACTAATACCCCATAGGTATAGAAAGGAAGATTCATTCGTATCAACATAAGAGTTTAATTACATTGCACTACTAGAGTTCGTATTGTACATTTGAAAGAGATTAATCTCTTTACTTCTCTCGTGATAAAATCCTCTTCCCACTAAGCTCCCTTGTTCCTCGGCCTAACTTTTGTTCACCTCTAAAAGAACTTAAGCCTAAATCTTGTTCATCTTCTCTAGATACATTCAAAACCTATCTTAAGCCATATTTAAAATGCTAGGAATGCAAAGGTTAAATTAGTAGCTTAATGATGAGCATAAAGTGGCAAATTTTAAAATCCACTTAATTAATTTTTCAAAGGTGATAAAAAAAAAAAACAATGTTGATAATTTACTAAAATGGCCTTGCTAAAATTAATTAGGTATAGGTATTTGAGTAAATTATCACATAAGAGATTCTAAAAGTGGAATTAAAGTAATTTACCAATCTAACCTTAACCTTATACTTATTAAGTAGGGACATGTTAGTCTTTTAACTTAATTAAGTGCTCAGAAGCATACACAATTACCAAAATATTACTTTAAGTCTTGTGGAAAAGTCTATAGATTAGAAAAACCTCTAAAACCTATGAAGCTCTCAAGTTGCACATAGAGAGGGAGAGGGTCATTTTAACTTTTGATCAAGCTTAATTTTAAACCTTTTGAAGGTGATTCCAATAGACCTAAAGCTCCAAATCAAGATTTTAAAACCAATTTGTAAGTTGACGAAGCGTATACAAAAAACAATTGAAAGAAAATTTGAAATTTGTATTATTCTAAAATAATTGTTCATAAAAAATTACTAAGAGACAAAAAGAAAGCACTTGTACTAAAAAAGAAACCTTAAACTGCCTAAAAATTCACCAAAAATATCTCTAAAAATAAAAAAAGACCCACTTACAAGCCTTAAACAACATTTTTCTAGCTCAAAACAACAATGATGACAAAAATGTTTAAAGTGAATTTAACAAGTATAATAATTGTGCAAAACAATTTAGAGTAAAATTAGTTTGTGAAAGAAAATGAAGTTTGTAAACTGCTTAAGAATGTATATCAAAATATAGCTCAGAAAGTATATTAGTAGAGAAACAAAATTGGTTATGATAGAGCTTAGAATTTTGGTCAGAGGGTATTCTTGAGTAAATCTTTCAATAATTCAGATTAATTAAGTTGTACAATTATTTAATGAAGACTTAACTCTACTTTAATGAAGCATATTAAGGAGATACACTTAATTTCATTCTATTGAAATGGTTCGAGTTCATGAGGATTCTAAGGAGGATTTATATTTACTTGAACATTTTCCTATAGCATTTTAAAGGTAGACTTTGAGAAATGAACTAAGTAATTATATGCTAAATTATTTTGCAAGATCTTAAACTAATAAGGAAGCAAAGTTTTAGAATTTTTAAGTAAGCTTGATAACTTCCTTTAAAGGAAACAGCAACCGTATTGCAAGAAGACCAAAATGCAAAGTATACAAGAGTTAAGAAAAGTTTATTATTTTGCTTTCATCTCGATATTGAGTGAAAACAAGATAAGATATATTAGTTGAAGTTTGATTTCGAAATTGGATAAGGAATATTTTTTTTAATAGATTTGAGTTGCATATTTTTAGAAGATAAAGCTCAACATTTAAATTTTGAATGTAACATGATTGATTAGGATGGATAAAATTTTTCAAAAATAAATATGATATGTTTCAAGATCCAAAGGATTAGCTATAGGTACTCGAGCATGTTTCAAATTTTTAACATATATGAAGATACGGATTTTTCTAAAGGAGGATATGGTTCCATATTACTAAAAGTTCAAGTATAGCTTTATGTTCAGGAGATTTAATATTTTCGAAAAATTGAAGGGCATTGAACTTAGATTCATTTTAGCAAGATATGATCAGATATACTCAAGCTTATCCAAATCAAAAGATTTTTAGTTTTTAAATTTTGAATCTCAACAGATATTTGAAGCTTATGGATTAGATATTATAAGCTACAATAATTAAGAAGGTCTTGCGTAGATTAAATTAGGGATAACAACAATTGGTTCAAAAAATTAAAACGTTCAAAATCCCTATTAAGAAAATCAAGGAAACTAGCTGTTTTTAATTGTTACTCTAAAGAATATCATAATATAATTAGAGTTGTAGAAGAAACGAAGGACACACACTTGAAACATAATACTTTGGCATCTCTCCTATACAAGTGTAGATTATCAGAAACTGTGCTAAACTAAGTTTTCACTCTATTGTATTTGTATTTGCGTAAATGTTTTAAAGAGATTCTTTTTATTGTATTCTCATTCTTTTATTATCTTTGTTAAGAAACTATAATTTAGTGAGTATGAGGTTTAAGAAGTTCTCTATGAGCCTGTTTTTAGTTTAAGGAGAAGTTAGTGAGACAGTAAAGAGTGACTGATATCCTTGTAACATCAAGTATTCATTTCTAATTATTGAAGAATTAGACTAGTGGAATGATATTGGTAAGAAAAACGGTCCCAACAATGGAGCTGAGAGAGAGCAGTAGGCATAATATATGATTCTCTCTTCCCTTTACTATATTTATTTTCTTGCATTTTGTTATTTAGGTTATTCTTTGTTGCTTTAAATTCAATGGTCAATTAACTATTACTTATACATAATCCAAAGTTATTAAGAGGGTATAGACATTCTATTTTTGCTCCCTTTTTTATTTAAAAATTTTTTATAACAGGGTAAGAAGTGCTAATTTAGAAAAAAAAAAAAGTCATAAAAAAGGAAGAGTTTAGAAAAATACAAAAAATTAGGAAATTTAGAAAAAAAAACACAAAAATAGAAAAAATACAAAAAGCGGATGATTTAAGGAAATTTAGAAAATAATGATAAATTTATAAAAAAATAATAAATTTTTTGGATAGTTTAAGTTTTTTATTGAATTTAAGTGTTTTCATGGCCTTAGATAAGGGAAAGATGTTAGGCCTGGACTTAGATATAAATCTAACCTAAGCTAACTTTATTTATATGTATAATTTGATTGTACATATGAACCAAGATATAAGCCAATGGCCTAATGATAATACACTTAGATTTGCACTAGAGTTTGGCTTGGAGATCAAAGGTTTAAATCTCACCAAAGGCATAAAAATACTTTTCGTTTTTTTTCTTCACAACACACATCGCCATGTGTTAAGAATTTATCGTGCTACGTGTCAAGACATGTAGCACTTGGTGATTGGACCACAAACTGCCATGGCGCCACATGCATACTATGTCAACCATCCATGTGTCAAGCCACATGGCATAACATGTATCCCTGACACATCGCGTACTTATGCTATGTTAGCTGTCACGTGTCACATCAAGACACATGGCATGATATCACTAAATGACTCGGCGCCACGTTAATGCCACTCAACATCCTTTCCCCTACTTTTGTCTATTTTCCTTCTTTTTTCTTAGAAATGCCGCGAGTTCACCCTTTGGTCAACCTACTTTAGTTCCAATTTCAAGCCACTTTATGTTACAATTCTAAGCTACTTTATGTTATAATCTCGCCACTACAATTTCGCCCAATTAGTAGCAAAATTGCAAACTAGACATAACCTACTTCAAATTGATACCAAGAACATGTCCAAATATAGACATTTAGAGCATTAAATTAGTTATGAAAATTCGAAAAAAAAAAAAACTGGAAATTAGGGGATTCATATTCAATTCGATTTTTCAACTTTCCATGGTTAACGAAGCTATTTTAGTATAAATTGGAGTTAAGAAATTCGTTTAGGTAGGGGGGTGGATGGGGGTGGGGTTGGGGATGGAGGGGCTAGACAATAAAAAATCTATTCAAAAAACACTAGAAAAACTCTCTCTCCCTCTCTCTATATCTCTTTCTCTCTCTCTTTCAACCGTCGGCTCTATCTCTTTAAGGATCGAGCTTTTACAGCCATTATCAAGTAAAATGAGCCATTCATTGAACTTCCCCAGGCCCTTAGCTCTCCAACTAGAACAAGCCCATCACTAATAGTGAACCCTAGCATCATTACCACATCGCCACCAAGAAAACCCTCTCCGTTACCACTCCCCCTTCGAAACACCATCCTCAACTCACCTCCACATGAAAGTAACACCACCAAGAGCCCAATAACATCCCTAAACCTAAGACCCAACCTTCTTTTCCCTTCCAGCAACCATCGCACGAAACAACTGACTCCTTTAACGATCACTACTCTTCACCACCACAAAACACCACTGTAGCCTCACCAAACTCTCAACATCTAATAAAATATACATGGAATTGAACTTTCCCGCTTAAAACACTATTTAAGATCGTTGCTAGAGCACTCCTCAATCATTCCTCTCTTCTCCTCCATTCCTAGATACGTGCATAGCACGTATGACCCGAATAGAGTCTGGATCTTACACAAACCCGCTCTGCGACTCTTGCTCAATTCTCTTTAACTTGTACCGGTGCTACTAATCTAATTCGAAGCCTTCTTTGCTTAGATTTTGGTTTTTTTATTTCGGTTCATTTTATATTTATTTATGTATTTATTTTATCTATCTATTCACCTTTATTATAAATGTATTTTAAAAAGGAAAAAAAACGAAACAAAAAAAAAAAGAAAGCAAAAAAGAAAAAGGAAAAAAAGGGGGAGATAAAGAAAAATGAGATAGAATAGCTTAGTTTTGTTATTGTTATTCATTTTTTCGGGTTAAAAGTTAAATAAAGAAAAAATAATAAATAAAAAACAAAATGATAAAAAAAAACAAAAATAAAATAAAACAAATAGATTAGTGAGTAAAAATCGTTTTACTACTTAGAAAATCAATTTTCTAAAATAAATAAAAGTAAACGATCCTTTTTCCTAATTAAGACCCTTTTTTTTTTAACTTTTCACAAATAAAATCTGATTTCAGAGCTTTTAGAAAATTTCCTCAAAAAGACATTGAATCCGGTAAAAACGTAAACTTAATCTTTTTTCAGAAATTAAAATCAACCTATCCACCTAATATTATTAGAAAAAACTATATACGTCTAATCTAGAATAGTTGGTATATAGACATTCATACGCAAATATAGGGCAACTGAAAATATGAAAAATTTTCTCTTTCCACCTTTTGTAAATAATCAATTTAATTAACTTAGTTTTATGATATGATTTGTTATTTTTGTAAAATAGAAATTGAAATCTAAAAAGGGTATTATTGAAAAGTCAATTTAAATTGGGAAAGTTAAAAAGTGGTACTTATTAAGGGTTTAACAAGATAGCTCCCGAATCCAAAATCTTTAATTTTCAAAAAATCTTTTAAAATTTTTTTTTTATGCAACCTAGTGTCTAGATTAAAACCAATCCACCCAATTGGTTTTAATCTAAAACTTTTTTTAATTTTGGTCGGGTGGTGACTCTAGGTATTTTTTAAAACACATTTAAAAACCATTTTTTTTTAATTCCTAGTTGAGGGTTATGGTTTAATACTAATCGAGTTAAGGAAAATATAAAATCGGAAAAAAAATCAGGCTCAACAAAAGGGAATTTATTTGAAACTTGTCATGTCCTGAAGCGGCAGAGTCGTAACAGTCCCGTTATGCAAACCATTCTAATATAGAAGCTGACCATACAGCTGCCATCTTAGATTTGATTTATACAAAATATCTATGACTAACATGCTTTGAAGTAAACAAATCAAAATTTAATAAGTTAATTACCTAAGAAAGTAAGAAAACACATTAAGATTTAGATATTATAAATAATGTTTACAAGCTTTCATCGTACTTTATCTCCTAAGCAATACGTTATACGAAAATAGAAATTTCTAAAATAAAAGTTGAGACCTTAAAACTAACTCTGTTCTTTAGATATATTTCCTCACTCCCTCAAGACCCAACAATTGCTAGCTTTGGGTTAATTATATAGCCGTTTCCCAGCTAGTACCTACAACAACATCCATAAGGATATGAGTAACCACAGCTCAGTAAGTTAGGACGGAGACTTAAAGCAATACAATAAACAAAAATAAGGTTATCAACCAAATTATTAAGTATAATGCATGTTCAAGTAAATGCCATCGAACAACGTTATTTGGTTCGTCGTGAGATTAGAGAAATTGTACTTACTCTAATTCGAGTAGAGGAGTTTCCATTAATACAACAGCTCACAACTAAACTCAAGTTTATGCAATGGAGACACCACTCCCTCTAAGACTATTCTTCGAACCAATGCCCTCATCCTCACCACAACCTCATCTCCTATCACTTAATTCGGCTAAGAATAAGAAAAATACCATTATGCTATCCAGCATTATCTTTTCAAATATGTCGGTGTTTGGTTGGAGAATCCTAATGATCCTCTAAAAGATTGCAATACTAAGCTATTTAGGTTCATTAGGATTAGATTTGATTTAGGGTGATCAGACAATTCCATACCAATTCAATCATAACAGTCATCAAACACAGCACAAATTTTAGCATGAAATCAAATACACAGGAATATGCATAAAACTATTTACAATCACAATTATACATAATCTTAAGCCTCTTCATACTCTAAAATAGTACTCTAAAATATGGTAAAGTATTAAACCCAACTTACTTGAAATCCTTAGTCGCTCACTTAACCAATCGCAAGTCAATTCGTCTCCGTGTGTCCTATAATATAAATACGCTCTTTATTATTCATATCTTGATGATATATGTATATTCTAGGTTATGATTTGACTCAATTCTTCATATATACATATTAGTTATTATTGATTCCTCATAGATTAGTTTATGATTCGGTTTCCAAATTCGATTCAATGTTCTAAATTGGTTTCAACTACAAGTAAATTCTAAAAATTACTTCTGAACCCTAATGTGAATTTTTTAATCACATTAGGTTTAAACATCTTAAATATCATACTTAGTCTTAAATCGGTATTCCAACTCACTTAGTATACTATAATTCTCATTAGTGCATCGGATTTACTTCCGATGTGAGGAAATTTTTACATTTTTTGCATAATTACCTAAAATTAAGTTTTATACTAGATTTAATGTGCATTAATATTATTATTATATTATAGAATTTAACCTATTATTTTATATCTGTTATAATTACAACTTCACATATTCTTATAATTACATATATTTACTACATAATTCCCATAATAATTACATTTAATACTCCAAGTGCTATGATTATGTTACCACATCAGATATTAACACCCCTAAACCTCTAATGACCCTCTAAATTAATAATTAGTCATTTAATTACTTAATTAGTAAAAAATTATTCATTTTATTCATCATTTTAGGGCTTAAAAATTACTTAAAAAATTTAAACATTAATGTTTGAAAAAGGGTTTCATAGCACTATTATATATCACTCAAATAGTCTACAAAAAAATTTCGACCTCAAAATTATACTCCTAATCCTATTTATTTCTAATTTGAAATATGCTTGGTTTCTTAAGTACCCTATATCTATAGATGTAATTAAACATAATCACTATTTTCTCTTAAATCTACATACTAAATTATCTCATAATAACAAGTTTTATAATTTTTCAAACATTTTTTATATTTTTAACAATTTAAGTAAAATCAGGTAAAAATCAGAACTTACTAATGTTGGCTGCTTCGACCACTAAGGCCTTGTCGGTCAATCTGGGTGCTACCACCACCGTATGGTGATGGTAGTTGTCCACTCCCAGGTGGTCGTCTGGTTGGGGATCCCCTTACAAGCTCCAATTGTACAGATTTTTGTCTAATTTTTTAAAACAAACCTTAACTCTCTTATTTCGACCTTCTCTATTTTTTCTAATCTTCTAACTGTCCAAATGAGCTTTTGAAACTTTTTTGGGTATTTATAGAGCTCTAGGGAAATTATAATGCATTAAATTGATTAAACAATTACTTTATCCTCTTCTAAATTGCTTTTTTTTTATTGTTTTAATTTAATTGGCTAATTATTTTCTTCTTTTCCCTAGCTACTATGACCCAAATCTGGATCATTCCTTATTTTTCATGATTTTTTCTTAATTATTTAGGAATTTTCTTTAATTAATTAGCATTATTTTAGCATATTACGAGTATTTTAAGTAATTACGTGCATTTTTACCTATATGTAAATTCATATATAGTACAAATAAATAATCATAAATATTATTTAAGTTATTTTGTAATTTTTAGTATACATATAATTTATCTCTAGCGATTTATTAGTTATTAGAATGTATTTTATATATTTTCGATAAATAACAAGTAATATATTTAAATTTTAAAAATTTTATGTTCTCTTATTTTATTACTTATTTTCTTAAATTTAAACTTGCGGGATCACTTTTACTAATATTTCTAGTTTTATTTTATAATTTAAGCTCAATCGGATCTTTTAACCGATCACCTTAAACTTTACTTATTAAGCTTGATCCTATAGTTACAGAGCTTATATTTAGGGCTTACAAACCCTCACCCACCCCCCCCACACGCACACACCCACCCCCCCCCCCCTCAACCTCTTCCTTTAATATCTTACATGGGGCATGCAATTGGTATTAGAGCTTAGCTCTAATATCGTATAGAGTCAAGATCAATGGTAAAGAGTAGTGGTTCATTAACTGTTCAATCTGGTAAGAATCCATTCTTTGACGATACTAACTTCCCTTACTAAAAATTCAAAATGGAGACGTATATAAAGGCTATTGATTACCAAATTTTGGGAATCATTTCAAATAGAGATGTCAAAGTCTTAGAAACTCTTCTTACATCAAATGAAATAAAAAAATGCTAAACCGAACTCAAAGGCTAAGAACCTTCTTCTCTTTACTCTTGCACCTTCTAAGTTCTATTTAATTTCCTCTTATGGTACAACTAAGGAGATATGGGACACACTAGTTCAAACTTATGAAGGGACAAACACTATTAAAGAAACAACGATTAATTCCTTGATGCAGCAATATGAAACATTCTGTATCCTTCCTGGTGAAGTGATTAAGGATTCGTTCAGTCGCTTTATTACTATAATTAACGAGTTGTCATCTCTTAGAAAGAAAATGAATGATTCAAATCTTGTTAGGAAAACACTAAGGATCCTTCCTAAGGCTTAGAACACAAAGAAGACAGCTATTGAGGAAACATGTGACATAACAAAGTTGAGTCTAAGTCAATTACCCAACAAGTTGATGGCTTATAAAACCGACTTCCTTAAAGTAGAAAGTGTGATAAAAGATCTAAAGAAAAAGTCTTTAGCCTTCAAAGTCAGAGATGTAGAAATTGATTTAAAAAGTGATGAGTCTTTCGAAGATAAAGAACAAGACATGTCAATGTTAGCAAGGTGTTTGAATTACTTACTCAAAAAGAAAGGTGAGAAAACTTATAACTAAAAAAGATTTTCCTCTAGTAAGAGTGATGCAGGAAAAAGATTCAAAGAGAAAGAAGAGAAGAAAGTTAAAGAAAAGATAGAGCTAGTGTGCTATGAATGTAAGAAATCTAAACATATCAAGCATGAGTGTTCACTATTGATTAAGAAAATGAACAAATATAAGAAAAAGTGAAAATCATCGATGGCAACATGAAGTGACTTGGATGAGTCAGAAACTGAAGTAGAAAGTACAGATGATGAAACTAAGAAAGCGAATTTGTGTTTAATATGCTCTGAAATCGATAAACTAGTAAAACCACTTTCAGAAGCTACTAATAAGATATCAAAAGTTAATAATGAAAATAAGTTATTGAAGGAAGAAAAGGCTGCACTTATTCAAACAAACAAACTTCTAGCAGATGAAAATGATATATTAAAAGATGATTTTGAACATTTACAAGTTGTAAAGGAAGCTTTAATAAATGAAAATCTGATCTTGAAAAAAGAAATTAAAAGTTTGAAAAGTCATGTAGATAATTTATCTAGTTCAATTCAAAATACATTTAAAAAGTTTAAGGAGAGATAAAAAACTTCAGATGCTTATCTCTTGTTAACGTATTGATCAATCAAAAACTGATTTGGGCTTTGAAAATAGTGAATCATCACATGCTAAAAGAGAGATAGTATTTGAAGACATAGAAAAGCAAATAATAAAGAAATAGTTGATAATAAAGAAAAAGGTAAAGCTATTGAGTAGGTTAGAAAATTTAGCAAGAATTATTTTGATTAGAACATAAAGTATCCTATAAGTGAATACATTAAAAACTCGAATAGAAAGTTGTCAGAAAATATCAAACTCTAAGTCAAAGAAGTATGGTGAGTAATAGGTACAAGACTCGAAAACTTTATGCTTGCTTCTTTTATAATAAGCTTAGACATATTAAAAAACATTGTTTTTATAGAAATTCCAAGCTTAGCGATCATCAAGTTAAAAATCAAAATACGAGCTTGAATTTTAATGGTCTCAAGCTTTGCTAAGTTTGTAAACAGAGTTGATTTGTTTATGATGTATGTAGGAACATATAGACAAATTGAAAGGAATTTTGTACCTCGATAACGGTTGTTCAAGGCATATAGTTGGTAATGCTTCGGTGTTCACAAGTTTAATCTGGAAAGAAGATGGCTATGTAAAATTTGGAGATAATGCTAAAGGTTAGATAGTTGCAATAGGTACGATTGGCATTCTTCCCCATACAATTGAAAATGTGTCTCTAGTAAAAAGTTTAAGACATAATTTGTTAAGTATAAGCTAACTTTGTGATAAAGGGTAAAAGATAACTTTTGAACATAACAGTTGCATTGGCTATGATAAAAATAGAACTAAGCTCTTTAGAGGTTTTGTGAAGAAACACATTTACCTTATCAAACTTGCAAAATTTGATTCAAAAAGATGTTTTCTATCTATAAAAGATAATATTTCTCTACGGCATCATAAATTGGGATACGTAAATTTTTCTCAACTGGAAAAATTATCTAAAAATAACTTAGTAAATGGTTTATCAAAGTTTACTATTCAAGAAGATCTTCATTGTACTGCTTATATGGAAAATAAAATGAGCTCTATTTCTCACAAGAGTAAAAATATTATATTTACAAAAAGACTTTTAGAATTGTTGCATATGGATTTGTTTGGTCCAATTCGAACTTTATGTTTAGGTGGAAACAAATACAATTTAGTGATTATTATTGATTTCTTGAGGTTTACTTGGGTTCTATTTTTACAACAAAAGAGCAATACCTTTAAGAGTTTTGAAGTTTTTGCGAAACAAGTTCAAAATGACAAAAGGTTTTCCATAATTAACCTCATGATCGATCGTGGAAAAGAGTTTGAAAATTCAAATTTCATAACGTTTCATGAAAATAATGACATCACTCATAACTTTTCCGTACAATACACTCCACAACAAAATAGGGTAGTTAAGCATAAAAATAAAACTAGCCAAGAAATGACTAGGACCTTATTAAATTAAAGTGGTATAGCTGAGTTTTTTGGGCTAAAGTCATATCTACAACATGTTATATCGTTAATTGTGTCTATATAAGGCCCTTAACCAATAAGACCTCTTATGAAATCTTTAAAGGTAGAAAACTTACAATTTCGTACTTTACGTGTTTAGTTATAAGTGTCTTATCAAGAAAACAAGTAAAGTTATGGGAAATTTTGAAGAATAAGTGGACGAGACAATCTTTCTTAGATATTCTCTGGATTCAAAAGCCTTCCGATTATATAATAAGGTAACCAAAGTTGTTAAAGAATCCATTAACATCAGATTTATTGAGGAAATAGGTAAGGAAGATTCTAATGATGAAGCTCCCTTGATTTCTAAGAAAGATTAAAATTAACAAAGTGTTGAAAATGAGTTAGAACTTAAGTCAGAAAGTACTTGTAGAAATCTTATTGTACCTAATTACCAGTAAACCAAAAGTGACTTAGATGATTCTACAAAGACTTACACTAGATCTGATCTTACTGGTAAGTCAAAACTATAATAAGAAAGTCACTTAGCAAGTAAGCTAGAATGTTCTAATGGTTCATATACACCTCCATCCATGATACACTGTACCAAGAGCAGATAAGGGTAACCATATTATGGTGGATCCAAGCTCGCAGAAAGCTTGAAGTAGAAGGTGAAGAAATGTAAGAAAACTAGATAAAATAAGAAAAACCCATGAATGCTTTTTGAGGATATGAAGAACCAAGGAAACTCCATGGACTCACAAAACTAGCTCGATATGATGTACGAGCAGCTTGGTGAGATCACTCGCCACCTAACTTTGCTCAAGAGTTAAGATAAGAGTTGGGAAAGGAGTAATTACAATAGCTCACAAAAAGAATAGTGTAGTATATTTGATCTGTAGATTCTGATCGTTGCGGCTACATATTATAAGGATATTTATACCCAAAATATTTGGCTAACCTACCTAAAATGGAAAAGACCAAAAGGATATTGTCTAAAAGAAGTAATATACAAGGAATAATAAATAGTACAAATGAAAAATCAAAGAAATTAATGATTGGTGTAGTAAATCCTTTCACATGGAGGCTAGATACATGGCGACTAGCCATTAGTGCACTTCTAGTAAAAACAGACAAGGTCGTATGGTTAAGCTAAAGGCTGCCGAGTAGACATGGTGGTTCTTCTAAAGAGATGTTGGCTTGGATGCATTCTAAGGTTCTTGGCACAAATTCTGTCAAGCAAAGTTGAAATAGGTTAATACAGGCAAAGTAGAATAGATAACAGGGTTGGCACAAGTTTTATTGAGTTAGTGTTCAGCACAAGCAGAGCATAGCAGATAGTAGGGCTGGTTGAGCTAATGGTTAATGGAATTGAAACAACTTGATTCAGTATGTGAAGTTGTTTGGCAATGATGATCAACTTGGCCTTGGCTGGAGTTGGCTAAAATAAGAAAATCTGCTTCATTAATCCTTTAAGCCCTCAAGCTCGGGCTCGAGTCAATGGTTTAGTTATTTGATTCCCATAATCCCCTTCGAACTTATTTAAGCTAGCTGGTGTTCGTTTAATTCTCCATTAGGTTGGTAGGGATTGAGGTCAACAATATTGAAAGTATTAGAAATTCTATAATCTTCAGGTAATTCCAATTGATAGGCATTGTCATTAAACTTCTGGAGTATATTGAAATCTTCAACTCGAGCAAACAATTTACTTTTTCTCTTGCTCGAAAACCTCTCCTTACTCAAGTGTAGCCATACTAATTTGATGGATTGAAACTCTACTACTTTCCTTCCTTTACTCTTTTCCCTCATCTTCTTGGTAGCTTGGTCAATTTTGTAAGGCAACCTTCTAATAAATCTGTTGAATAGACTGTACTTGAGCTCTTGATTTAGGGTTCTCTTACTTGGGCATGGGTGTTAAGGTGTGATTAAGCGGTAGCTTTGGGTTGAAGCCATAAATGACTTCAAAGAGTGTTTGTTTGGTCATGTTGTGTACCATGCAATTGTAAGCAAATTCCACTACAGGGAAATAGATATTCTAATCAACTAAGTTCTTTCCTACTATAGCTTGGAGTAATGATCCTAATATGCAGTTAACTACCTCCATTTAGCTATCAGTTTAGGGATAATAAGAAGTGCTAAAGAACTTTAGATCCCTATATAATACTGCACTTTTCGACAAGCCATGTAAACGAATAATCTCCTATAAAAAGAGAAAAGCAATAGTCAAAGCATTGTTAGTTTTTTGGTAAGGCACAAAGTGTGTCATTTTCCTGAACCTATCCATAATGACTATTACTATATCTTTGCCTCAGGTAGTTTGTAGTGATCTAAGAACAAAGTCTATGCTCAACTCAAACCGAGGCTTCGTCGAAATAGGTAAAAACATTGCTTTCCCGTGTTTAACTTTGTATTTGGCCCTTTATGAGCTTATAAAATCACATTTAGGGCAACCAAGTTTAGATTTAGGGCCTTTGGAAAGAAAATTATTTAATTGAGCCCAAATTTTACTACTAAAATAGAAAAGTTAGTTGAAGTGACTCAGTGAAGTTAGATTTTGAAAATAATGACTCAAAATCTTAATTTTGCCCTTAGAAGTAGGATTATTTAATATAGTATAAATGTGATCGAAACCCTTAAAATTGAGTTTAGAATTTGATAAGAACTTAAAGATAAGTTAATTAAATTATAAAATGAGATATTATAGTTTAATTTACTATATGAATATACACGTATTTTTATGAGTATACCTAGTATAAATAATAATTATACTCATAAATTAACCTGAAATTACTTAATTATATATAATATGGATTGAATTCATAAAAAATAAATAAGAAATATATCTTAAAAATAAAAGATATGTTAGAAATATAATTATACTAGTGTAATTATATATTACACATGATATATATACATAGGATATATACTCATATATTAATAAAATAACTAAATACTAATATAATATACTTAAAATACTTAAATAATTGCAAAACTTATCTAACAACTTAAGATTTCAGCTGGAATTTGCTAGAAAATTTACATGGCAACAAATAGAAGTAGAAAACATGACTCAAAAGCAAGAATTACATGTAAGATGACACTACCTCCTTGGAAGTTTCAGAAAAAATTAAAGGAAATTTTCATATGGCAAAAATTATACCTTATAAATACCAATTGATCTCAAACATTCTAGGTTTAACAATTTAGAGTCCAGATTAGTAAAAGAAAAAAAATTATAAAAAATCGTAGGAAAATGGAAAAAAGAAGAAGGAAAAAACAGAGTAATAACCAAGCCTTACTATTGCCCTAACCCCCCTCAATGTTCTGCTATCAAGCCCCACCATTCCTAAGCAGTCTACCCATTGCTTAGGCCTTCCAACAACCCTCCACTACCTTATGGCCACTGAAGTACCTAAGAATAAATTAGTCAAACTTTTACCTTATTTTTCAATTATTTTTTAAAAATAGTAAATACACATAGAAAATTTTGAGAAAAAAATTATATTTAGACTATTTTAGATATGATTTCATGTGATATTTTTATTTTTGTAGAATTTGGAATATTTAATACACTTGCTTAAGAAAGTTACTATTCATTCAAATTTTAACTTTCAAAATAAATGTATCAAGTGATGTTGTTTCTAGATCAAAATTGTCGTGTAGAATATAAATGATATATAGATAATTGCTATGTAGCCAGATTTTTTATTTGAGTATTTTTAATATTCATTGTATTTTTAGCCCTAAAAATAGTTAGAATTAGGATGAAAATGTGAAATAAATAGGTTTTGTGAATTTAACTGATGAAATTGACCTATACTGACTTCTGGTGAATTATAGTGTTGTTAAGATATGTTGAAAATAATTTTATGTAAAAAGGATGATATTCGAGTAATTAAATACAATTTAGGGGTAAAATTGTAATTTTAAGTATATAGGTGATAAATCGATAATACGAAACCAAGTGATGATTGAGTTTCACATATTTTTAGGATTATATAGAAATTTTTAGGAAATTATTTGGTGACCCGAGCTATTTATTATGAATTTACGTAGTAAAATAGCTTAATTTATGAACCGGAACTCATTTTTAATAATAATAAGCTGAAATATGATAAATAATGAAATAAAAACTATATATATACACACTGGTCAGATTTGATAAAAAGTGAATTTTTAATATATTTAATGATAATTTGACGATTGGGATATGTTATATACATAGTAAGGTTAAATAATACCTATATTATCGAGTTATATTGATAATTATACAAAATATAGTTTAATTACATAAAATAAGTATAATAAGATAATATGTATTTAAATACATATGCATGTATTAGAAAATTCAAACTATTCATTAGAAGTTATCTCTAAAAATAGAACTCGTAATACATGTTATTAAGTCTGTATAAACCCAACGATACTATTTTTACTAAAATCGAACAATCTTAGATAATATAATCTATATCTTTATAATATTACAAGAATTTATGTATTAGGATAACCTTAACGTAATTAAAATGTGATTTAACCAATTAAAAGTATATTTCAATACAGTCGAAACGATATATTATACATAATAATATAATTATGTATATTATTAATATTTAATAACTTAACTTAAATTATATAATAAAACTATTTTTTATTATATAAGGAAAATGATAATATACTTTAGATATGTATATATTTATATAAAATTGTTTAACAGAATACTTTTAGATAGAGCCCTAATGTCTTCGTATTTATTACAAAAACTAAATTTGGGTTTTGTATTCGTAAGGCCTCCCAATGATTAGACTGTTAATGACCTGAATCTTCCATAGTGAGCATCTAAACAAGTAAGTTAGGATCATAGCTTTACCGCTTATTGAGATATTATATTAGAGTATCTAAAGACTTAAGAATATTACTGTCTGTGATTGTAACTAGTTACCTATGCGTATGCCATGTATGTGATTAGTATTTGGTTGTGATAAGAGTTGAACTCCTTGGTGTACTGTTTTGCATGATCACATCGTTTCTATATTGTGTGAACTTGTTTGGTCACCCTTAATTACAACTAATAATGATTTGACTACAATGAAACTGGACATGCATAGTACCCGTTAGGGAAAACGATTAGGAGTATTAAGCTAAATGTTGACTCCCTTCGATGAGGATAGCTGCAATAATCCTTTCCCTATCTATAGTTGAACTAAGTGATAAGCGAGGAGTTTACGGCATGGGTGGAGGCCGTAGTTTGAAGGTGGTCATGAAAGAAGGGTGTTCTCCATTATACAAACTCAAGTTTGGTCTAATTTGAGTTGTAATGAAATTCTTTAATTTAGGTTGGAGCGGATGTAATTTCTCTAACCTCACAATGAACCGGTGATAAGTATAAATTACTCTACACTTTCAAGGCATATTTAGGCATAAAATTGATCATAATTGTGATTTAAATTTTAAGTTTTGGTACTTAATTGGTATAAAATATTGATTTCAAGTAAATCACAAGTAAGGGGATAAAATATGCAAAAGAACAACGTCTTTCTAATCAGTCACTAGCGTAAGGAGAAGAAATAAGTGAAGTAGTATCAAGAAATATTAATCACGGGTGTGATAATGAAGAAATGAAAAATCTAGCCCTGATCACATCTTTAATCATGGCTGTGATTGAGGAAGTATTGACGATCCCTTGGTTAATCACACTCATGATTATATAGCAGGAGGATGATTGCGGAAAGGGTCATGAGCGTGATAAAATTTAATAAAATGACGAGGAGTTTATGGCCTTCATCACGGCTATGATTGGTGAAGAGAATTATGTTTTTGAGACTATTACACCCTAAGTCATGAGCGTGATGGAAGGAGCACAACTGTTCTTTTCAACCTTTTTACACAAACTAGTACGTAGAAAATGTTAGGTGGTTCCTTGAAGAGGTAGATTCGAGTCATTTGACGGGAAGAATATAAAAATACCGCAACTTATGGAGAAAATACACATAATTTCAGAGATCATTTCAGAACATCAATTCACAATAAACACCTAACCATCCGTATTTGTATCAGTGTGTTTTCACTTATAGTACAGTTGTTTAGATATTGTATCATACATTTCCTAGAACGACTCGAGAAGGACAGTAGGATTTCATTGTTACATGTTGTAAAGATATTTATAGTGAATTTAAAACGAGGTTGTATTTCTTACTTGTCTTGTGTTAATTTCATTGTTATTTTTGCATTGTGTTTATACATTTTATTCTTTTATCATGTGTGAGTAATACGTTAAGACTTGCTACATCACTTACTATAATCAAGTGTATGGAATAATAGTTTCTTGATACATATTAATTCAAATAAATTGCGCTGAATGAATCTAAGTATGGTGTAGTACATAACATGAACTTAGAACGCATTTCAATAGAATATGTCGAGAGATAATTCTATTGAATGGATCTAGTTTACTGGAACAACTTACTTCTGATAATAGAGATATTATTAAGAAAGTTGCTACATCTTTAGGGGAATCGATATATTAACATGATATTAATACGATCCGAGTTGCTTGTTAATTAAGAAGGAATTCCAATAGACATAATTAGGATTAGAAGTAAGTAGTTCTAAGAATAATGCTTATATACTGTAATTTCCCGTAAATAACAAGTATTGGGATTAAAAAAAATATTTTGGTAGTATTATACTAAGTAGTGAAACAAGTCTGCATGTTAATTGTGTTGTTAGTAATTGTTTTGTAACCATAGTGTTAGTGGCATTAGTTTGTGGATTAGTGAATTTAATTAACAATGTAGAGTTTCAATAATTAATCACTTGATAAATTGGATTGCTAGATAATAGGAAGAATAATAAGTACTAGTGTTTGAGTCCTTTTCTCAATGGAGATGACCCTATACTCATCCGTTTTATAAATGATAGGTACACTTGCTTGTTGAACCGAGTTTCATATAGAATATAGGAATTTAATTTGTAAAATTCGGAAGCTCTATTTAGAGGTGATTAACCGGATAACATTGTGCGATATTTCATATGATTGATTGTTTTGCATTTCATCATAATTAATAACCTTGCTTGTGATTGTTTAGTATTCTTCTGACTCCATCCCACTTACTAAGTTAGTTATGCTTACATCCCCATAAACCCTTTTGCAAGGGACGTGTGGAGATTAGGATGTTTAGATACCACCAACCTGGGGTTAGTGTACTGTTGGTTGGGAAAGTGAAGAACGAGAAATCTATTGAATTTGGGCTTTTGACTTTTCTTTTGAGTTTTGAGGAAATTAATTGGGAATTTCTTAAGACACCCACTAGTTTCTCTTATTGTAAATAGACTTCAAAACCTATGGTTTTTGGTAAAACTTTGATTGGATCAGGTATTTTATAAAGTTCTACCATAAGTTTGATCTTTTACAAGTATCAGAGTGGATGCTTTAAGCTAGTTGAGTAGTATACGCCTTGTGTGGACTATTTCTACGATAGTAGTTATGAGATTAGCTTCTATCTTAGGTTAGTTTATACAGTGGAACTGTTACGATTTTTCCTGTTTGGGGCATAACACCCTCTTACATACGATTTTTCCTGTTTGGGGCATAACACCCTCTTACAAGTAGCGTATCTTACAAGTAGCGTAATTCTCAACAACCTAATGCACATCCCATCTCATCTTAAGCTAAAAGAATCTCCCATTCAATAATTCATACATTCTCTTCTCTCTAAAATGTCTAAACAGTCCTCCACCATGAGCTTCTCTCACAACAACTCTCTTATGGAATAAGTCAACATACATGATAGTCAAATATTGTTCTTCCTTCTACATATCGTCCAAATATAGGACTAAAGTGGAAGTCTTGAGAATATTTCTCTTTAATGCTCGTAAATCCCAAGAGTTTCGTTTATAGGTTAGTAAGAAGAACATGTCACCTCGACAAGGTGTTGGCAACTACATTAGTCTTACCTTGTTTGTACTTGATCACAAAGATGAATCCTACTAAGAATTCAACCTATTGCGCTTGCCTCTTTGTTAACTTGGTATAACTTTTGAGGTGTCTCAAGGACTCATGATCAATGTAAATGACAAACTCCCTCCATAGTAGATAATGTTACCACATTTGGAGTGCTCGGATAAGGGTAGAAGTTCTTTGTCATATACGAAGTAGTTCAATTGAGGTCTTCTCAGGCAAGAAGTCGGCCTTCTTGCATCAAGACAACACCTATGCCAACACCAAATGTATTACACTAAAGCTCAAAAATCTTCTTGAAGTCAGGCAAAGCTAATACAGATGCAGAGGTCAATCTTTCCTTAATCTCGATAAAGCTTCTCTCTTCTTTCTCTCGCCACCTAAAGTCTATGTTCTTCTTTGTCAACTCAGTAAGGGGTGCAACAATTGATAGGGATCAAGGACCGATTACATGCTCTCGAGCCCGAGGGCTCTCTCAGGTGGTTCGCTGAGCTGTCTAAGGTGAGTTAAGTACTGAGGAGTAGTGCTTGCCTCAATTCGATCTGCCGAGCTACTTTGCTCTCCATACTATCTAAGGAGTTTCCAAGGTGACTAGCCGTGATGTTGAGTCGAACCTTCCACTATGTACTAGTCCAAGCGCTAAATCTGAATACAGCAATCTCTACAGTGTCGAGGTCGAGCTAACAACTATCAGGAGCCAACCATCTGAAGTCGACCTGAATGTGAGCCATTTCTAAGCTAACCCCAATCTTGCTCTAATAATCAAGGTATCGATCTTCTGACACCGAACATGCATGAATAGAGGCCCACCCCTGCCCAGTTTACTATACTGTCAAAATCGCAGAATAAAGCGCACATGCGTTGTCCTCTCTAATAATCGTACTGTCCTTTCCGATAGAGGACATTCGTTGTGCATAACTTTGTATTTTCCTTGTAAATTATTTTCCTTGTTTTTAACAAACAGGGATCCATTTTGTAATTTTTTGTAACATAGGACTTACCCTAACAGGGTACTATAAATAATCACATAGTGTAATAGCCGTAATATATATATATATACAAAAAGAGATAAACAAAAAAAACTTTTTACCTTCTCTTGAGCTAAATGTCCTCTTGCTTACTCTTGAGTTACTCTTATCTAACCCATTCGAGCATAGACTAGTGGCGAGTGACCTTTGGTTATACTTGTGCATCATATTAAGTGTGATCTGAGCTTGTGTGAGGGGTTGGTGCGTCATACCTATCGTTGGTATACGAGAACCCCCTGCTTATCCTCGATTATTATTTACTCTTTAGGTCATCTTGCAGCTTGGACGCACCCCTTTGGTTACGCGTGACATGGAGTGCTTACTTGTTGAGTAACATGGAGTGCTTGCTTATTGAGTAACATGAAGTGCTCGCTTCTCATTTAGCCAATACAACTTGTACAGCTTTGGATGTGAAATGATCAGCAATTTGAGCTTCTTGACTAGTTTAACAGACGCTATGTTAGTGCAACTCCCATTACTTACGATGAGTGCACATACTTGCTCATTTACCTTATGAGTGATATGAACATGTTTTCTCTCTACTCCTCCTCAGTAGAGGGTCTTAAGCTCATCGTACGTTGGATAACTAAAGTCAACTTATCTAGGTCTTTAGCAAATACCTGATCTTCAACAAGCTCAGTTTCTTAGACGGTACTTGAATATAACCTCCTCCTTGGGTTCCTCATTAATGCTATCAACTTCTAACTTTGGAGTATCTCCCTTGATGATCACAGGTCGTCTATTTGGGCACTGGGTAACCATATGCCCAAATCCTCGGTACTTAAAGCACTTGATCTGGTTTGTCTTCCTCTTAGATCCTTATCCCTTCTTATAAGTTCTATATGGTAACTCCTGGTTGGTAAGGCGATCCTTCAACTTAGTCACTCCTTCAGCTCTTTTACTAGGGTCAACACTCTAGGGAGCTTGGCTACAGCTTTAAGTAAGTCAGTAAGGTTAGATAGGTCGACTCGGCCTAATCCTCCTCTATCTCTCTACTCGCTAATTTTGATTGCCTCATCCAGTGTGGTAAAATGTTGCAATTCCACCATGTCTTGAATATCATATCTTGATCCTGTAAGGAATCTAGAAATTGTTCAGGCTGAAGGTTCTTTTACTTCACATTAGATTATAAGTATTTAGAATTCTCAAACATACTCATCAACAGTTCAACTTCCTTGTCTCAGCTCATGGAGTCAAGCAAAAGTATCTTGTAAGTAGGTGATGTACCTAGGAGCTTAGTTATCGCTAGGACTTACCATAAGAGATTTGAACTAAATGGGTCCTTTGAAATATTGAGGAAAATAGAGTAAATATGTTTATGAACAAACTAGAGTAGTTGACGTAAAGCTACTCGGAGGATATGATACACTAATGAACACAACACGACTTGGTACTTCACTTGATATGACGAACAAGTTGATGTCAAGCCCCACCCACCACTAATCTTAAGATACTCGGCAAGATTAGATAAGAGTGTATGAAAAATGAACTTGGAAAGAGTTGTCTCATAAGAATAGGATATTCAATATCTATGTGTAAAGTTAATATAAGAAAAAAGGACTATTTATAGTAAGTACTTAGGGCAACATTATAAAAAAAGCAATTACAAGAAAGTATATATTAAAAGGAGATTCCTTGTACATACGATAAAGGGTAAAAAGAACAAAGGACAAAAGACAAAAAAAGAAAAATAGTACAATGTCAAGTGAAGAGGACAGGTGGCAAAACAACATTGGATTCGTACAAGGATTTTTTTAGCATAACAAACGGGAGGAACTAAGGTGTTATGGCGACAAGGAAGTTGAGAGGTGAAAGGATGCCATGAGAGTTAGAAGGAAGTCAGAAGAGAAGTACCCGACCAGAAGCTAGCTGCATTTACTCAGTAGAAGACTTTCTGCAGTTGAAAGTCCAGTCACTTAGTATAAAGCTCTTGGCTAAAAGAAGGTCAACATTGGCACGGGATAACAAATAGAGCATAGTATAACCACTTGAAGCTCTCAAGGAATTTAGCCATCCTCCTTCACCATACTGTTTTTCATCATTGGTGGGTTGACAAAAAAGAATCCTTCGGGCGAGGGACTGAAGGCCTCTAAGGCGTCTATGAATGATTGGGACGGTAGTCAGTAACCCATTAGCTCCCTTAGGTAATTGATGATTTGCCCTCAAATCATGATCCTTGCCATCATCAGGTACATAGAGAGTCAGATTAGCAACGTTAAATGTGGTAAATACGCCGAAACCCTCGGGTAGTTCAACTTCATAGGCGCTATCATTAATGCTCCTAAGGATCCCATAAGGTCTATTCGTTTTAGGAGATAATTTGCTCGTCTTCTTGCTAGGGAAGCGTTCCTTACTAAGATGGACCTAGATAAGGTCCCCAGGGGTATAAATGACTCGTCTCTTTCCATGGCTTCCCACTTCCTTCTGTCGGGCTACAGTTTTGGCCAATTGCTCAGTAATCTTCCGATGTAACCTCTGGAATTCCTCAGCACATTGTAGGCTAGATTGACTTTCCCCTAGTGTAGTTAGATTGTTAATTAAATCTAAGGGTAGATTTAGGTTAAGTTTATAAATAACCTCAAATGGTGATGTTCCAATCAAGCTATGAGTCAAGCGGTTGTAGGCAAATTTAATGACGGGCAGGCATAAATCCCAGTCATGAAAATTCTTCTTAACAGTTGTGCGTAGGAGATTATCAACGATTTTGTTCACAACTTCAGTTTGGCTGCCTATCTGGGGGTGACAAGAATTACTGAACAAAAGCTTAGTGCCAAGCTTCCTCCACAAGGTCTTCTAAAAGAAACTCGCAAACTTTGAGTTACGGTTGGACACAATACTCTTCGGCACTCCATGTAATCGTACAATTTCTTGCAAAAAGAGGTTAGTGACAAATAAAGCATCATTAGTTCTGTAGTAGGGAATAAAGTGGCACATCTTGTTGAATTGATCAACCACCACCATGATAGAGTCGTATCTTATCGGCATTTAGGGAAGGCCGAGTATGAAATCCATGCTTAGATTGGTCCACGATTGCTCTAGAATTGGTAAGGGTGTGTATTCTCCATAGGGCTCTCTCCTCCCCTTTGCATATTTACACATTTCGTACCTCTCAAGTACTCAGTATACATCCTTCATTATCCCTGGCTAGTAAAAATGCTCCTTAAATATCTTATTCGTCTTCTTTTCCCCAAAATGGCTAACTAAACCCCCGGCATGAGCTTCTCGAACGAGTACCTCCTTTGCTGAACTATTCCGTACGCAAACTAGCTTGCCCTTAATCAAGAAACCCTGACTCAAGTAGAACCCTTTCATAGCTCTTCTAACACCGCACCTAGTTACTAAGGGTCCAAAATGTAGGTCATTCTCATACTGATCAGATAAAGTGCCAAACCCAAGCACCTTAGCTTACAACGTTGTGATGAGGGTATGACGGCGAGAAAATGCATCAACCACTGTGTTGGTGCTCCCTTTCTTATATCTGACGACATAGTAAAAGGTCTCCAAGAACTAGACCAATTTGGCGTGATACCGAGAAAGCTTCTATTGCTTACAAAGATGTTTGAGAGATTTATGATCTAAATAGATTATGACTTCTTTCGGCAACAAATAATGCTGCTAGTTCTAGAGTGTTTAGACAAGGACATAGAACTCCTTGTCGTAGGTTGAGTAATTTAGGATAGCGCCTCGAAGTTTTTCGCTAAAGTAGGCAATGGGTTGGTGCTTTTGCATAAGGACAACACCAATGTTGACACTGGATACATCACATTTAATTGCAAAAACTTTCTCGAAATTTGGCAGGGTAAGTACTAGAGCAAATGTCAACTTAAACTTCACATCTTCAACTCTTCTAAGCTTTTTTTGACCACCTAAACTTAACGTTCTTCCTGGTCAATTTAGTTAATGGCATAGTTTTGGAGCTAAATTTGTGAATGAATCTCCTATAGAATGAGGCTAAACTATAGAAGCTCCTGACTTCGGCAACATTAGTCGATAGAGGCCACTTAAGAATAGCTCTGACTTTTTTGCCATCAACTCTAACTCCCTTCCCCAAAACAATATATCTGAGGAATACGACCTCGCTTTGATAGAACATGCATTCCTTTTGCTAAATAATCTCTCAGCACAGAGTATATTGAATACAAATCTTAAATGCTCGACATGAGTGATGAGGTTAGTACTGTAGATTAGAATATCATCAAAATAAACCACAACGCATTTATTGATCAACGTTCTAAGCACATGATTCATCGGTCACATTAATGTACTTAGCGCGTTAGTCGAATTAAATGGCATAACCAACCATACGAACAGACCATCCCTTATCTTGAAGGCCGTCTTCCATTCATCCTTAAGTCTCATTCATATTTGGTGGTAGCCACTCTTCAGGTTAATCTTAGAAAAGATGCAGGTGCCATGTAATTCATCAAGCATATCATCAAGTTGCGGGATTGGGTATCAGTATTTAATAGTGATCTTATTGATGGCTTAGTTGTCAATGCACATTCGCTACATTCCATCCTTTTTTGGCATGAGCACAGCTGGTATGGCACAAAGGCTCATGCTCTCATGGATATATCTGCGATCTACTAACTCATCTACTTGTTTCTTTTGTTCAGTTACCTGCTTAGGATTGAGCCTATAAGTGGGTCAATTTGGTAAGATAGCTCTTAGTTATAGGTCGATGCAACGTTCAATACCTTTCAAGGGAGGTAAACCTTTCAGCATCTCGGCAGGGAATAGGTCAGCAAATTCTTGAAGTAGCTGTTGCACTTCGGTAAGTAAGTTCTTTGCTTCTCTAACCTTGAAGAGTCTCCTAGCTAGGAGGAGCATGAAGCCACAGTTGAGGCTTCCTAGGCAAATTGAGCTCGAGAAATCACTAAAGACTTCTACTGCAATGATATAGCAACCTTCTCCTAGGTTTCTTGCACTTCCCTAGGACTCATGGGGGTCAATATAATTTTCTTCCCGTCCTTTTGGAACATGTAGCTGTTTTTATATCCATTGTGTAATACTCTTAGGTTAAACAGCTATGGTCGACCGAGTAATACGTGAGAAGCGCACATGGGAAGGACATCACACAACACCTCTTCCCTATACCTATCACCAATGGTAATCTGTACCTTAACTTGCTTGGCAACATGTAACCTACCTCTCTCATTCAGCCAATTAATCTTATACGGCTTAGGGTGTGCAAGGGTTAGCAAATTCATGGCCTTGACTACCCCTTGTGTTATGACATTGGTACAACTCCCTCTGTTAATAATCACAACGCAAACTTGTCATTCACTCGACAATTTGTATGGAAGAGCTTCTCTCTTTGCACATTCTTGTTAGCCACAAAAGTACTAAGAGATTGTCGAAGAATAAAACAATACTCGGTATCACCCTCAAGAGGTATCTCGGTATTGGGGTCTTCTTGAAATTCTTCTGGCATCTGATTAATTCCCACTTCTTCCTCTCCTTCGCTTGCACTCTTTACTTTAAACTGGGGCTTGTCTCCCTTTATGGTCATGACTCGATGGTTCAAACATTGAGTAGCCACGTATCTATAGCCAAGGCATTTAAAATATTTGATTTCTCGAGTTTTCCTTCTTGAGCTCTGACCTTAGTCTCTTCGGATCTCATGTTCTTCAGTCTTGCTCTTACCTCGACCTTCTTCTAGTTGGCTCGACATTTGCCCTTGATGTTCCACCTCATAACTATTTGATGCTTGGTCATTCCCTCGTTAGCTTGGCATGCTGCTCTTGTTCGGTAGCATTGGTCAGCTACTCGGCATCCAACTAACTCAATTCTGTTGTTGCCTTTCAATTCTATGTGCTACCCGGATGGTTTCGTCCAAATGTTACCAATCTTAGCCCATAGTCTAAAGATGAACCATGCTATATTTCGTGTCTTAAGTTCGTCGAAATCACACCGTATCATGAGCAACCAAAACTCTCGCACATAGTCGTCTATTGCTTTGTTACCTTACCTCAAGTCTTGGAATCGTCAAAAAGTGTCTTGTTCGTAGTGTTCGGGAACGAACCTACTTCTCAGAACTCTCCTCATCTTGTTTTATGTTCAGACTTTGCATTAGGCCCTTAGGTGAACATTCTCTAATTTCTTCCACCACATTGCTGCATATCCATAAAATTCTAACGTGGCCACCCAAATGTGGACAGCATCTTCATAATCATAAAAGTCGAATATCTTTTCGATTTTCTCTTCTCAATCAAGGTAGTCATCAACACTACTAGACCAGTTGAAGCTTGGAATCTATACCTTAAGGTGTTTGGTACCTCTCGGTGCTCTAAACTTATGTTCGTTAACCCCAACATATCGGTCTTCTTCTTCTTCATACTCTTTCACTTCGTCCAACTATAACCTTCTTCTCCCGACTCTATAAGCACATCATGGTAGTGGTTGGTTCACTAAAAAAGCTGCTGGAGCTCGTTTATTCATCTGCCTTTTCGGCCTATCTCTCATCTCTCAACCCTACTTAGCAACTCTCTTACGCAGTTCAGTATCTAAGACTTTATTTACTAAGATAGCTAAGTTGGCCACAATAGCAACAAGATCTTGTATCTCCTCATCAGTAAAACGTAGTGTTTGTTGGGTAACTTGACCACGACCATGAGCATCACTCTTGACATCATTAATCTCTCCTTGTATACTAGGATTCAACATTCTCAAAACAAAGCTTAAGAAAATACACTTCACAAAGGAAAGCCTTCGACACATACACAAATATCTGGAACAGCAAACTGACTATCACTACACAGCTCTTAGTCTCAATCTCAAGCTCTAATACCAAGATTATATGATGTGTCTAGGAGCTCAGTTATCATTAGGACTTACCGTAGCAGATCTGAACTAAATAGGTCCTTCAAAATATAGAGGAAAATAAAGTGAATAGTTCTATGGATGAACTAAAGTAGCTGACGTGAAGTTGCTCGAAGGATATAACACACCAACGAACATAACATAACTTAGCACTTCACTTGATATGATAGACAAGTTGATGTCAAGGTCCATCCACCACTAATCTTAAGTTACTTGACAAGATTAAATAAAAGTGTATGAAAAATGGACTTAAAGAGGGTTGTCTCACAAGAACAGGATATTCAACGTCAATGTGTAAAGTTAGATGATCTTAGCTTATAAGGGAAAGGGACTATTTATAGTAAGTACCTAGAGTAATATTACAAATAAAGAAATTACAAGAAAGAATATACAAAAAGGGGATTCCTTGTACATATGAAAAGGGGTAAAAAGGACAAAAGACAAAAAGGGAAAAATAATACAATGTCAGGTGAAGAGGACAGGTGGCAGAGTGACATTGGATCCGTATAAGGATTCTCTGAGCATAGCAGGCGAAAGGAACCAAGGTGTTACGACGACAAGAAAGCCAAGAGGTGAATGGATGCTATGAGAGTTTGAAGGAGGCCAGAAGAGAAGTACCTGGCTAAGAGCTAGTTGCATTTACTCGGTAATTGAAAGTTCGATCACTCAGCACAAAGCTCTCCGCCAGAGGAAGGTTAGCATTGGCACAGGATAACAAATAGGGCATAATATAATTGTTGAACTTAGAGTTTATTATTTGATTTTGATGAGAACAAAACAAAAAGTATATATCTAAACATGTTGTTTTTGAAGAGAACAAAACAAGAAGATGATTAAACTAAGCATTATTTGATTATATTAAGGTAATTGAATAAGATCAATTAATTTGCTTCACGATCAAATATATCGGTTATCTTTACAAGAAATTTAATCTTTTGAGTGGTGTCAAATGATCTTGAAGTTAGATTGCAAAGAGTATTTGTTTGTTGTGTGTTAAAAGAATTTTCAATTGATATTTGGTCTACTGGGTTGACGGCTTAAGGAAGAACCAAGCTAACGATATAAAGTCCCCAAAAACACAAAGAAAAGCTCACTAACTTAATGGAGCCGACTTGCTGGTTCACTTACCAGTTATAATGCCCTGTAAAGTATTTTATTACCAGCTTGTTGGTAGTGCCAGGTATCGTCATGTCGGTAAGTCTGATATAACTAGTCGTTGGAGTATTTAATGTACTGTAACAAGAATTGAATGTGATGATATAAATGCTCAATAACTCGACCAAGGACAATAGAGAACTGATCTTTTACTGCAATAGTTCGATAGCCTCTTGTATTCTTATTGTCTATACTTCTCATTGTCTCTTGTACCATAAATTGCTAATATTTAGAGAGATTTAAAGTGTAGTACTTGTGAGCTATTAGTTGCAAAGTATTGAGAGGCGCTACACCAATAATTCTTGAGATTGAGTTTTGTGTTGTGAGTTGAGATTGTGATTTGTGTTGAGAGTTGTGAGTATGAAACTTGTGTAATCAAGTTTGTGTTCATATAGCTCTTGGAGCTTGGATTGAGAAATTAATAAAGTGGTATAAAGTCCTTGGTTGGAGGCATTGTGTGTCCATGAAGATTAGGGGGTAGTTCGAACTCCACGTTATATTCGGGCTTGATCTTTTTTATCCTTATCTCTTTTAATTTCCACACTTATTGTTGTTTTATTATTGCTTTAATTACTCTTATTATTGCATTTAGTTGTTTATATCGAAAAAAAATTACAATTTGTCCTCAAAACTCAATTCAGCCCCCTTCTTGAGTTTAGCTTAATGTTCTTCAATAATCACCCGAAGCTTTCAAAGAATTTAACCATCCTCCGTTAGCATACTGTTTCTCATCATCGATGGGTTGACGAAAAAGAATCCTTTAGGTGTAGGATTGGAGGCCTCTGAGGTGTGCGCGAGTGATTGGGCCAATAGTCGGTAACCCATCAGCTTCCCGAAGTTGTTGGAGATTTGCCTTCAAATTATGATCCTCGTCATCATTAGGCACATAGGGAGTTGTATCCGATACAAACATATTTCTAAGGACTCTTTTCATCTTGAGCTAAGTGCTTACGTCTGTGTATCCTTCTCTCCTTCTCATGGCTTAAAAGTTTCTTCACTACATTGCAGCATATCTCGAGAACTCTATAGCAGTAGCTCTCATTTTCTTATGGTCTTCATATTGATAATAGTCAAAGACTTGCTGGTGTAAACCATAGCTAAGAACAGAAAAGGTTGGTTATAGGGATAGGTCTAAGCTTGTTGAAAGCTTGAAGAACGAAATGGGAAGTAACGCAACAACTGGAAAGAGTAAGTAAGCAAACCCATAAACAACTCTACATGATATGACGCACTAATGGAACTTTCGAAGACTCACAGCACAACTCAATATGATGCATGAGGTGATCCGGTGAGGTTACTCGCCACTTAACCTTGCTTAAAGATTAGGAAAAGAGTAAATAAGCTAAGAAAGCAATGTTCACAAAGGAGAATATTCAGCATATTGATGATAAGATGATTAATTGATGCCTTATGGCTACATGTATGGTGAGTATTTATATCCAAGAAATTAGGGAAACCTGCCTAAAATGGAAAAGGACAAAAAGGATAATATCTAGAAGAAGTAATGTATAAAGAATACAGAGGGTAAAAATGCAATTTCAAGAAGAACAATGATTATCGCAGCAAATTCCTTCATGTAGGTCCAGGACATATGGCAACAACACATTCGAGGATGCTTCTGGTGGAAATAAACAAGATGGTATAGGCAGGATGGATGGCTAAGTAGGGGTGTCGAGTAGACTTGGACCCATTCGAGAAGAAGTGCCTACGGATATTTGTTGAGGTTCTTAGCTTCTTAGCACCAATGTTGCTGAGTTGGTGGTTGGCTCAATCAAGGCCGAGATGTTGTATGGGGTTGGGCTATTAGCAAGGCATTTGTCCAGTTGGCACTCGACTTCCAAGAGATGCATAGTTAGTTAGCTCAGCACAAGGAGTTTGTTGGCAGTAAGGATTAGCTCAGCCTCGGCAAGAGTCAACTAGAGCAGGAGGATTCATCTTGTTAGTCCTTTTAGGCCTTGGGCTTGGCTACGCGTCAAAGGTTCAATAGTCTGATTCTTATCATTCCCTCATGGTTGATTTGGATTTAGGATCATATTCGACTGGTCTTCACTCTTCTCCCTTAAGGTGATAGCGACTGAGGTTGACAATGTTAAAGATATCAAAAACTCCGTAATCTTCAGGTAATTCTAATCTGTATGCATTGTTGTTGATCTTCTAGAGGATTTTGAAGGGGGCTTTAGCTTAGGCGAACAACTTACTCTTTCTCTTACTTGGGATGCTCTCCTTACTCAAGTGTAACCATACTAATAAGAATCGGCCCCATGGACCGACCACACGTAACCGAGCTAAAGGACTTCAAGGACTCACTTGGTGAATATTAGTTCAAAGCCCCATCCAAGACGAGAATTCCTATCTTGACCTCTATATTTCCTTCCTTTGTCGACCTGACTACTGAGTCATCACATGTGTGAAGCCTATCGAACAACTGTATCATGACAGAATATTTGAACAGACAGCCTCAAAACTGTTCGAGCCAAGTTCTTGAGCCAACAACAAATGTCCAACCCTAACCCAAGTTGACTACTTTACAACAAATGACTAACTAAGCCTGGACCTTATCCAAATCAGGTTGACCCCTGACCACAAACTCTCCTTTCTTCTTTTTGTCCACTCTATACAATATTTCTGACATCTAGCCACCGAACGGCATATGTCTTCTGGCATGACATTCCAAAAAGATCATTTACTTTCCATACTGAATATTCTTTATCTTTTTTTACCCTTTTTAGTATGTATTATGTAACCTAATTATAGGAATACCTCTTTATCTTTTCATACATATAAAGTAGCCTTAGTTGATGGGTATATAAACCCCCACTTAATTGTACATAGACATCAATATTCAATATCGGAATTTATACAAGTTCCCTTTTGGGCAACCCTAGTGTTTTCATTACCCTTCAACTCTTATCTATTCCCTTTAGTAAGGAGTAATGGTGAGTGACCCTTCAATTTGGATTAATAAGTCATATCCGACAGATTATAGGTCGAGTAGAATTGAATGGTGTGTCATATCTAATTGGTAGCTACCTGGACTTTGCTAGCTTTTTCTTTTGTTTCCTTTTGGTTTGCTTCATTGTGATGTTTCTCAATATGTCCGATCCTAGAGATGCATCAGCTTCGCTGGTATCAGAGCACAGTTCTAAGAGGGATCGTGTGAAGTTTTGGTTTGTATTTACTGTTTATGGCTGTCGTTTTCCTTTCGTAGCTACTTCAGTGTCTTCGTGTGGAGCAAGTTTGGAGTTGTGAGTTGTATAGTGAGGATTTGTTTCTTTGTAAGTGTAATTCCTTATTACTTTATTCTTACTTTATTTTTCACTATGAAAAACAAAACAAGCTCAATTTCTGTCTTGCTCAAGTGATTATTAGGAGTTGAAGTTGTTAGTGTGTTAGTCAAAGTTAAGTGAGTAAGGTAACAGTGGTTACCATACATTTTGTTGTTAATTTGTTCAAAAAATATTATACCATGTCGGATTCAAGTGTTCAAGGTGTTATTAGAGACCAGAGTAGTATTACTCAACCTGGTTATGGCCAAAATGGTAGTAATACTCCTAGGTTAGTTGATGACAAACTTAATAGACTTACTAACCTTGTTGAGAGTTTAGTCACCATGATGCAATTAAATAGGCAACAACCTTTGGGTATGCTGCTACACAACCTACCTGAAAATGTTCTAAAGAGGGTTATGGCTAAGGTAGACAAGCCACTCACTTAATTTGACTACAGTGAGCTGGAAGAGTTGTAGATAAAGTTGTTAGACGAAGACTGAAGTTAGAGGAGATGATAAAGAGATGGATGGCGAAGAGTTTGGTGAGGAAGAAGAAGAGGCAAATTATTACCGAGCATAGGAACTAGGATGTCAAACTCCTTAAGGACTAGATAATGTCAAGGTTCAAATCTTACCCTTTAGCAGAAATAGAGATGCAGATGAATACTTAGAGTAAGAAAAGAAGGTCAAGAAGGTGTTTAACTATTATGGGTATATAGATGCTATGAAGGTTTAACTTGCTATACTGGAGTTTACTAGGTATGCCATAATGTGGTGGAAAGATTTGAACATAGCCAGAGCAATGGATAAGATAAAAAGGTTGTTAAGGGATAGATTCGTACCGAAGACCTACTTACAAGATACATTTGCAAAGTTGTAGGAACTCCGCCAAGAAGGTCGATTTGTTGATGATTATATAAGAGAGTTCTAAATGCTTATGATCCGAGCCAATGTGGAAGAACTAGATGCTCGTATAGTATCAAGATTTGTTTCTGGGCTCAAATATGAGATTTGTAACATTGTGGAAGTGCAGAGGTTTCAAACATTGGAAGAGGCAATCGAGATAGCACAGAGGGTCAAAAAGTAGAGGAGAAGTGCTCCGAGTTGACTTGGGCCAACATTTTCTTCTGCCCTTATTTAGCACTGACCTGTTCAAGCTGAATAGAGGAGGCCATACTGAGCCAAGGAAAGGAATGAATGACCGTCGATAGCGAAGCAAGCCAACCAAGCCAAACTGATATAAGACAAACCTTGAGGACATATGAAAGAGGGTAAACCTCTGAACAGAAGACTAGCAAGGTGAAGTGCTTTAAATAATTAGGCTTAGGATACATGGCTGTTGAGTGTTCGAACCAACGTATCATGGTGCTCTGAGGAGATGTAGTGGATCGCACTTATTGTCACGCTCGAAGAAGTAGAGTTATAACAGTCCCGCCATGCAAACCATTTTATGATAGAAGCTAACTTCACAGCTGTTATAACGGCAAATCTTTTTATTCCAACCAACTCCTATTGAGGTCAAGTACTTCCTTACCGAGTCACCCTTCATGCCGTGCCGTATGACTACCCATTTTTCTACAGTATGCCGAGTTGATGATTATTTTCCCACGTCGAGCTGACTAATTACTTGGCATCTTCCTTGTCGAAAAGCTAAAAGAGAGAGTCCGTACTTTTTGTCTGCATCTTTTAATGATCGCCAATGTAGAATCACCATGTGTATAGTATCATGTGCAGAATCTGTTGCACCAATTATTGTTTTTCTTATATATTCATTTTTATCCTTTATATCTTTTACATTACTTCCTTAGGAAAAACCTTTTTTTCTTTTCCTTTTTAGGTAGGTTGCCCTAATATATGGGTATAAATACCCTTGTACTTGTAACTGTGATATCAGTAAATCATTTTTAATATACACTTTTTGAGTACTTTTTCCTTGCATAAATACTGTTTGTTTACTCTCGGTATCACTCTAATCCTTTTCCTTAAGCAAGGTTAAATGGTGAATAACCTCACCGAATCAATTTGTACGTCATATCAAATTGAGTCATGAGTCCTCAAAAGTTCTATTGGTGTATCATATCCTCTGAAGCTATTCGTAGGTTTTGCTTATTGTTTCATTCTTCATTTTTGCTCTTTTGCCCTTTTGCCCATTGATCCTTTTTCGAGCTTTCTACAAGCTTGGATCCATCCAGTAATCAGCCTTATCTGTTCTTAGTTATGGTTCGCAACATCTTCGTATCAGAGTAGAGGTTTTTATGTGAACTGTTGATAAGTATAAATCGCTCTATACTTTCTTAGGCACATCTAGGTATAAATTAACCATACTTGTATTTATTTCTCAAGTTCTTGGTAATTCATTGTGTAATATATCAATTTCAAATGATTCAAAAGCAAAAGGGAAAAAATTCAACAAGAACAAGGAGATTTAGAGCTATCACGGTCGTGATAAAGGAAGAATACTAAAGGAAAATCAACTGAAACTCATCATGGGCGTGATAAAAAAGAATTTGAGTGTTCAGTGCTCGTTACTCCCTCCATCATGGCCGTAATCAAGAGAGTGACTAAGGCGAAAGCTATTTTTCCACCTATTCATTACGGCCGTAACTCCACCTCGGAAGGATGATTACGCCCTTAATCACAGGCATGATTAGGTGGAATGTTTGCGACGAAAAGATCACTCCCTGAGTTACGGGTGTGATGAGAGTGAATATGATGATTCTTTTTAAATCGTTTCACACAAATTGGTGCATATAACGAGTTTAAATGCTAGGAGGTGTCTTGAAGTGGTGTATTTCGAGCCTTTTGATGAGAAGAATATAAATACGCCACAAATTTTCAAACAAAAGGGTGAGATTGGATCATACATCCATTCATACATCTTCTCACCCATTGTATTTTCGATTATTTTCTTTTAGTATCGTTTCTAAGTGTTATACGTTGTACCTTTCCCAGAATTACTTGAGAGAGAGACAATGGGAATTCGTTGTTCGTGTATTTATCAGATTTCTACAATAGAATTCAAAACAGGGTTGTGTTCTTCAACTTGTTCTATGTTAATTTCTTTGTTATTTTTGCATTTTATAGATATGTTTTGTTTCTTCATTATGTGTTAATAGTATGTTAGGACTTGCTACATCATTTAGTATGATCAAGTACATGAAATAGTGGTTTCTTAATAAATATTAATTCCGTTGAATTGCACTCAATGAATCTAGGTATGATGTAGTTCATGACATTGACTTAGGATAGATTTCAATAGAATATGTCGAGAAACAATTCTATTGAATAGATGTAATTCATTGAACCAACTTATTTCTGATGATAGAGATATTATTAAGAAAGTTGCTGCATCCTTAAAGGAATCGATACATTAACATGTCATTAATACAATCCGAGTTGACTGTTAATTAGGAAGAGATTCCTATAGACATAATTAGGATTAAAAGTAAGTAGTTATGAGAAGAATACTTATATACTGTAATTTCTCGCAAATAACAAGTATTAGGACAAAAAGTACTTTGGTAAGATCATACTAAGTGGTGAAGTAAGTTTGCATGTTAAATGTGTTGTTAGTAATTATTTTGTAACCATTGTGTTAATAGCATTAATTTGTGGATTAGTATAGTTTAGTCAACAATTTAGAGTTTTAATAATTAATCACTTGATAAATCGAATTGCTAGATAATAAGAAGATTAATTAGTATTAGTGTTTATAGCCGTTCCTAGTGGAGACGACCTGATACTTATCCATGCTATAAAACGATAGGTACACTTGCCTGTCGAACTGAGTTAAGGATAAAATATACGTTTATAAACTGTAAAACTCGAAAGCTCTGTTTAGAGGCGATTAAGTTTTTGGCACCATTGCCGGGAAATTGACATCATTAGGAAAATTAAAATTCCCATTCATCTAGCATATGTTTGTTATTATTTTGCTATTTAAAAATTTTTTGTGGTCAAGTTTTCATTGAATTAAAGAATATTGCCATAGTTGTAGGAGCAGCTATCCCTTCCTACTTTTCTTGCCCCCAACTTAGAAGAATATGAGTCTCAATAAGCCTCTAGTTCCCTCACTAGCAAGTGCTGCCCAATAAGGAGAAGGTGTTAGGAAAGAAGAAGAAGACTCTAGTGATGAGGAGGATGAGTCTGAATATAAAGATAATGACAATGAGGAGGAAACCCAAGGAACCCAGTATGAAGCAACAAGAAAAGGGGTTGGAAATGAGAGTGAAGAAGGGTCATTCGAAGAGGACAATGACAACTTGGATGAGGAGACCAAAGCCGATGATGATTGACTTGTTTTCTTTCTTTTATTTTGTTTGTTTTCTTTTTTAGACGTACTAATTATTTGAGAGATAAACCTCAATGATGAATTTTTAATGGAGACTCTCATATTATGTGTTGTTCTGTTTTGTTTTTGTTTTGTCTTAATGGCCAGGTCTCTTTTGTTGTTCCATTTTTCATGGTGTTTGAAGGATGTATTGTCTGATGGTTTAAGATCCAATGCATTGATTGAACTTCATACAGGGGAGTCCTGTTCTTATTTTTTTTTTTGTTTATTTTGCAATTTCCCTTTTCTTATGCATGTTTTGTGTTTACCCTCCTCAAACAATGAGGACAATGTCTCTCTCTAAGTGTGGGGAAGGGTTAACCCCACTTAAGTTTGTTTGTTTTAAGTTATGAATTGACTTAATAGATTGTGTATTTGAGAAAATAGTTGTCAATTATGTGTGTTAATTTTGTACCTTACTCACTTCTTATGGACTTAGTGTACATGATCAAAATTATAGGATAGAATCTAAGTAAATCACACCCACTTGCAATTTAATGAATGAGTAGAGGTTAGAAGTGAATCGTAGTCTTTAGTGTAAAGTTCAATGGTTGTGCTTCTAAACTTACTAAATAATATATTTACTCCTCAATTACTTTTGGAGCTCATTTAATCTTGAATGAAAAGGGCAAATGAAGTAATTCACTTGTTGATACTTCTTGAGAATCTCTTCATAATAGAGTAAATTGAAGTGTGTAAGGACGAAATTAGTAAGGGCAGGCTTTGGTCCCTCAAAAGAGTAAAGTCTGATCCCGCTGCTAATTTTTATCTTTATAACTTTACAATAAGAATATATAAGGATTAAGTTAATAAGGATGGGCTTTGGTCCCTTAGAAGAGCAAAATCTAACTCTGTTGCTAATCTTTATCCTTATAACCAAGTTAGTAAGGGTAGGCTTTGGTCTCTCAAAAGAGCGAAGTCTGACTCCGCTACTAATTTTTGGTCTTTATTCTTCTACTGAAAAAAGAAGAAGAAGAAGAAGAAAAAAAGACAGGAAAAAAATTGAAAATGTGATGTATAGGATGTTTTTGGAGAGATTTAATAGAAGTAGTAGAATTACAGGAGAAAAATGGATGCGATGTACTTTTCTTCTAGATTAGTGTTCTTAAGAAGTAACTGAAGGGTTTTTATACACTTACTGAAGTGGATGAAGTATAAACAATTTTCTTTTGTTCTATTTGACATTGTGTTCACTTTGTACCTTTGGAAGCTACCATTAAATTTTAAAGGTGAAGTTTGCTTTACTTAGATTAATGTTAGAATATTGATTGTTGTATTTTGAGAACACAGTGTGGTAGATGCAAAATTAAGCCACTGTGAATGCTTTGTTGAATATACAATAAAAAAGTCATTAAGTTTCATTGATTGTTTTTTAGCGTTTGCTTGAAAGCAAGCAAAGTTTAAGTGTGGGGAAGCTTGATAAGTATAAATCACTCTACACTTTTTTAGGCACATTTAGGTATAAATTGACCATAATTGTGTTTATTTCTCAAGTTCTTGGTAATGCATTGTGTAATATATCAATTTTAGATGATTCAAAAGCAAAAGGGACAAAATTCGACAAGAACAAGGAGATTTAAAGCTATCACGGCTGTGATAAAGGAATAATGCTAAAGGAAGATCAACTGAGACTCATCATGAGCATGATAAAAAAGAATTTGAGTGTTCAGTACTCATCACTCCCTCTATTACGGTCGTAATCAAGGGAGTGACCAAGTGGAAGCTATTTTTCCACCTGTTCATCACGGTCGTAACTCCACCTCATTATAGTAGTTCTTCTTAAAGTTCTATTATACTCTATTTTGCGTGTGTGAAACAGAGCAAGTTACTGTTTTCATTTGACTATTGTATTGCTAACTATTAACTTCCCAAGGTGTTTGTTTAAGCTTTGAATTTGTGAGGGAAAAATGATAGATCCAAATATGAATGTTGGTACTGGTAATGACAGTGGAGTTGTCTACCATGGACGATAATCTTAGGGAACTCCTAGAAGCACTAACGAGAGACTTGATGAGGTAGCTTATCTCTTAGTAGATCCGACTCAAGTTGTTCATGCACTGTCTTGTTGACCGACTGAGGCTGTGCAAAACACTCCATAAGCTGCTCAACCTGTTAGAGGTCAGAACCTAGCTCAACCTGTTCAAAGTGGAGGAGTCAGCAGATGAGTAAGTCGAATGATAGACTTGTGAGAGCTTGACGAAGAGGAAAAGGAGTATTTTGAGGAGGAGTGTGTATGAATCCTTAAAGCATCCGACCATGTGAAGCTTCGGATTCCGAGTTTCAATTGATCTGGGAATGCTGATGAGTATTTGGATTGGGAAGAGAAGGTAGAGCATGTGTTTGATTACTATCGATATAAGGATTATGAGAAAGTGAGAACTGTTGCTATTGAGTTCTCCGGATATGCCACCGTGTGGTGGAAGAATTTTCAAGCCATGAGAAGACAAAAGGGGTACCGAGGGATTAACACTTGGCTTGAGATGAAGAGAGTGCTCAGAAACAGATTCGTACCGAAAACATACCTCCAAGATACGTTCACTTAGCTTTAGGAGCTGAGATAAGGAGGCCTAACTGTTGACGAGTATATTCAAGAGTTTCAAATGCTTATGATGCGTTGTGAAGTGGAGGAACCACCAGCTTGAATAGTCTCAAGGTTCGTTACCAGGTTGAGAGGAGACATAGCCTTTAGAGAATACATGCCCCTGCCCTTGCCAATGCTAACCTTATCTTGGGCCGACCTTAGTATGAACTTTGTCCTAAGGTTGTCCCGGACATCCAAAAGAAAAGATTTTATATTTGTTATAGTGGATCACTTCAACAAAATGGTACACTTCATTCCGTGCCATCAAACTAATAATACTTTATATATTGTTGATTTGTTTTTATAGGAAGTTGTCCAACTACACAGAGTGTCGAAGATTATTGTTTCAGATTGGGACACAAAATTCTTGAGCTATTTTTAGAAGACTTTATGGAGGAGATTTGGAACTAAACTTGTGTTCAGCTCCAACAACCACCCTTAGACTAATGGTAAGACAAAAGTGGTGAATAAGATACTAGGTAACTCACTTAGAATTGTCGTGGGAAAGAACTTGAGGGACCGAGATCTCTATCTATCAATTGTGGAATTTACATACAACCAAACTATCCATAGCACCATTGGGAAGACCCCATTCGAGGTCATTTATGGTCTCAATCTCATTATTCCCCTAGACTTGATTAGTACCCTCGTAGTTGTTGAAGAGAGTCGATTTGGAGTTGATTGAGCCCATAAATTGCATGAACTACACCAGTTTGTAACTAGGAAGATTGCTGTAGACACTCCATTTTTACCTTCGTATAATTTTAGTTTTTAACTTTAAAAGGTCCTAATTTAAGTAAAAATAGATTAAAAAATTAAAAATTAAAAAATAAAATGAAAAATTCAATAAAAGAAAGAAAGAAAGAAAAATTATAAAGAATTTTTAGGAAAATAAATTTTTTAGAAAGTAAAATGTTTTAGAGTCAATCGATTAAGTTTTAGTTCATTCAAAGTAACTTTATTTTAGAGAGTCACGTAGCTTAAGTATAATTTAATTATATTAATTATCAAGGTATAGGCTAATAACCTAACAGATAAGCATTTGAATATTGACATTAAGTTAGCTTGAGATCATGGGTTCAAATCTCACCGAGCACACATATGTTGTTTATTTTTTCTTTTATTTGCGAAAATTAGTTAAGCATATAAAATTTGAATCTAACTATAAATTTCATCAAATCTATATTGTTTTTAAGTGGATTTAATAAAATCATGGCTAAATAATCGGTGAAAATCACAAATCTAATAATAATATTATTAAATTAGATAATAGGAAGATTTATAAAAGATTTAAATCTAGATCGAATTTTATCTAAAGGATTTGAAATAAACTAGAATGATTTATAAGATTCATGCGTGAGTTTTATAAAAGGGGATTGAACACATGAAAGGGGGAGGAAATTAAAAAGAAAAAAAGAAAAAAATTGGTTAATCCTAAAAACTAAGCTTAGTTGCAATAGGTCACGACCATGACAATAGCTTCAATTCACTGTTAGCATCTTCAGTTGTGCAGCCCCTTCATCTATCCCCTCTCCTTCACCAATCATCACATAACAGTCCACTACTTAAATACATCACACACTACGATTAGCCTACTCACACTGATTGCACATATACTTCCTACAGCCGAACAGTCGCGACATACGAACAAGAAGCCCTAATGCTACTGTCCAATGCTTCATAGTAGACGATTAGCTACATACGAGCATTGAAGCATACACATCATACGCACATTGCATAACCAGTGTACTCTAACGTACGGTCTACTCCTTATCCATGTCCAGTTCTCGACTTTACATGCCAAAACACCACCTTACAGCACACCACTGTACAATCACTGTCCTCATCGTGCAACATAGGCACATGCCAATCGATTACTACACTACTTTACTGTACAGTATACGCCTACGATGAACATATAGCCATGCACACCATTACAAGGTTAACAAGCTCCGATCACAAGCCCATCATCCCTGATACAACAATTCACCAATCACATTTGATTGCTACAACACCAAACTTACGGCTGCACTTCAATTGATGCAAACAGTAACCAAGAACGAACAAGGCTAGTCGCTGAATGGGTCTAAGCTTGCAAAAAGCTAAAAAAGAGTTAATGGGGAAAGGTACGAAATGATGAAAACAAAGGACAAAAACATTAAGCAAAACTCACGAATAGCTCCAGAGGATATGACGCACCAATGGAACTTCTGAGAACTCATGACACAATTCGACGTGATACACAAATTGGTCTAATGAGGTTACTCGCCACCTAACCTTGCTTAAGGGAAAGGATAAGAGTGATGCCGAGAGTAAACAACAATGTTTACACAAGGAGGAAGGTATTCAAAGGTGTATTGAAGATTATCTAATGTCTTACAACTATAAGTATAAGGTAATTTATACCTGCAAACAAGGGCAACTTGCCCAAAAAGGAAAAGACAAAAAGGACATTTCCTAAGGAGGGCAATGTACATGTTATAAAGGGGTAAAAATGAATATATAAAGAAAATAATCATTGGTGCTACAAATTCTACATGTAATATTGTATACGTGGCGATGCGACATTGGCAAGGTTGTTAGGAGATGCAGACAAAAAAGACGGATGCATGGGTTTGTCCGAGCAGGGATAGCTTAGTCGGTCCGGCTTTCTCTCTCGGCTTCTTAACAAGAAAGAGGTTGAGTAATTGGTTGGCTCAGTAACAGAGAGTAATTGTTAACTTAGCAGACCACACAATAATGGGTGGTCATATGGCACAATACTAGAGGTGACTCGGTAAGGAGATACTCGACCTCGGTAGGGGTTAGTTGGAACGTAAGGATTCGTCATGCCAGCCCCTCTAGTCTTCGAGCCCAACTACGGGTCAGGGGCCCTGTAGCTTGATTCCTATCATTCCCTCCAAGTTGTTTTAGATTTGAGAACAAATCCGGATGATGTTCGCTCAATTCTCCATTAGGGTGATATGGACTAAGGTTGGCGATATTGAAGGCATGAAAAACCCCATAGTCCATAAGCTGTTCCAACCTGTAGGTGTTGTTGTTGATTTTCTGGAGGATTCTAAAAGGTCCTTTCGCTCTTGCAAATAATTTGCTTCTCTTTTTGTTCGGGAACCATTCCTTGTTGAGGTTTAACCCACTAAGTCTCCCAGCTAAAATTGTTTTGCTGACAGACCCTTGGTCTTTTCACGTATTCTTTTGTCAGCCTGGTCGATGTACCAAGTGACCTTATCATAGATGTGCCAAAGGGATTATGCCCTGGCCAAGGCATCGGGGTCCTTTTATACAGGTGTGGGTACAGGGGCATGGTCGAGGGGCAACTCAGGATTGAATCCATAAACCACTTTGAAGGGGGTCTACTTAGTGGTATCATGTACAGTTCGGTTGTAAGCAAACTCGACTAATGGCAGGCAGACGTCTTAATCGACCAAGTTCTTGTCGACTGCAGCTCGGAGCACTGAACCTAAAGTATGATTAACTACTTCTGTTTGGCCATCAGTTTGGGGGTGACAGGAGGTACTGAAGAGTAATTTGGTTCCCAGCCAATGCCATAGGGTTCTCCAGAAATGATTTAAGAACTTCGAGTCTCTGTCAGAGACTACACTCCTCGATACACCGGGTATCCTCACAATTTCCTGTAAGAAAAGAGAAGCAATAGCCAAAGCGTCATTAGTTTTGGTGTAGGGCACGAAGTATGCCATCTTACTGAATCGATCTACAACAACCATCATAGAATCTTTTCCTCAAGTAGTTCTCGGCAGTCTAAGAACAAAGTCCATGCTTAGTTTAGTCTACAGCCTCGTCGGAACAGCTAGGGGCATCGCCTTCCCTTGTTTAACTCGGCACTTGGCCTTTTTGTACGTAGCATAGCTTTTGATCACTTGATGCACATCTCTTTGCATTTTCGGCCAAAAGAATCAGCCATTCACTAGTTCACAAGTCCTTCTCTCCCTAAAATATCCGGAAAGTCCTCCGCCGTGGGCTTCCCTAATTAATAATTCTCGCAGGGAACAAGTCATCAAACACAGTTTTCCTCCTCGGAATAGATAGCCATCCTGTACATAATACTTGTCCATTGTTCTCCCATCCACGCATCTCAAAATTATTGGTCCAAAGTGTAGATCCTTGGAGTACTGTTCTTTGATATTTGTAAAACTAAATAGTCTGGTCTGCAGTTCCGATAAGAGCGCATGCTTCTTCGATAGAGCATGTACAACTACGTTGTTATTTCTTTGCTTGTACTTGATCACAAAATTAAATCCTTCAAGGAATTTAACCCATCTTGCCTGTCGCTTGGATAGTTTGGTCTAATTCCAGAGGTACCGCAATGACTCATGATCAGTATGTATGACAAATTCTCTCAATAGTAGATAATGCTGCTACACTTGCAGTGCTCGGATTAGTGCTAAGAGTTCTTTGTCATAGACGGAGTAATTTAACTGGGATCTTCGGAGCTTCTCATTATGGAAGGCAATTGGTTATTCTTCCTGCATCAGGACAACACCTATTCCAATGCTTGGCGCGTCACACTCTAGCTAAAAAATTTTGTTCAAGTTGGGGAGTACTAACACTGAGGTGGAGGTCAACTTCTCCTTTGCCTTGGCAAAACTCCTCTCCTCCCTTTCTCCCCATCAGAAATCGGTGCTTTTCCTCGTTAATTTAGTAAGTGGTGTAACGAGGGTACTGAAGTTCCTAATGAACCTTTGGTAAAACGAAGCTAGTCCATGGAAACTTCTTACATCGACACAAGTAGCAAGGGTCGGCCATTCAACAATTGCTCGAATCTTCTCATCATCGACTTGCAAGCCTTCTCTATTGACTAGATAGCCCAAAAATACCACTTCATGCTGGCAAAAACAACATTTCTTTAGGTTACCGAATAATCTCTTGGTACGTAGAATATCTAAGACTGCTCTAATGTGTTTACAGTAACTAGGCATGTCGACATTGTAGATCAAGATGTCATCGAATTACACTATGACACACTTCTCGATGAGATATCTTAGCACATGGTTCATAAGTCTCATGAAGGTGTTCAGGGCATTCGACAAGCCCAAGGGCATGATCATCTACTTGTAAAGCCCATGTCAAGTTTTGAATGCAGTCTTCCACTCGTCTCCTGGTCTTATGCGGATTTGATGATAGCTAGACTTGAGATCGATCTTGCTAAAAATTTTGGCTCCGCCTAGTTCATCTAGCATGTCTTCTAGTCCCAAGATCGGATACTTGTATTTAATCATGATTTTATTCACGGCTCGACTGTCAATACACATCCACCAAGTTCCATCCTTCTTTGGCACTAAAAGTACAGGCACAGCATAAGGACTAAGACTCTCTCTCACGTATCTTCTTTCCAACAACTCATTGACTTGATGTTGAAACTCAGAAGGTTGCTCGGGATTCATGCGATAAGCTGACTTATTTGGCAGTACAGCGTCGAGTACTAAGTCAATGCAGTGCTCTATGCTTTAGGTTGAGGGTAACCCTACTGGCAACTGTTCTAAGAATGGGTTAGCATATTCATCCAACAGTTCTTTCACCTCTTAGGGTAAATCATTCCGCTCCTTTATTTCCAGTAGTCGCCTGACCAACAGGAGGGTCGGCTCATTGGTGTTAATGGCCTCTCGAAGCTCGGCTCTACTCATCATCAGAGCCTTCTTCGATCTACAAGCAAGTTTCGTCTGTAACTTATGAACCTCTTTCGGCGGCATTGGATTCAGTGTGATCTTTTGATCATCCTTCTCGAACATATAGGTATTCTTATAGCTGTTGTGGATGACTCTCCTATCAAACAGCTATGATCTTCTTAGCAACATGTGGGAAACGCACATAGGTAGTATGTTGCAAAAAATCTGGTCGGAGTACTTACCAATAGTGATCGGCAGTAGTACTGGCTGAGTGACATGTAATGCTCCCTTATCATTTAACCATTATAACTTGTACGGCTTCAGATGCTCAACAGTTGACAACCTCAGTTTTGAGACAAAGTCGGTTGATGCCACATTGGTATAGCTCCCACTATCTACGATGAGGGTGCACGTCTGTTCATTCACCTTACAGGTGATATAAAATAAGTTCTCTCTCTGCTCCTCCTCTTGTGAGGGTTTTACACTCATAATACATCGGACAACTATGAGTAGCTGGTCCAAGTCCTTAGCATACATGTCTTTCCTTGATAAACTCTTTCTTAGCATTCTCATTCTTGGCAAGAACCTCTTCCTCCTCGGGTTCCTCATTCATACTCTCTACATTTAACTTGGGGGTGTCTCTCTTAATGACCATTGTCCTTCGATTTGGGCACTGAGCAACTATGTGTTCGAACCCCTAGCACTTGAAGCATTTGATTTAGCTAGTCTTCCTACTAAACCCTTGCCCTTTCTCATACGTTCGGGTTGACATTAGGTCTTTGGACCGACTTTTCTACTCGACTTTGACATCTATCTTACTTCTTGGCTCAGTACTCGGCAGTGTTTAGTTACTTGCCTGTCTTGGTTGACTAGTCGGCACTCTGGTCGTTACTCGGCTTCTTTTTTGCCTCTATACCTGTTGGGCAATCTTAACAGCTTCATCCATTGTGTCAAATTGCTGGAGTTCCACAATGTCTCGGATGCCTCCTCTCGACCTAGTGACAATCCTTGAAACTATTCGGGGAGGCAGTTCCTCCACTTCGTATCTTATCATAAGCATTTGGAATTCTTGAACATATTCGTCAACAGTTGAGCCTACTTGTCTCAGCTCTTAAAGCCGTATGAAAGTATCTTAGAGATATGTTTCTGATACGAATTTGTTTTTTAGCACCCTCTTCATCTCGGGCCAAGTATTAATCTCTCAATACCCTTTTCTTCTTCTCATGGCCTGAAAATTCTTCCACCATATGGCGACATATCCAAAAATTTCAACAGCAACAGTCCTTACTTTCTCGTAATCCTCAACTGGTAATAATCAATCACACGCTCCACCTTCTCTTCCCAATCCAGGTACTCATCGACATTCTTAGACCCATTGAAACTTGAAATCCAAAGCTTCACATGATCGGATGCTTTGAGGACTCGTACACGCTCCTCTCCAAAATACTCTTGTTCTTCCTGATTAAGCTCTCTTAGGTTTATCCTTTGCCTTACTCGTCCACTAAGTCCTCCACCTTAAAATGGTCGAGTTGGGTTCTAACCTCTAACAGGTTGAGTAACTTGTGGAGTGTTTTGCACGGCCTCAGTCGGTCGGTAAGACAGTACATGAATAGCTCTGGTCAAATCTACCAGGAGATTAGCTACCTCATCGAGTCTCTCGTTAGTGCTTCTGGGAGTTCCCTAAAACTAACGCTCATGGTGGACAACTCCACTATCGTCATTGGTACCAACATTCATATTGGGTTTGTCATTTTTCTTCACAGATTCAGAATTTAAACAAACACTTCAGAAAGTGAACAACTAATGATACCACAGTCGATTAACTCAATAATCGACTCTGTTCCAAACAGGAAAAAACAGAATATAATAGAAATCTAAGAAGAGTTAACTAGAGTTTACACAAAACCTTTGCTTTGATACCAAGATGATGTGAATCGTAACCAAGAACAGATAAGGCTGATTGCTGAATGGGTCCGAGCTTGCAAAAAGCTCGAAAAGAGTTAATGGGGAAAAGTACGAAAGGGTGAAAAAAAAGGACGAAAACATTGAGCAAAACTCACGAACAGCTCCAGAGGACATGACATATCGATGGAATTTTCGAGGATTTACAGCACAATTCGATGTGACGCATGAATTGGTCCAGTGAGGTTACTCGCCACCTAACCTTGCTTAAGGGAAAGGATAAGAGTGATGTCACGAGTAAATGACAGTGTTTACGTAGGGAGGAAGGTACTCAAAGGTGTATCGAAGATTATCTGATGTCTTATAACTACAAGTACAAGGGTATTTATATCTATAAACTAGGGCAATTTGCCCAAAAGGAAAAAGACAAAAAGGACATTTCCTTAGATAAAGAGGATGGGGAAGAGTATTTTGAAGAAGAACGAGCTTGGGTCCCTACAGTATATGACTATGTGAAGCTTTAGATTCCAGGCTTCAATGGATCTGGGAGTGCTGATAAATATTTAGAATGGGAAGAGAAAGTAGAGCGTATTTTTTACTATTATCAGTATAAGGATTATAAGAAAGTGAGAACTACTGTTATTGAGTTCTCTGGATATGTCGCCATGTGGTAAAAGAATTTCTAAGCTATGAGAAGGCGAAAAGGCTACTGAGACATTAATACTTAGCTTGAGATGAAGAGAATACTCAAAAACAGATTCGTGTTGAATCTTATATTCAAGATACTTTTACTTGGCTTTAAGAGTTGAGACAAGGAGGCCGACCTAATGATGAGTATATCTAAGAGTTTCAAATGCTTATGATCCACTATGAAGTGGAGGAACCACTAGTACGAAAAATCTCTAGGTTCCTTACTGGATTGAGAGGTGACATTCAAGAAATTGTGGAACTCTAACAATTTACCACAATGGATGAAACCATTAAAATAGCCCAATGAGTAAAGAGGTAGAGAAGAAGCTGAGAATTGACCAGATTGCTAACTAGCCAACTGGGACAAGGAAGTTACTAAGCTTAGTCAAGTATTGAGTCGATCCGAAAGGTAGATGTACAAGCCGAACAGAAAGGCCGACTAGACAGTGATGTGCCAACCTGAACTTATGAGAAAGGGCAAGGATTTGGTAGGAAGACGAGTTAGATCAAGTGCTTCAAGTGCCAAGGGTTTGGACATATGGCTAGTCGGTACCTGAACCAAAGGACTATGGTCATCAAAGGAGACATCCTGAAGCTAGAGGTAGAAAGTACTGATGAGGAATCTGAAAAGGAGGAGAGCACTATTGAGAAAGAACTGATTAAAGAGAATGTGTTCACCAAGGACTTGGACCAGTCGGCCTTAGTTGTCCAATGCATAATGAACATAGAACCCTCAGAGAGGAGGAGCAGAGGGAGAACTTGTTTCATACCACAAGTAGGGTAAACAATCAAGTTAGCGTGTTAATTGTGGATAGTGGAAGTTGCACTAATGTGGCATCGACCAATTTGATCATAAGGTTGAAATTGCCGACTATTGTACACCTGTAGTTGTACAAGTTACGTTGGTTGAGTAAGAAGGGAGCACTAGATGTCACCCGACAGGTACTATTGCCGATCACTATCGGAAACTACTTTAACAAAATTCTCTACGATGTTCTGCCCATGTGCACCTTTCACATGTTGCTTGGCCAACTATGGTCATTTGATAAGATAGTTATCCATGACGGGTATAAGAACACATATATGTTCGAAAAGGATGGCTAAAAGATTATACTGAACCCAATGCCGCTAAGGGAAGTTAACAAACTATAAATAAAACTTACTCACGGATTAAAGAAGGCTTTGGTGATGAGTAGAGTTGAACTTCGAAAGGCCATCGATGCTGACAAGCTGACCCTTATGTTGGTCAAGCACCTGTTAAAGATGAAGGAGCGGAGTGAACTACCCCAGGAAGTGAGAGCGTTACTGGATGAATATGTCGATCTGTTACCAAAAGAGTTACTTAAAAGGTTACCCCCCCTCCGAGGCATAGAATATTGCATTGACTTAATACCCAGCACTGCCTTGCCGAATAAGCTAACCTATCAGATGAGTTCTGAATAGGCTTCTGAGCTCCAACGTCAAGTCAATGAGTTATTAGAGAGAGGGTATGTTAGGGAAAATCTAAGCCTTTATGCTGTACCAACGCTTTTAGTACTGAAAAAAGGATGGAACTTAACGGATGTGTGTAAACAACTAGGCTGTGAATAAGATTATGATCAAATATAGGTATCCTATTTTAAGATTGGAAGACATGCTAGATGAATTGAGTGGAGCCAAGATGTTCAGTAAGATCAATATTAAGTCTGGCTACCATCAAATTCACATAAGGACGGGAGATGAGTAAAAAACAACATTCAAAACTCTACATAGACATTATGAGTGGATGGTCATGACCTTTGGCTTGTCAAATGCTCTAAGCAGTTTTACGAAACTAATGAACCATATGCCGAGACATCTGATAGGGAAGTGTGTCGTGGTGTACTTTGACAACGTCCTAGTCTATAGTGTGGACATATCAAGTCACTATGAACATTTTTTAGCAGTATTGAGTATCTTTCGTGCCGATAGATTGTTCAATAACCTTAAGAAGTGTTGTTTTTGCCAAGAGGAAGTAGTATTCTTGGGCTACGTAGTAAGTGGAGGAGGCTTACAAGTGGACGACAAGAAGATCTGAGTAATTGTTGAGTGGCCAACCCCTACTGCCTTTGTCGAAGTGAGAAGTTTCAATGGATTGGCTTTCTTCTATAAAAGATTCATAAAAAATTTTAACATCCTCGCCGTACCTCTTATTGAGCTAATAAAGAAAAATATCGACTTTCAATGGGGAGAAAAGGAAGAGAGAAGTTTTGTCGAAGTGAAGGAAAGATTGACTTCCGTCCTTATATTAGTTCTACTTGACTTTAAGAAAATATTTGAGTTGGAGTGTAATGTGTTAGGCATTAGGATATGTGATATCCTAATATAGGAAGGCCGACCAATTGCCTACCATAGTGAGAATCTCAAGGGACCTCAACTAAACTACTTCGTATATGACAAAGAGCTCTTAGCACTGATTCGAGCACTATAAGTATGGTGGCATTACCTATTGCCAAGAGAATTTGTCATCTATACTGACCACGAGTCTCTGAGGTATCTTTGAAGTCAAACTAGATTGTCGAAGCTGCAGGTAAGGTGGGTCGAATTCTTTGAAGGGTTCAACTTTGTAATAAAATACAAACAAGAGAAGAGCAATATAGTTATAAATGCTCTTTTGAGGAGGCATGCACTCATAACTGAACTGCAAACTAGATTGTTTCGATTTGCTAGCATTAAGGAGTAGTACTCTGGGGATCTACACTTTGGACCCATATTTGCGCAATTTGTCGACGAAAGAACAATGGACTAATACCGTGTAGAGGGTGGGTACTTGTTCCGAGGGGGTAAATTGTACGTGTTGACTTGCTCTTTATGAGAGTTACTTATCAGGGAAGGCCACAGTAAAGGACTCTTTAAGAATTTTGGGGAGAGAAGAACTTATGAATTGATGAATGACCGTTTCTTCTAACCAAGAATGAGACGAGATGTGTACTTTGTTACAGAAGGCTATACCATGTGCAAAAGGGTTAAGCATCAAGCCAAGCAAAGGAAAGCAATGCTCTTGCTTGTTCTAACGAAACCATGGATTGAGTTAAGCATAGACTTTGTTCTCAAACTATCACAAGTTGCTCGAGGCAAAGATTCTGTAATGGTCGACGTGAATAGATTCAGTAAGATGGTACACTTTGTACCCTACTTCAAAACTAACTATGCTTCGGTTATTGCTTCGCTTTTCTTGTAGGAAATTGTTAGGCTTTACGGCATGCCAAGAAGTGTAATATCAAACAAAGACTCGAAGTTCTTGAGCTATTTTTGAAGAACTCTATGGCAATGGATGGGGACCAAACTACTATTTAGTACTTCTTGTCACCCCCAAATAGACGACTAAACAGAGGTAGTCAATTGCACTTTGGGATCATTGCTTCGAGCTATAGTAGGTCAGAACTTGGTTAATTGGGACGTCTGCTTACCAGTGGTAGAATTCACTTTGAGGTTATCTATGGTTTCAATCCCAAGTTGCCCCTTAATTACATCCCTGTACCTAAATCCAAATGAGAAGACCTTAACACAAGAACCTGAGCACAATCAATTTAGTACATCTAAAACAAAGTTACTTAGCATATCAATCAAGTTGCCAGAAGACTACGAGAGAAGGCCAAAGGTAGAATGGCTAAATAATTCTAACCGGGAGACTTAGTGTGGTTGCACCTCAATAAGGAACAGTCCCCGAGCAAGAGGAGAAATAAGCTATCTGCAAGAGTTGAAAGACCCTTTAGGATCCTCTAAAAGGTTAATGACAATGCCTATAAGTTGGAGTTATCTAAAGATTATGGGGTATCTGATACCTTCAACATTGCTGACCTTAGTTTATATCACTGATAGAGAGCTAACCGAAGACTGTTTAAATTTGATCCCAAATCTAAATCAACCTAGAGGGAATGATTGGAATCAGGTTATTGGACCATTGACCTGCAGTTGAGCCCAAGGGCTAAAGGGACTAACAAGGCGAATTCTTCTACTCTAGCCGACTCCTGCTGAGGCCAAGTATCTCATTGTCGACCAACTCTGCATGCCGAGTTAAATGACTAGCATCTCTCGAAAATTATGTACTGAGTAGAAGAATGCCCTAACAATAGCTACACTTTGCATACTAGCTTAGTCCCATTCGACCTAACCACTTGCTTAGCATTATTACTGCTGAGAGTCCTACTCTGCATGAATCCTCATCCACTCCTATTCGAACAAACCCACGACTATGTGGAACTCCTACTTAACCACCCAACCAACCTGTACTACTTTGTCTATACCCTCCAATAGCACCACTAATGCATTGCTGCCATGTATCTGGGACTACTCCTGTAATCTACTACTATAATCTTTGCTTTTTCCATAAATATTTTTTTTTACCCTTTGTATACTTTATATATTACTTCTTTAGGACTATGTCCTTTTTTTCTTTTCCTTTTTAGGTATGCTATCCTAAATTCTCGGGTACAAATACCCCTTGTATTTGTAGTCGTAATCATCAGATTGATAGTAATACACTTGATATTTTTCCTCTCGTAAACACTACCTATTTACGTTCATTTCACTCTTATACTAACCCTTAAGCAAAGCTAGGTAGCGAATAACCTCACCGGACTAATTCATGTGTCACATCGAGTTGTGCTATGAGTCTTCGAAAGTTCCATCGATGTATCGTATCCTTTAGGGTTGTTCATGGGTTTTGCTTACTTTTCATTTGCTTTCGTTCTTTCGCACATTCCTCCATCATCTCTTCAAGCTTTCGGCAAGCTTGGACCTATCCCTGCTATTGGCCTTATCTATTCTTAGTTACAGTATGCATCACACTCCATCACGAGTAGCTCTAATTATTCTTCATCAAACTCCATTGTAGAATCCCCTATCCAACAGTAAACGGCTATACTTTATGCAACAATACACGCAACACAGCCTCTACTGCATACCCATGCTACAACCGCTCACTGATCATATACGGCAACACACGCCGATCACTGCATGTCTATATACTCGATTAGAATACTTTACTGGCTGCAGCTAACACCAACGACAATCTCTATTGCATAACAGCAACGTTAGGTACAACTCTGGCTTGGTTGTGAATTTTATTTTATTTATTTTCTCTTTTTTATTATTATCATTATTATATTATTATTTTATTTATTGGTTACCTATTTGTTTATGTTAATATATATATATATATTAGCATAGGAATTTTTTAGTATTAAGTTTTTTTTTTAAATTTCTCATTTAGAATTTTTTTTAGAAATAAAAATTAATAAAAAAAATTCTTTTAAAAAAAGAACTAGGTCGTTTTAGAGGTTTTTCTATAAATAAAAATACTTGAGAATTATGGCACTTTTAGAGTTTTCTTTGAATAAACTAAATTGATAATCACATAAACTAAATTGGTTTTTAAAATTAAAAAAAAAAAAACCAACACACTAAAGATTTCAGAAAGAACTATGGTTATTTGATCCTGATTAGCGGTTTCATAGGCATCTTTGGGGCGACTTTAAATTCTATAGAAACTTAGGTTTTTTTTTCTTTTGTTTTTATCTTTCTTAAAAATATATAAAAAAGGACAATTTTGATGAATAAGCCTAATTTCAAAAAATTTATAGTGGTATCCATTATAGTTTAATAGGTTAGCCTCCGAATTTGGAACCCTCTAGTTTTTATCAAGTTGAAATCAAAGAATGGTAAGTAAATTGTAATCACTCCACCTAATTAATTACAATTTCTCTTTTTCCCGACTCTAATTGGGTGGCAACTCCAAAAGTTTTTTAATTAGAAAAAAGAATTGAAATTTCCCAATTTCTCTAGCTAATGATTAATACTGAATGGGTTAAGGTTTACTATTAATCAGAAAATGGGAAATGAAATTAAAATAAGAAAACTGAAAATCATACTCAACAATCACTAAGTTCAATATGAGACAACAAGATATTGGTAGTCGAGGCCACTAAACTATTTCTTTCAAACCAGGAAACTTATTATGGATTCACCTCAACTAAGAATGATTCCTATACTTAAGACAAAAAAAGCTATCTCCTCGAGCTGATGATCCATTTAAGGTCCTAAAGAAAGTCAACTACAACGCTTACTAAATTGAATTACCTAATGACTATGGTGTTTCCTCCACTTTTAATGTGTTCGACTAGATTCCCTACTAATTAGTAGAAGAAGACCCCGTAAGTGCCCCTAAAGAGCAAAAGCTAGAGACCACTTCAGATTTGAGGACAAATATTTCCAACTCCCAGGTAGATGATAGGAATCAACCTTCTGGACCAATCATATGTAGCCGAACTAGAGGACTCTAAGGATTGACTTGGAGAATACTAGTTCAAAGCCCTATCCAAGACAATAATTCCTATCCTGACCTCTATGTTTTCTTCCTCTATCAACTTGTCTACTAAGCCATCACCTACATCAAGCCTGTCAAACAACTGTACCATGACCAAATATCCTAATAGACAGCTTCAAGATTGTCTAAGCTAAGCTCTTGAGCCGACTACAAATGTCTGACCCCAACCTAAGTTGACTACTTTATAGTGAATGACTGACTAAGTCCCGACTTGATCCAAATTAGATCAGCCCTTGACTACAAACTCTCTTTCTTCTTTTTGTCCACTTTGTACCATATTTCTGATGTTCAGCCACTAAGCGACACATGTCTTCTGGCACGACATTCCAAAAATATCCTTCACTTTCTATACTAAATATTATTTGTCCCTTTTATTTTTAGTATGTATTATGTAACTTGATTGTAAGAATATTCTTTTGTTTTTTCATACATGTAAAGCAACCCTAATAGATGGGTATATAAAGCCCCACTTAATTGTATGTAAACATCAATCTTCAATATCAAAATTTATACAAGTTTCCTTTTGAGTAACCCTACTAGTCTCATTACTTTTCAACTCTTATGTATTTTCTTTAACAAGGAATAATGGCGAGTGACCCTTCAGTTTGGACCGGTGAGTTATATCCGACAGATTGTAGGCCGAGTAAGATTAATTGGTATGTCATATTTAATTGGTAGCTACCCAGACTTTGCTTGCTTTTTCTTTTGTTTCCTTTCGGTTTACTTTGTTCTGGTGTTTCTCAGTGTGTCCAACCCTGGAGATGCATCATTAGGGTTGTTGTTGAGAGTCCCTACAACTTAATCAAAGATCCTCATCAAACTCTTCTACGTTATCAATTTAACTGAAAATTCAATCCAACATTTAAGTAGTAGGTACATTGAGATTTATTACTACTTTATACTGGGCTAGAAGAGTCATAAACCTTCATATAAGAGTTTGATAAGGATCTCCGATTAAGTTGTAGGGGACTCTCAGTAACAACCCTAATGATGTGTCTCTAGGGTCGGATACATGGAGAAACACCACAACGAAGTGAACAGAAAGGAAAAAAAAAAAAGCTAGCAAAGTCCGGGTAGCTATAAACTAAATATGATACACCAATCAATCCTACTTGGCCTACAATCTGTCAGATATAACTCACCGGTCCAAACTAAAGGATCACTCACCACTATTCCTTACTAAAAGGAATAGATAAGAGTTTAAGAGTAATGAGGACACTAGAGTTGCTTGAAAGGAAACTTATATAAATTCCAATATTGAAGATTGATGTCTGCATACAATTAAGTAGGGGTTTATATACCTATCCATTAAGGTTACTTTACATGTATGAAAAGACAAAAGGATATTCTTATAGTTAGGTTACATAATACATACTAAAAAGGGTAAAAGAGATAAAAAATATTCAGCACAGAAAGTAAACGATCTTTCTAAAATATTATGTCAAAAGATATGTATTGTACAGTACCTAGAAGTTAGAAATATGGTATAAAATGGACAAAAAGAAGAAAGGAGAGTTTGTGGTCAGGGGCTAACCTAATTTAGATAAGGTCGTGGCTTAGTCAGTCATTCAATGTAGAGTAGTCAACTTGGGTGGGGGTCGCACATCTGTGGTTGGCTTGGACAGTCTTGGGGCTGTCGATTTAGATATTCTGTCATGGTACAGTTGTTCAGCAGCTACTACTACTGGCAATCACTTTCACAACAACTAGAATCAACTACTGAGACTAACGTTACTGGACTCAACTGCAACACAATACTATGACTACTAAAAACACGAACAACAGACTAACTACGGAACGATGATTATCAGAAATGCTAAAACTACGAATCTACTTTAAAGAACACTAGCATGCATATCTCCCCAAACCTTTGATACCAAGATGATGTGGTAGCGAGTTGGAAAATAGAATGGGTGTTCGTGGATTCGAGTATGTATGATGAACAGGAAGTAGAACATGGGTTTTGAAGGTGAATGTGTATGGATATCACGCACTAAGACAAACACAATCAGGGGTTTGAGCTCGAAATAAGGTTTGATACAACTCACAAATACTAAATCTCACTTAGGATTCAAATGAAGGTTAGATGCAACTCACTAACCGGTTCAAATGAAAGGTTATCCACAATCTTAAGGTTAAGATTGATAAGAACGTGGGAAAGATTAAAGAGTTTAATCAACACTTAATAATTCGATAAACGCAAGCTTTACTAGCTCAAGTGTAGCCTTGCTAGAAAAAGGAAAGTTTCACTCTTTGTATGGGGAATATTCTTCACTATGTTTGTGGTCTGTCCTTTTGTGTGATTACAAATGTTGCTATTTATATTTATAGTAAGTCCTAAACCCTAGTAGCAAAATTGTAAATAATGTATAAGGCCTTAAACCCTAAAGAATTTGGCTCATAAATAAAATAAAGGAAAACATGTATAATAATACAAAGCTGTATGTTTTACAGGGGAAGTCAATATGTAGTCACTCGACATGTCTTGGAAGAAGTAGTATCTAAACCGGATGGGGTCGGCAGTTGGATGTATGAGTTCAGAAAGGAGTCCCTGAAGTCTCGCATGGCTTGGCTGAGATACTAAAGAGGTCGGCCCACAATTGCTGAGTTCTAAAGTTTGTCGGCATTAGTCTCTCCGTACCATGCTAAGTGGATCCTACCCTTGACAACGTGGTCTCTCGGCTACTCAATTAATGACAAACTTGTTGTCGAATGGTTATTTTTCTTCCTCTCGTCCTTCTAGCTTCAGCTTGGCCTCAGTAAGCATTGATTAGCCTCAGCTTTGGACAGGCCTACCTCGGCTTGGATGTAGTTGGAGGCTGATTCCCATCAGAATGTCTCAAAGGCAATGGTTGTTATTAGGGGGTTAGTAGAACTAAAAAGGGGGAAAAATGGTATTCCACTAATGGTGAAAGGGAAGATGATGAAGTTATCAAGAGAAGTAATTCTATAAGTCTACTAAAGAGGAATGGGCAAAGATAAAGGGGAACAATGTAGGGAAGGAAAGACCTTAGAGCTAAGGTGCTACTTTTGCATCATAAGAAGAAATGTCTAACAGCTCTAATGGTAGAAGATGGATCAAAAGATGATGAGAAAGGTTACGGTACTCTTTGTCTCCTTTATGCTACAAAGTCTAAGTACATTAAGGAGTAGAAAGGGTTAGTATATGTTTATGTCAAGGTGACTAGGGGGAAAACAGATGCAATATAACATATGATAGCTTCACATTTGTTTCTTTTGAATAATATTGCTGAAAAACTTAGGTTATGGGTATAAAGAAGTAAAGTTTGACTCAAGGAAATGAACTCTAAGGGGATCCCAACATTAAGAATGGTCAAAAAGGTAGATTATAGCATTAGTGGCTAGCTTGGGAAGGAAGGGATAGAGGTAGTCTTCATGGATGACTTTGAGTTTGCGATCAGCATAGACTTCTTAAACATAGTAGATGCCATCAATATTTCTCAGTCGAACCGTATTTTCTTAGTAGAAAATCACGGTACATAATTTTAGTGATGAAAAAGATCACTATAGCTACAAAGTTTGTTACAATAGTGTAAATGTAAAAATCGAGAAAAGAAAATAACACAATAAAATAATTAATAAAAGAGTTACATAAATAAAAGGGGAATATTAGAGAGAGGGATAGGCGTGTTGTTGGTGTTTCAAAAGACTAGAAACCCTAGCCCATAAAAGCAAAGGATTAAGGCAACAATCATTCTTATCCCACCTCTCATACATGCGTTACTAGATTGAACAAGAGCTCTCGTGTGAGATTTAGCAAGAATACAACAACCACTTTTAGATTGACAAAGGAAAATCAAGGTAAGTGTGATCTATGATAGTGTTTTGATGAATCACAAGAGTCTAGCCTAAGAGAAATTTGTTTTCCACCTGGGGCAAGGAAGAAACGAATTCTCATAGATTATTTGGGGTCTTAGTTGATAAGGAATTGAAGGAAAACACTAGATCTTGGCCTTATGGCAAGTTTTCAATCCTTGCCATTCTCTATTTTTTGTATTGGTGAATTGTTAGAGAAATGGTTAAAGTTTAGATTTGTTAAATTGCTGTTGTTAATTGTTAAACAAGAGGAATATTGGTTTAAGGAGATTGAGGTTGTTGTCAGGGTTGATTGGAAGGTGGGTTACAATGGAATTGGAGTAGTGCTATGAAAGTTTGAGTTATGGAGAAGAGAATTGCAAAACTGGGGGAATATGGTTTAAGAATACGGGAGTAATCCTTGCCTACAGTCCTTATGGACATGTAGGATGAAGCATGAGCGAGAAAAAAATTGAAGAATTTAAGGACTAAAGGACTACGACCTAGATCCATGGCTATGATCTTCGAGCGTTGTCATGCTAGAATTTTCGAAAGGGAATCACGACCAAGGTTTATGACTGTGATCCCCAAGCATGGTCTTGAAACCTCTTCCTTTCTCCTTATTTCTTATTCTTTAACCTTCTAAAGTATAACAAATCAATCGTAGATCAATTTAGATGTTTGAATGGGTCTAAAACTTTAAGAATGCTAAGTTTAGAATCAAGAACCTAGTTAAATAAGCAAAAAGACTTCTAAAGCATTTCCTTTATGTTGTACTACAAGTATTGATTCTAATAAGATCTCTAACATAGACATTACCAGTTATTCTCAAGAAATAGGTATGAGATACTATTTGATGGTTGTGCTTATAGGCTAGAAAATGTAATCGAACTTAATTAATATAAGGCCTTAATAATTGTGTGTTGTATATGCATGGTTAGGTCCAATGGACAAGGAGGACCAATGATCTTGAGGTAACAACCCTAATGATCTTTGTATGATGGTGTCCCATGTAGAGTTCCACATTGAAATGATTTGGGTAGTTCTAGGTGGATTCTTGGTTTCTGGGGTGTTGAGGAGGATCCAACACTGATATTTATATAATATTATATATTACTTGCTTAGAGTTACGGGTTACTCCAAGTTCTAGGACGTCAAAGCTATGTTGATTGCTGGACTAAAATAAAGATTAAAAATTTTGTGGTTGATGCATTAGTTATAAGGAATCGTGTGTGTTGTGAAAGTCACTTGTTCATGTGCATGTGCATGATATCCTATACTAAGCTTTACTCACCATTTGGGGAATTTCTTATTTTTAGTTTTAAGCATTGGTGATGAAGGGTATAGGGATTTTGGTTATGGTGTTACTGACTTGTGTGAGGATGTTATGGGATATTGTGATTATTATTATTATTATTATTATGGAAGTAGGTCTACTTAGTTTTGTTATTTGTTTACTTGTTAATGAAGAATAAGACTTATTTTCCTTTAGTTTTTCTTCGATCAGTAGAAAGTCACTTAAGACTTCTCATAATCTAGTTCTTATGTTATAGTTGAATGGTAGGTGTAAAGATTAAATTTTTTTTTAGAACAATGTATACCTTTCTAGTTATGAGAATGTTATTAAGTTAGAACATGCTATTGTAGATTCCTTATTTTAGAATAAAGTGAAATTTTGAGGATTTTGTTTATTTATTTAATAGTGGTTATAGATATTGAAAAACATCTTCCTTAATATTATTTAGAGAATGTAAATGAATTTGGTAGATATCATAAAAGCTTTGGAGAATTTTTTTTTTTTAATAAATAGGTTAGAGGTTAGGATGCTTAATGATAGGTAGAGCAGACAAAAGTGACTGTATCGGATGTAAGGGGGGTGGTGGTGGGGGGGAGGTCTCTAAGCTTGCAAAAAGCTTGAAGTAGAAGGTGAAGAAATGTAAGAAAATAGGATAAAACAAGCAAAACCTACGAACGCCTTTAAAGGATATGACGTATCGAGAAAAACTCTTAGACTCCCAAAACTAGCTCGATATGATGCACGAGCAGCTCAGTAAGGTCACTTGCCACCTAACCTTGCCAAGGATTAGGATAAGAGTAGGGAAAGGAAGTAAGCATAGTAACTCACAAAAAGAACAGTGTAGTATATTCAATATGTGGATTCCAATTCTTGTGGCTACATATTATAAAGGTATTTATACTCGAAATGTTAGTATAACCTACCTAAAATGGAAAAGACAAAAAGGGTGTTGTCTAAAAAATGTAATGTATAAGGAATAATGAATCATACAAATGTTAAAGAAATTAGTAATTGGTGTTGCAAATCGTTTTATGTGGGGGTTGGATACATAGCGGTCGTGTTGGGTTTTAAGGTTGCAAATTACATGTTTATGCAATGAATTATTTTAAATTTGATTAACCTTAAACACCCTAAGATCCATGCATATTAATTAAATTAAGAAGGAACTGTAAATTTACCTTATCTTAGTCCTTACGAATTTCATAGATTTGCGGATCTACAGGCATTGTAAGATGCGAACACCCTCTACCAGTATCCATACATGAATGAACTTCTAAAACATGCGGTAGTATGCTAGCACCTTTTGATTGAATCTATATTCACACGAGAGCGATCTTATAATGCCTTGTGTTTTTCTCTCTATTTTTAGTATGCAAAATTTCTTTATAAGTCTAATGTTGATGACAATCATCAACATAACCCTAAAAGAGAGCCACCTTTATCTATATATAGAGGAGTGATAATAGCTTCTTAAAGATATTAAGAGACATATTGCGAGATATCAAGGATAATATCTAATATATTATATTTTTATTTATTATTTATTTCCAAAAATAATAAATGTCATTATTTATCATTCTTATACTATTTAAGAATAATAAATATTTCTATAATTCTCGTAGCCCATTTAGTTTATTCTTTGTTTGCAACCTTGTAGGTTCACCTAATATTGGCAGTAGGCCTAAAACTCCTTTTAGACCTACAAGACATAAGTGACCTCTAGTAAGACATTATGTTTACCCAAATTAAGTGAAGATCAATGATCTAACTTTACGTCTTAAACAATTAATTATTAAGTCCCTTTATCACACGATATCTAATGATTAAACATAAGGTGTGGATCAAAACACTCTTATATTGTTTAGTCACTTGTTTCTTAAAGCCAATGTTCAACTGACTTAGACAAATGATATGAATAACTCCTTATCAGTTCATTTGAGCATGGCCATTCGTTTTCTCAGTCTTACTCTTATCTTTCTCAATTAATGAGATGGACAAATTCTTTCATGCACACTCATATTCCTTCACATAGTTTATACCATATCCAATCACAGTCTTATAATCATCTAGTTAAAAATGATAAAGAACCAAGTCAAAACATGGAAGTCACTATGTAAGAATCAATGGTGGCATTAGGTCATGGTGGGTCGATCCGATACAATGTAATCTTACATATATCTATGTGTCGAATCGATATCCCATATCCATAATAAGTAAAATATGATTATCATTCAGCCGATATATTAGTCTTAATTCATTATTGTTCTAAGTAACGAGTGATTGGGGATAATTTAGACTAATGTTCGCATCACCTTATGATTTTACTATTAAAGTTATGCACTTTAATGACATAAGGTAGAATAAATATTCAAGGACTCCTTTTGTCATGTTAAAGAGTTGATGATAACGTGATAAATAAAATAACTCATATCATAAAAAAAAAAGTGAATAACCAAATGATATAAAATTCATATGGCCAAGGTACATCACTAGCAGGTTGGTCATTGGGGCGCTTCTGGCAAAAACAGACAAAGTCGTATAGTCAGGCCAAAGGCTGCCAAGTAGTGGTGCCAAACAGATTTGGGGGTTCTTCTAAGGAGATGTTGGCTCGGTTGTGTTCTAGGCTTTTTGGCACAAGTATTGTTGAGCTAATGGTTTGCATAAGTAGAGCAGAGAGATAGCAATGTTGGTTGAGCAGTCAAGGAAATACTAATTCGAGCAGCATATAATGGTTAACAAAATTAAAACAATTAGGCTTCGCATGTGAAATTGCTTAAAGTAGTGACCCTAAAGTGTGGTTAACTACCTTTGTTTGGCCATCAGTTTAAGGATGATGGGAAGTGTTGAAGAGCAGTTTAGTCTCCATACGACGCCAAAGAGTTATCTAGAAATGGCTCAAAAACTTTGGATCCCTATTTTACACCATACTTCTCAGCATGCCGTACAAATGAATAGTTTCTTGCAAAAAGAGAAAAGAAATAACCGAAGTATCGTTAGTTTTTAAGCAAGGTACAAGGTGTACCATTTTGCTAAACCTATCCACGATGACCATCATTGTGTCTTTGCCTCGAGTAGTTTGTAGTAATCTAAGGATAGAGTTTATGCTTATTCAGCTTGGCATTTGGCCCTCTAATAAGAAACGTAATTCTCAACAACTTAATGCACATAAGTCAACCTTCTTGCATAAAGACAGCACTAATGCCAATACTATATGCATTGCATTCAAGCTAAAAAACCTTCTCAAAGTTAGGTAAAGCCAATACAAGTGTATAGGTTAATCTTTCCTTAATATCGGTAAAGCTTCTATTTTCTTTCTCTCCTCACATAAAATCTATGTTCTTCTTTATTAGCTTAGTAATGGGTGCAACAATGGTACTAAAAGCCTCGATAAATCATTAGTAAAAGGTTGCTAGTTTGTAGAAACTTCTCACCTCTGTACAAGTTGTTGCGAACCATAATTAAGAATGAATAAGGCTGGTCGCTAAATGGGTCCAAGTTTGCAGAAAGCTCGAAAAGGATTAATGGGGAAAGTATGAAAGGGCAAAAGTGATGAAGGGAACAATAAGCAAAACCCATAAATAGCTCCAAAGGATATAATGTACCAATGAAACTTTTGAGGACTCATGATACAATTTAATATGACGCACGAATCGGTCTGATGAGATTACTTGCTACTTAATCATACTTAAGGGAAAGGATAAGAGCGATGCCGAAAGTAAATAAATGGTGTTTACGTAAGGAAGAAAAGTACTCAAAAGTATATTAAGAATGATTTGATGATTTCCAGCTATAAATATAAGGGTATTTATACCCATAAGTTAAGGCAACTTGCCTAAAAAGGAAAAGACAAAAGGGGCATTTCCTAAGGAAGTAATATATAAGATACAAAAAGGTAAAAATGAATATATAAGAAAAAGAATCATTGGTGCGATAGATTCTACATACGATACTGTACATGTAGTGATGTTATAATGGAGAGGTTGTTAAAAGATACGGATAAGAAAGTACTGACAGATGGCTTATTCGAGCATGATTGGCATAGTCAATCCGAAATCTCTCTTTCTCAGCTTTTCGACAAGGACAATGCCAAGTAATTGGTCAGCTTGGGTGTTAGTGAGTAATCATCAACTCGAAACATTACAGAAAGATGGGCAGTCTATGGCTCGGCATGAAGGGTGACTTGGCAAGAAAGTACTTGGCTTCGACAGGGGTTGGTTGGAACAGAAGGATTCGTCGTGCCAGTTCCTCTAGTAGTCGGCTTCAGCAGTGGTCGATTGGAACAAAGGATTCGTCTTACTAGTTTCTCTAGTCTTCAGGCTCAGCTGCGAGTCAGAAGTCTGGTAGCCTAATTCCCATTATTCCTTCCGGGTTATCTTAAATTTGAGATCAAATCTGATTGGTGTTTACTCAATTCTCCGTCAAGATGATACGAACTTAAGTTAGAGATGTTGAAGGCGTCATAAACCCTATAATCCTCAGGCAATTCCAATCTGTAGGCATTATCATTGATCTTCTTGAGGATTCTAAAAGGTCCTTCTGCTCTTGCAGGCAATTTGTTCCTCCTCTTGTTCGGGAACTGTTCCTTACTGAGGTGCAGCCATACTATGTCTCCCAGCTGAAATCGTTTAGCTGTTATACTCTTGGTCTTTTCTTGCATTTTTCTGGCAGCTTGTTCGATGTACCGAGTGACCTTATCATAAATGTGTTGAAGGGATTATGCTTTGGCCGATGCATCAAGGTCCTCTTGCGCGGTTATCGATACAGGGCCATGGTCGAGGGGTAACTCGGGATTGAACCCATAGACTACTTCAAAGGGAGTCTTCTTAGTGGTGTCATGTATTGTTTGATTATAAGCAAACTTAACTACTTGCAAGCAAATGTCCCAATCAGTCAAGTTCTTATCTACTACAGTTCGGAGCAATAACCCCAAAGTACGATTAACCACCTTTGTTTGGCAGTCAGTTTGGGGGTGACATGAGGCACTAAAGAGTAATTTAGTTCCTAGTCGATGCCACAAGGTTCTCCAAAAATGGCTTAAGAACTTCGGGTCCCTGTTGAAGACTACATTTCTTGGCATACCGTATATTCGCATAATCTCCTGTAAGAAAAGAGAAGCAATAGTTGAAGCGTATTTAGTTTTGGTGCAAGGTACGAAGTGTGCCATCTTACTTAACCTATCCACAAAGACCATTACGAAATCTTTGCCTTAAGTAGTTTGCGACAGTTCAAGAACAAAGTCCATGCTCAATTCGGTCCATGGCTTTGTCGGGATAGGTAGGGGCATTGCTCTCTCTTGCTTGGCTTGGCATTTTGCCATCTTACATATGACACATCCTTCAATCACTCAATGTACATCTGTCCTAATAAAATCGGTCATTCAACAGTTTACAGGTCTTCCTTTCTCTAAAATATCCGAAGAGACCTCCATTGTGGGCTTCCTTAATCAGTAGCTTCCTTAGTGATTAAATCGGCATGCATAATTTTCCGCCTTGGAACAAGTAGCCTTCTTCTACATGATACTCATCCTTTGTCCTCTTATCGATGCATCACGAAATTATGGGTCCAAATTGTGGATCCTCGGAGTACTGTTCTTTAATACTTGTAAGCCCAAACAATTTGGTCTGCAGTTCTGATAAAAGTACGTATCTCTTCAAAAGAGCATCTGCAACTATGTTGCTTTTTCCCTGCTTGTAATTTATTACAAAATTGAATCCTTTAAGGAATTTAACCCATCTCGCTTGCTACGTCGATAACTTGGTCTAACTTTGGAGGTACCTTAATGATTCGTGGTCAATATATATGACAAATTCTCTTAGTAGTAAATAATGTTTCCGTACTTACATTGCTTGGATTAGTGCCAAAAGTTCCTTGTCATATATGGAGTAGTTCAGTTGCGGTCTTCAGAGCTTCTTATTATGGAAAGCAATTGGTTGGCCTTCTTGCATCAGGACAGTGCTTATTCCAATGCTTGACGCGTTACATTCTAACTTAAAAATTTCGTTGAAGTCAGGTAGCACTAATATCAAGGCGGACATCAACCTTTCTTTTATCTCAACAAAACTCCTCTCCTCCCTTTCTCCCCATCGGAAGTCGGTATTCTTCTTTGTTAACTCAAAGTGGTGCGACGAGGGTGTTGAAATTCCTGATAAACTGCCTATAGAATAAAGCCAATCCGTAGAAGCTTCTCATTAGCAAAAGTAATGGGAGTTAGCTACTCGACAATTGCTTGGATCTTCTCATCATCAACTCGCAAGCTTCCTCCATTGACTACATAGCCCAAGAATACCACTTCTTCTTGGCAAAAGCAACATTTCTTTTAATTGTCAAATAGTCTCTCGATACAGAAGATATCCCAGATTGCTTTGATGTGTTTACAGTAACTCGGCATATCGACACTGTAGATTAGGATGTCGTCAAAGTATACCACGACGTACTTCCCTATGAGATGTCTCAATACATGGTTCATTAGTTTCATGAAAATACTTGAGGTATTCAATAAGCCGAAGGGTATGATCATCTACTTGTAAAGTCTATGTCGAGTCTTGAACGTTATTTTCCACTCATCGCCTGGTCTCATGCCAATTTAATGGTAGCAAGATTTAAGATCAATCTTGCTAAAAATCTTAGCTCTACTGAGTTCATTTAACATGTCTTCTAGCCTTGCAATCGGATGCCTGTATTTGATCATGATCTTGTTCATGGTTCAGCTGTCTACACACATTCGTTAGATTCTATCCTTCTTTGGCACTAGAAGTGTAAGTACAGCACAAGGCCTAAGACTTTCCCTTACATAGCCTCTCTCCAGCAACTCATTGACTTGACATTGGAGTTCAAAAGCTTGCTTAGGATTCATCTGATAAGTTGGCTTATTCGGCAGTGTAGTACTAGGTACTAAGAAAATGTAATGCTCTATGCTTCGAGTTGGGGGTAATCCTTCAGGTAACTATTCTGGGAATAAGTCGGCATATTCATCTAGTAACTCCTTGATTTCTTAGGACAACTTACCTCGTTCCTTCATTTCCAATAGTTGCTTGACCAACAAGACGGTCGGCTTGTCTGCTTTGATGACCTCTTGGAGCTCGGCTCTACTCATCATTAGAGCTTTCTTCAATTCGCAAGCAAATTTTATCTGCAACTTGTGAACTTCTCTCGGCAGCATTAGGTTTAGTGTGATCTCTTGGTCATCTTTCTCGAACATGTATGTGCTCCTGTAGCCATCATGGATGACCCTCCTATTAAACAACCACAACCTACCTAGAAACACGTGGGAAGCACACATGGGTAGAACGTTGTAAAGAATCTAGTTAGAATAGTTCCTGATAGTGATTAGTAGTAGTATTTACTGAGTGACATGTAATGCTCCTTTCTCAATTAACCAATGTAACTTGTATAGCTTTGGGTGTACAATAATCAACAATTTTAGTTTTGAAATAAGATCGGTTCATGCGACATTAGTGCAACTTCCACTATCCATGATGAGAGTACATACCTGATCATTTACCTTGTAGGTTGTATGAAACAAATTCTCTCTCCGCTCCTCCTCTTGTGAGGGTTCCACGTTTATAGTACGTTGGACAATCGTGAGTAACTGGTTCAAGTTTTCGGCAAACACATCCCCCTTAATCAGCTCTTTCTCGGTAATTTCTTTCTCGGTAGGAACCTCCTCCTCCTCCTCCTTGGGTTCCTCATTCATACCGTTTACTTTTAGCTTTGGGATGTTTCCCTTAATGACCATCGTTCATTGATTTGGGCATTGAACGGCTATATGTCTGAACCCTTAGCACTTGAAAGACTTAATTTGACTTGTCTCCCTGTTAGACTCTTGCCCTTTCTCATAAGTTCAAGTTCGCGTTTCACCATCAGATCGACCTTATTACTTAGCCCTTACATAAACCTTTCTACTTATCTCTGTACTCAACTGTGCTTGGTGACTTGCCTACCCGGGTCGGCTAGTTGGCATCCTCACTGGTACTTAGCTCCTTCTTTGCCTCTCTTTCGCTGGGCAATTTTAACAGCTCTATCTATTGTATCAAATCATTAGAGCTCCATAACGTCTCGAATGTCTCTTCTCAAACTAGTAACGAACCTTGAGACCGTTCGAGCTAGTGGTTCCTCTACTTCGCAACGGATCATAAGCATTTGAAACTCTTGAATATATTCGTCAATAGTTTGACCTTCTTGTCTTAGCTCCTAAAGCCAAGTGAAAGTATCTTAGAGATAAGTTTTCAGCATGAACCTATTTCTGAGCACTCTCTTCATCTCGAGTCAAGTATTAATCTCTCAGTAGCCCTCTCGTCTTCTCATGGCTTGAAAATTCTTCCACTACATAGCGAGATATCTGGAGAACTCAATAGCAGTAATTCTCACTTTCTCATAGTCCTCATATTGATAATAATCAAACACACGCTCTACCTTCTCTTCCCAATCTAGATACTCATCAACATTCCCAGATCCATTGAAACTCGGAATCCAAAGCTTCACATGGTTGGATGCTCTAGGGACTCGTACACGTTCTTCTTCAAAATAAACTTCTTCCTCTTCATTAAGCTCTCTCCGGTTTATCCTTCGCCTTACTTGTCCACCAACTCCTCCACCTTGAATGGGTCAAGCTGGGTTTTAACCTCTAATAGGTTGAGCAGCTTGTGGAGTGTTTTGTGTGACCTTAGTGGGTTAGCAAGACAGCGTATGAATAGCTCGAGTTAGATCTACTAAGAGGTTGGTTACCTCATCAAGCCTCTTATCAGTGCTTTTAGGAGTTCCTTAAGACTGTCATCCATAGTGCATAACTCCACTGTCATCACCGGTACCATCATTCATATTTAAGTTTGTCATTTTTCCTCACAGATTCAAAGCTTAAACAAACACTTCAAGAAATTAACAGTTAACAACATAGAAGTCAAATGAACACTGTAACTTGCTTTGTTTTACATGCGCAAAAGAGAGTATATCAGAACTTCAAGAAGAACTAACTACAATTCACACGAAACCTTCGCTCTGATACCAAGATGTTGTGAACCGTGATCAAGAACAGACAGGGCCAGTCATTAGATGGGTCTAAGCTTGCAAAAAGCTCGAAAAGGATTAATGGGGAAAGTGCAAAAGGGCAAAAGTGATGAAAGGAACAGAAAGCAAAACCCACGAATAGCTCCAAAGGATATAACGCATCAATGAAACTTCCGAGAACTTACAGCACAATTTGATATGATGTACGAATCGGTTCGGTTAGATTACTCGCTACCTAACCTTATTTAAGGGAAAGGATAAGAACGATATCGAAAGTAAACAAACAATGTTTATGCAAAGAAGAAAAGTACTCAAAAGTGTATTGAGAACGATCTAATGATTTTCAGCTACAAGTATAAGGATATTTATACCTATAAGTTAAGGCAACTTTCCTAAAAATGAAAAGACAAAAAAGGGCATTTTCTTAATGAAGTAATGTATAAGATACAAAAGGGTAAAAATGAATATACAAGAAAAAACAATCATTGGTGCAATGGATTCTACACATGATACTGTACATGTGGCGATATTACATTGGCGAGGTTATTAGAAGATACAAACAAGAAAGTACGGATAGATGGCTTAGTTAGTCCGGAGTCTCTCTTTCTCGACTTCTTAGCAAGGATGATGCCATGTAATTGGTTAGCTCAGGCGGTAGTGAGTAATCTTTAATTCGACACACTATAAAAAGATGGGCAATCATATGGCTCGACATGAAGGGTAACTGGGTAAGGAAACACTCGACCTCGACAAGGAAGTACTTGGCTTCGGCAGGGGTCGATTAGAACAGAAGGATTCGTCGTGCTAGTTCCTTTTGTCCTCGAGCTTAGCTGTAGGTCAGAGATTCAGTAGCCTAATTCCCATCATAAGTGGTTATGGTTTACCACTTGATAATTGCTTGGATCTTCTCATCATTGACTCACAAGCCTCCTCCACTAACTACATATTTAAAAAAAACCACTTCTTCTTGGCAAAAACAACCTTCTGCATGTTACCAAACAATCTTTCTATTTGGAGAACATCAAAGATTGCTTGGAGGTGTTCAATATGGTTATGTAGGTTAGCATTATATACAAAGATGTAATCAAAGTAGATAACAACAAATTTCTCAGTTAGATTTCTCATAATATAATTTATCGATCTCATAAAAGTGCTCAGGGCATTTGATAGTCCAAAGGACATGAACATCGACTAGGCTATGTTGGGTCTTAAAAGTAGTTTTCCATTCATTCCCATGTCTCATTCGAATCCGATGATATCTTGACTTCAGTTTGATCTTACTAAACACTTTAGCACCATTTAGTTCATCTAGCATGTCGTTTAGCCTCGGGATGGGGAACATATACTTAATTATGATTTTACTTATAGCTTTATTATCTATACACATTTGCCAAATACCATCCTTCTTCGGTACAATTAATACGGGTACAGCATAGGGGCTAAGACTCTCTCTTACATACCTTTTTCCAGTAGCTCATTGACATGTCTTTGGAGCTTAGTAGCTTGTGTTACGCCCCGAAGTCGCAGAGTCTCAACAGTCCACCGTGTAAACCATTCTATGATAGTAACTGGCCTTACAGTGCCTACCAAAGACATGATCTACATAAGGCGTCGACAACTCCTCGCTTTGAAGTAAACAGTCCGCTTAAAAATTTAACTACAATTATGATAAATATTACAAATTTTAAATAAACATATATAATTATATGTAAAGTCCACAGAACTTTCCATGAAGTTTTACATAAACACAACAGTTCAAATTACATAATAACTATCAGTCTTTCATCCTTAACTATAAAGAACACTTTAGCTACACATCATTATTAAGTAAAATTATCCTCATACCTCTGGCTTCAAAAGGACTAACCTCTGGGTAATTGTAAGGCGGCATATTACTTGAAGAGTTCAGAAATCAGGACTTGCAAAATGATCTATAAGAGTATGAGCAACTACAGCTCAGTAAGTTGAATTGGAGACTTATGAATGCATACAAGCACAAACAAGATTATCAAGCAATTAATTTCATACAATGCAACAATCAAGTGTCATCACATAACGTAGTCCGATCCATTGTAAAATCAGAGAAATTTCACCCGCTCTAATCCGGGTAAAGGAGTTTCCATGTTATGCAGCAGCTCACAACCAAACCCAGGCTTGTGCAATGGAGACCTTACTCCTTCCGCGATTACCTTCGAACCATTGACTTCACCCTTGCCGCGACCTCCTCTCCTGTCACTTAGTTCGACTGAGGATAAAGAAGGAACCATTGTGCAAACCTGCGCTATCCCTTTCGAAGGGGTTGGTATTTGGTTGGAGAATCCTAATGACCCCCTAACGAGTTGCAATGCATGACATTTTAGGTCATTAAAGTCGAATAAGATTAAATTTCATTTAGGGTTTTTAAACAATTCACACAAATTCAATCATAACACAAAATCTATCATACCACAATTTCATCACGAATTCAGATACATCAAACATATGCGTAAACTACTTACAATCACAACCATATACAATCTTAAGTCTTCGAGTGCCATATAAATAGTACTATATTACAATAAGTAATAACCCAACTTACTTGGAATTTCTTAATCGCCTGCTCACTTAGTTGTAAACCAATTCGTCTCTGGGTGTCCTATAATACAAATAGGTTTTTTAGTACTTATACTTTAAGGATTCATATTCTAAGTTATAATTTAGCTCCTTTTTCTATGTATACCTATTATGTACTAATAATTCTTTCTACTCTATTTCGGGGTTCGGATCATAAATCAGATTTTAGTTTTGATTCCGAAGTCTTAACTATGCTCGAATCCTAATGTGAAATTAATCACATTAAGCCCGAGTATTCTAATATCCTATTGGGTCTTAATTTAGTATTCTAAACTATTCGGTACACGTTAATCCTAATTGGGATATCGGATTTATTCCCGATATAAGAAAATCTTACATTTTTATACAATTATCTAAAATTAAAATTTATTTCAGATTTAGTATATTCTGATTTTTATTATAATATTATCTAAATAACCCTAATTTTTTTTAGATTTATTAATTTTCAATTCCACATATTTTTAATTTCTTACAATAACCACCTAATTTCTTAAATTAACTATACTTAATACTCTAAAGGCTAGGATTAGGTTTCCACATTAGAGATTAACATCCCTAAACATCTAATTACTATCTAAATCAGTAATTAGTATCTTAATCATCTAATTAACCCAAAATTACCCAATTTTTCCATCATTTTAGGGCTAAAAATTAACTTAAAAATTTCAAAAATTAATTTAAAAAAAATGGCTTCATAGTACTATTCTATATCACATAATCATTCTACAGAAAAAAAATTGAGCTCCAAACTACACTCCTAAGCTTATTTATTTCTAGTTCTAATCATGCTCGGTTTTGCTCAATTTGTTAAGAACCCTATATTTTTAGACGTGATTAAACTAAATCACTATTTTTCCCTAAATCTAAATACAATAAAACCTCAGAATAACAAGTTTCATAATTTTCTAGGTAAAATAACTAATTTTACGAAATTATATAAAATCGGGGCAGATAAGGGACTCATTCGGTTCGATGCTTTTTGGCCATCTAACTTCGGTCCAAGTGTGTCGGCCAGCCTAGACGGTGGGTCTGGAGTGGGGTGGTGGTGATGGCTTGGTCCCAGGTGGTGATGAGGTGTGTGTTTAGCTCACTAGTCTTAACTACATAGTTTCCTTTTCTTTCTTTTTTTTTTTCTAGATTTTCTCTTGAATTTTCGAAGCTCTTTATTTTTCTCTGCTTCCTCACTATCCAAAGGAGTTCTGTGAATTTTTTCCCTATTTATAGAAGTTTTTGGTAATTAATATGCATTAATTAAACATGACATTGCCCCATTTCCTTGATTTTTGGCTTTTGTGTTGCCTAATTCTAATTGGATAATTTTTCTTCTTTAGCTCCTGACTTGCCACGACTAGATTTACATCATTCCATACCCCTATGATTTTTTTCTAATTTTTCCACAATTAATTAATAATTTTCTTTAATTATTTATTAAGTTTTTGGCTAATTTAAGTAATTTCGCGTATTTTTTTATCTACACGTAAATACATATAGGGTACATGTGAATGTTCCTAATTATTATTTAGGTCATTCTATAATTTTTAGTATACATATAATTTATCTCTAGTGATTTATTACTTATTTGATTATACTTTTCGTCTTTTCGGTAATTACCAATTATTATACTTAAAATTTGAAAATTTTACAGCCTCCTATTTTATTACTTATTTTCTTAAATTCAAGTTTACGGGGTCGTTTTTACTAATTTTTCTATCAATAGTTTATAATTTGGGTTTGATCGGATCCTTTAACCGATCGTCATAAACCTTGTGTTCTAAGTTCAATTCTACAGTCACTTGGCTTAACTTTTAGGGTTTACAGCTTGTTTAGGATTCATCCGATAAGCTAGCTTGTTTGGTAATGCAGTGTTAGGTATCAAGTCAATACAATGTCTGATGTCGTGAAAAGGGGGTAAACCTTCTGCTAACTTCTCAAGAAACAAGTTTGCATACTCATCCAATAGCTCTTTAATCTCTAGGGGTTGTATAACTTGCTCCTTCATCTCTAATAGTCATCTGATTAATAGAAAGGTTAGCATGTTGGCTCTAGTAGCTTCTCAAAGCTCGGCATGACTCAGAATCAAGGCCTTCTTTGATCCTTGAGCAAGTTTAGCTTACAATTGGCAACTTGGCTAAGTGTCATAGGGTTCAAGGTAATCTTTTTTCCATCTTTCTCAAACATATATATGTTTTTGAATCCATCATGGATGACCTTGTGATTAAATAACCATGGTCAGCTTAGCAACACATGGGATGTGTACATAAGCAGCACATAATAGAGAAGTTCATTAAAATAATTTCTAATGAAGATAGGTAGCAATACTTGTTGAGTGACGTGGAGTGCTCCATTCTCATTTAACCAATGCAACTTACACGACTTCTAATGTGAAATGGTTGGAAGTTTGAACTTCTTGACTTGTTCGGCAGACATTATGTTAGTACAACTTTTACTGTCTACAATTAGTATACATACTTCCTCATTCACCTTATAAATGATGTAGAACAGGTTCTTTCTTTACTCCTCTCCAGTAAAGGGTCCTAAGCTTATTGTATGTCGAACAACTGGGATTAGCTTATCTAGGTCTTCTACAAATACCTCCTTTGCAACAAGCTCATTTTCTTGAGTGGTATTCTCCTTGGGTATAACCTGCTTCCCGGGTTCCTCATCAGTGCTTTCGATTTCTAGCTTTGGGGCATCTTCCTTAATGATCATAGTCCATCTGTTTAGGCATTAGGCAACCATGTATCCAAATCCCCGGCACTTAAGGTGCTTGATCCGGCTCATCTTTCTCCTAGATCCTTATCCTTTCTCATAAGTTATCTTTGACAACTCTTAGTCAGTAGGGCAACTCTTCAGCTTAGCGCCTCAGCTCTTTTGCTAAGGTTAGCACTTTAGGTAACTCGACCACCATTTTAAGTAGGTAAGTGAGATTGGCTAAGTTGGCTCGGCTTAATCTTCCTTTGTCTCTCTACTCACTAAGCAATTTTGATGGCCCTATCCAATGTTGGTATGAATAGAAGCCAAGGACTAATAAGGCCAGTTGCAAATGGGTAAGTCCAAGCTTGCCGAAAGCTTGAAAATGAAGATGGAAATGTGCGAAAATAGGAAAGTAAACAAGTTACCTACGAATGATTCTAAGGATACAATGCATCAAGGAAACTCCGATGACTTATGGCTCAACTTGATATGACGCACAAGCTGGTTTGATGAGAGTACTCGCCACCTAGCCTTATTTAAGGGTTAAGATAAGAGTGGAATAAGTAAACAAGCTGAGAGTAATGTTTACGGAAAGGAGTATATTCAAAATCAAATGTAAGATCACCTTTTTACGGCTTCATATTACAAGGGTATTTATACTCGAATTGCTAAGGCATCTTATCTAAATGGAAAAGACTAAAAGGGTAATGTTTAAAATAAGTATGATATAAGGAATGTCCAAAATTGAAAATACAACAAAAATGGATATCTCATATGGAAGCTTTTGTCATAAGGGGTCTTTGGAGATGTGGCGGATGACTAATGGTTATACACCTAGCAAAAAGGTAGACAACTGTTTAGTTAGCTTAAGTGCTACTGAGTGATGATGCCGAGTTGAGTTGATCAAGCAACTTTTCCAAGTGAATTTAACTCAAATGTATAGGGTACTACTTGGATTCAGGTCAATTGAGTAACTGGTTAAATGAGCCAAGCTATTGTCTGCATGTGTCTTCGGTCGGCAGTTGGAGACTATTGATAAGTATAAGAGGATTTAGCTTGTCCAAGGCATTAGGTCGGCAAACTGTAGTAGTTTAGATTCCTTAAATGTGGTTCACAAAGAAAGAACTCATCTAACCATGCTTTATAGTCCTTGGGCTCAGGCTTGGGTCAGGGGTCCGGTCGTTTAATTCCTATCAAGTGTGGTAAATGTTGTAATTTCGCTATGTCTTAAAGGTCATATCTCGATCCAGCAAGGATTTAAAAACTGTTCGGGCTAAAGGTTCATCTACTTTACATTAGATTGTAAACATTTGAAATTCCCAAACATCCTTATCAATAGTTCGGCTTCCTCATCTCAGCTCTTGGAGTTGAGCAACATATATACAGTTTCTAACTGCTTAACTTACTATTTCACACAAAACACGCAACTACTACTTGCTTTGTTTTCACAGCTTAAAATAAAGAACAATAGGGCACATACACAATAGCAAATCAATACATCTTCTACTTACTTAAATACTCATAGCTAACCTTTGCACAACTACAATACACTACCACAACCAACATTACTCATGAAAAAGCTCAAATATAATTTACCTAAACGAACCTCCACTCTGATACTAAGATAATAGGCCACGCCAAGAGTAACCAAAGGCGACTGTATTGGGGTAGGTTAAAGCTTATAAAAAGCTTCAAGTAGAAGGAGAAGAAACGTAAGAAAATTGGATAAATTAAGCAAAACCTACGATCGCCTTCTAAGGATATGACACATTGAGCAAAACTCGGTGGACTTACAAAACTAGCTTAATATGACGTATAAGCAACTTAGTGAGATCACTCGTACCTAGCCTTTCTTAAAGGTTAGGATAAGAGCAGGGAAAGGAAGTAAGCACAGTAGCTTATGAAAAAAACGGTGCAATATATTCAATATGTAGATTATGATTTTTGTGACTATCTATTATAAGGGTATTTATATTCGAAATGTTTAGGTAACCTACTTAAAATGGAAAAGACAGAAAGGATATTGTCTAAAAAAAGTAATGTGTAAGTCATAATAAATGGTACAAATGAAAATTCAAAAAAATTAGTGATTGGTGTAGTAAATCCTTTCACGTAGGGGCTAGACACGTAGCAGTCAATCATTAGGGTGCTTCTGACAGAAATGAACAAAGTTATATTGTCAAGTTAGATGTTGAGCAGACTTGGGGTTTCACCCGAGGAGATGTTGGCTCGGATGTGCTCTAGGCTTCTCAGCATAAGTATTGTTAAGCTAGTGGTTGGTATATGTAGAGCAGAGCAAACGGCAAGGCTAACCGAGCAGTCAAGGAAATATGAATCAGGGTAGCATATAATGGTTGATAGAACTGAAATAACTCAACTCGGCATGTGAAATTGCTCAATAGTGAAGATCAGCTCGGCTTCAGTTAGAGTTAGCTGGAACGAGAGAATTCGCATCGTCGGTCTTTCAAGCTTTGAGCTCAGGCTCAGGTCAAGAGTATAATTGTCTAGTTCTCTCAACCTGACATGTTAATAGTCTATAGGGAAATGTAGCAGGCTATAACTCATCAGGTTTTGAGGTGTTACAGTAAATAATAAGGAAAGATAAACAGTCAAGTGACATCATCGAAGAGAAAGGAAAGCTTGTTTTTTTTTTGTGAGAGGGATTATAGGGGAAGTAAATTTGCAAACCGTATAGAAATTAAGACTAAATAACATGTTGGACCAGGTTAAAGACCCAACAAATGAGGATAAACTGATGAGGAATAAGGTGGCACATTATGCCAATCAAAGTTGGAAGAGTTATTGGGGAATGTCGATCCATTAAAAAAGAATAAGACTAGTAAAGAAATTAGACGAGATGATGAGAAGCAAAAAGTTGATGAAGGACCTAGGTAAAAGATATGACAATTATGTCCTAGATTAGGTGGGGATATAAAAAAAGTAATTAAAGCCCCAAGTTATGACTTAGTAGGGACCTAATGAGATTGGTTCCAGTAGTTGTGATTTAAGATAGAGGTTTGCCATGAAATCTCTTTGTTGTAATTATCTAGATTCGATGTTATTGGTCCCGTATAAGATATCAAGAGGAGGGAAAGGTGAATTGATATCGTTAACTTTTTGAAAACTTTTCAATATAAGCAAAATTAAATTACCCTTCTTAATAACTTATAATAATGAATAATAATATTTAACAATTCGACGTATAACAAATAATAAAGCAAATTAAAAGAGTAGGGAATGAGAAAATCATACAGAGATTTTATAGAGCTTCGGCCTTTTATCTACATCTCTTTTCTAACTCCACTGCTGGGGACTTGATTTACTTTATCGGTATCATTCCACTTGATCCACTAAATCAAATCATAAACAAATTACAATCATTCGTTACAGTGATTTTACAATACTCTGCTCTACCTATCTAGCCTCTCTTCAATCTAGGCTAATACGGATCTACAGAGTACAAACTATCTTTTCTCTACAATACAATATAGAGATTACAAGTGAGAACAAAAGTACAAGTTTTAAATAATTTTGCACTTGAAAGAAATAACACTTATTGTAAAACTTTGATTTGGTGCAGTTCTCTGAAGAAGTATCTGAAGAACTTTTCGAAACTTTTCAGAAGATAAAAATTGATCAATAATTTTTGTGCAACAATAATATTTCTTTAGAGTTGTATCACATAATGTTTTGAATCCTTCTTCCTTTTATATTGAGTTTTTCTAACGGCTAAAATTTTGAAGATTATCTTTTATCCAACCGTTAGTTATTTAAGATAATTCATTGGATATTTTTAGAGAAGATCTTAATCTTTTGAATTTAAAAAACAACTCTCTTTATCTTTTTAGATAAAATATTCTTCAATCCGTAGCCACCAGATAAGCTTTTGTTTTGAATTTGAAAAGATATGCTTTTGTTAGCAACTTCCAAATAAGTCTCATATTTAAAATTTGAAATTCCACAAAATCCGAATCAACCTTATCCTTATCTATTCTTATGCATATCTTAATTTATCCAAATATTTTCTCTTAAAATAAATCCCCATGGATATTAATTCCATCTTGAGTGAAACGAGATTAAATGTATTTTCTTAATACACTCAATCTAGTGGAGTTAGTCTTTAATCAATTCGAATATGATTTAAGGATGTTTTCAACGTTATACTTCCAGACTTACCTTTTAAACAACCTTCTGAATAATATCAGCTTTTTGCTTTTGAAGTGCTGTACCAATTTTTCTTGTAAAAGCTTCTGAAAATTTTTTAAACTAGTCTATTTTCAATCAATTCAAAGCTTCTGAATACAACTTAGTTTTGTGAAATTAAACATTTTGAGAATCCTTTTAAATACTTGCATATTTGTTAATTCATTAGTGTTCTTCTTTTTTTGTTATCATAAAAATCCATGACCATGAGAGATATCTGATAGATGTATATTAATAGGTGTAATGGGTCACAGTATCTAAGGTAAGAGTAGCCAAATGTGTTTAACATTGTGGTAGGTAGGTTCTAATCATTGTAGTTAGATTAGTTAAATAAATTAGATATTGATCATTCCATTGAAAGGGCCTTTTGTATATATAAGAGGTTTTTCCTCATTTGTATATTATTCATTCCTTATTGAAGTATTATTTTCTTGGAGCTTCTCCATCAACTTTTTCTCTCCAAACTTATTTGTGGTAATATATATATAAGCAAGCTTAGCACTCTCATCAAGTTTGATAGTGTTTATGTACCTTAGGAGAGTGCCTTCGAGCATTAACCCAGTGACACTCATTCGTTGATCTCCTAATAAATGAGATTATTCTTAATCGAAAGATGCTTTAACTTCTTCCTCCTTTCCCTTGATATAACAAACAAGAGAAACTAATTTCATTGTGTTGTTAATATTCTTTCTCCTTCATGTACAAAAATTTAAGTTTGTTAGAAAGTTTCTCTAATTGAAATGAAGTGTTAAGAACTAAAACCACGTCTCAAAATTTTCATTGTTTAGATAATTCAAAGACATAGTCATACCTTACCATTGCTTAATGAAATTATTTTTCTTAAAGTTATACTATTAAGAATTGTCATTTTTCTTAAGTAAACTTAGTTGTTCTTTTGACTTTTTATACTTTTTAAAGTTGATATGATTTTAAGATTGTAATCATTAAAAAATTTTAAGAAATTCATAACCATCAAAACCTTAAAATTTTAAATCACATCATGGTATATAAGAATTTACAAATAATGAGATAATTAAAAAAACCTTTAGCAAAATTATAAAATAGAAAATATATTTACAAAATCAAAGATCAATTAGAATAAAAATAGATAAATTTTTGAAAGTAAGAATATTTTATAAACTTATGATGCATGAAAAGTTACAAAATTTAGGATTTATTTATGATCTATGTGGACTATTACAAAAATAAAAGAGAGATGATTAAAATAAAGAACTACAAAAATAAAAGATCAATATGAGAAAAAGGATCATAATTTATAATAATGAACTTTAACAAGTCTCTCTCTCTCTCTCCCTTTTTTTTTTCAAATAAGAGTCTACCATTTTCAAATTATAGAAAATGTAAAAGGTTTAGTCTACCTAAATATGAATATATTTTTCACCAATGTAATATTGAGTTAAAATAATAGTTTTTAGCTAGTTTGTAGCCTAAACTTTTTAATAAATTTATAGTTGGAATCGTATGACATTTGATTTGCAAGTTATGGAATTGTAAAATTATAAAATCCAATATCTAATAACTATACGGAATACAACAAAAGTATTTTAATATAGAGATGTGTACTATTCAATAAGTTTAAAAATCCATGTTACCATATTAAAGTAAGCGACATCTATTTACAAGTTATGACCATTTTAAAATTTTATTTAATCTATATATCCAAAAAACATGGTAGATTTTATTTTTAAATAAAAAAGTATAAATTGGTAACTTTCTAATAAAATAAGTCTACTAAAATCAAACATCACATACAAAAGTTATGAGACAATGAAATTTTTGAACACAAACACTTCTTAATTTTTAAAATAATATATTGATTATGAAAAATATAAAAATAAAATTTGATAAAATAATTAACTAAAATACAGATACAATAATGCAATCAAAAGTTATGAGACAATGAAATTTTTGAACACAAACACTTCTTAATTTTTAAAATAATATATCGATTATGAAAAATATTTAATAAATTTTGATAAAATAATTAACTAAAATACAGACACAATAATGCAATCGAAATTAGTGCATATTCACAAAGATGTAAACAAATATAATAATTGTTTAACTTCTTCATTAACAAAGATACCATATTGAAACCCAATTGAAGAAACAAACACTAAAAGGCAATAAATAGAAGTTTAGGAACTAAATTGTTGAAGTTAAAAGTAAAGACACATTTTTGTGCCTTCATCCCATAAAAAAAAATTTAAAAAATTAATAAATAAGATGGAAAAATCCTACCAACACAACTTCTATCTCCTAATTCTATAGAGTGATTAATAGTAAACTTGTGTTGGTAATGTGTTATTAAATAAAATTATTATACAAGGAAGAACTATAGAACATAAAATAAAAAATATATTATTGAAGTGATATCACATATGTTACATTGAAATGGTTATATAGATGAAAACATATGCTAACTATGATGGAAAAAACAATTATAGAGGGAGGTTTACTATACGAGGAATATGCCATTGTATAAGGAATATCCAATAATTCTTATTATGTATATAAATAGACATTCGCAATAATCAATTGATTCATAAGATGAAGATAAATTGTTGAATGATGAATGCAAGTGTTAAAAAAGACAAAAAACTAATTTGTTATAGCCACGAAGCATGTGAAATTACTCTTAATTGGAAAATATTTTTCTCTTTTAGAGTATGTTTATAGATGGGGACTTAAAAGAGATGCTTAAGATACCACTTCAGCATTCTAAGCACCTTTGTTTTTTAAGCATCCCCCGATTTTATAAAAGGATACTTAAACAAAGTTATTTACCAATTTTTAAAATCTTTGTTAGTCTAATGTTATAATTATAAATGGGTGTTTTAAGTAAAGGTTTTTTACTTTTATTTAATTATTTTGTAGGTCTTAACTATTTCTTTTTTTTTAAAAATTATATATAAAAAATGTTTTGTAGAATTTTATAGTACGAAAAGTTATTTTATCAATATCACATTTTACAATCATAATATGTTGGTTAGTATGGATAAAAAAAAAAGAAATTGGATAAGTTAAATAATAAAAAAATGGGTTAATAATTAAGATAAAAAATTATACTAATTTATTATTTTTACAAGAAAAATAAAGAGCACATGATAAGACAAAATAATAATAATAATTTTTTAAGGACATTAATTCTTGAAAGTAAAATAGCATTTGTTATAGATAATAATTAAATTTAAAACAAATTAAAAATTAATTAAAAGCAACTAATTTAAAGAAAAATTAAATGGCAAAGATTGCCATTGTATAATGGCATGTTCTCTAGAATGTTGAGTTTAATAAAGTTATTGGACATATAATTGCCCCTCAAAAGCATTAAAGTATTAAAAAAATTTATAACACTTGACATATTGGCCAATTGTATAAAAAAAAGTGAAATAAAGAATTGGTTTTTCATAAAATGCCTACTTTAAGTTAAGTACCTATTAAAGAGAGAGGGATGTTTAGTGTTACAGTTTCTTTTTGTAAGATACTTATACTAATAAGGGACTATTTTTTTGTACATATTGTAACATAAGGGGGAGATTTTATTTTTTTTATGTAGTTAAAGCCTTACTATTATTAGAAATTTCTACTTTTAGAAAGTGGTGCCATTTCACCAGTTTTAATGTTTTTTCCTGCCAGGCCTAATAATATTCGTAAAGCTCTTTACGGAAGTATGAGCACTTTTTTGGATTGAAACTCTTACTTACCACGTTAGTTGATCACGACCGATGGTACTTGTTACATATACTGTACTCCGTATACATACATTGTAGCCTTGTATTACTGTCAGAATTAATAAAAATGTGCTATTTCTTTTTTTTATTCGTACCTGTGTTCTTTATAATTTGTTGGCTTCCTTCCTTGGTTGTGTTGCTTACAGGTTTAGGCCTTATTAACTAGCGTTGCGTGTGAGTTTGGCTTACCTACTAGTACAAAAGTAAGATAGTAAGTGCCGAAATGTTTATTTGTGTGTTAAAAAAAGTCTCAGACCGTGGCACTTAATATAGATATTCATGTGAAGCATTTCTTTATAAACATGCTCTTATAGAATAAGAGAGAACAATTCTCATTACATCCTGAATCCAATCTAGCAATTTTAAAATATTGACACACAATATAATAAAGTCAAAATTCATACAAGAAATTGCAAAACCAAAAGTCCTGGCGAGTGGAGGCCACATTAAAAAATGTTAAAAATTATAAGCAGTTGCGCATGTACAGCAATATTTATTTCTAAAACAATGTCCCTTAGAAAAATAATCGCTTGTTAGAAAAGTCAAATGGCAATAGAGATGAAATGGATACAATAGATGGAATCCATCAATGGGCCGAATTCGAGATTCTGGGCCTAAAATAAATATCAGACTAGCCCAATTACACAACTCTCTTTTTCTCTTGGTCACTGACTATACATACACCTCATTTCCGTTTTCCGTTAAAGCTCTGTTTTATTTTCTTCCTCTTTTCCTCCACAAGTCCTAAAACCCTAACCCTAGAACGTACTGATTAGTTTAGCTTCCATGGCCGACACTGATAGCACACAGGAAATGGAAATTAAGAAGAAGAGCCGCAAGAGGAAGAGAATGAAGAAGAACCGTTATAGCTCCAATGAAGCGGCCGCTGGAATCGAGCCAGAAGGAGGAGGAGAAGAAGAAGAAGAAGAAAAAAGAGTTGCAGAAGATAAGAACCAAGATGAGGAAGTAGGCGACGAAGTGTCTCATAAAGTCGAGACTAAGAAGAAGAAGAAGAAGAAGAATAAGAATAAGAAGGAGGGGGAGGAGGAGAAGGAGAAGGAGAAGGAGATTAGTGTGAACGGTGAAGCCGAGAATAATGAAGAAAAAGAAGAAGAAGCTGGAGAAGAGAAGAAGAAGAAGAAAAATAGCGGTGGGAGTGGGATAATGACTACGACTTCGTTTGAGGCTTTAGGGTTATCGAATCAAACGGCCAATGCTATTGAGGAGATGGGCTTTATGCACATGACTCAGGTAAATTTATATATTACTTTTTCTTTTTTTCCCGCAGGATACCAAATAAACGTACTTTTCACCTTTACATGCTCTTGCTTTTTCTTAGTGTCTGTAATCCATTATTGGGACCCTAATCGTTAATGGAGAGTAGTTTATGGTGAAAATTTAAGGAATATGTAAATGATTAAAAACTGTTTATTTGAATTCAAAATGCGATGCACTGGGCTTGGCTTCTGTTATGGGAAGCTATATATATTTGAAATTCCAAGATGGTCAATGGTCAGCCAGCAAAATTAAGTTACTCCTGAGGTAGAATACTTGGTGGAGTCTTATGGAAAGGTATAATTAAGATTCCTTTTTGAGTATGGAGTTGGTTTAATCTAAGGGGGTTTTCTGGGGTGAAGAGAACCTGCTGTTGGTGTATTTGTTTATGATCAAGATGTAATTCGTAAGGTGCCCAGAGGTTTGAAGTGTCATATCGTGAAATTAAGTGCATTTTCTCCATCCACCATTTGCTCTGATGCACCAGCAAACTTCCATTGGTGGAGCTTTCTTATAATTTAATTATCATACTTTCTAATATTGGTCCTGGCCACTAGTTATGTAGTTTGCCAGTAGAGTGCCTGTACTCTTAGTTCTAGGTCTATGGTTCAAATCTGAAATTCTTTATCACAAAATAAGTTTTTGATTTGAAAGTTTTGAGGAATGAATTAATTCTGCTGTTGATGTACCGCAGGATGTCAGATAATTTAGGCTGTACGGGGTTTGTATTAAATTAGTAGTAGTTGACTTTTTGTCTTACCCAAAAAAGGACATATCATGTCTTTCATTGAACTGGGAACCTTAATAGCTGAAGTTATAGGATTGAATTGTTCAAGTTTTGTCACTTCAGATGGGCAGTGTTTAGCAATTTACTTCTGTGCTTGGTCAATATGCTGGACTAGAAATTCCTTTGGATATTTGCAGAGTTGGAGACGGTTATTGCTTGATGAGTTCTATATCAATTATTAATTACTATGGTGCTGATGCTTCTTAAGACATTGTTAGATGATGTTCTGGATTCAACTCATTGCAACTTCTGCATAATGATCTTATCTGAGAGAAAAAAATGAAGAAAAATCTTCATAATAACTTATAACAATATGTTTCTTCTATTTTTTGGCTTTTTTTTTTTTTTTTTTAATGGAATGGCTATTATATGTAATAGCTAAGCATCTTTATCATATTGACTGTGCTCGGACCTTGTATACTGACAACTAATAGTCTGATTACTCAATTAAAGTGATTTGGGTTTTAGATGAGTATGTTGTTATAAAATAGAAGTTAAGAGTGTCGTTGTTTGTTTGCTTCACCTGCTTTTATGGATGGGTTTTTTGTCTCTAGCAGTGGATGAGCTAGGTGAAACAACAATGATGGTTTTTCCTTGGCCAAGCTGGCTGGTTGTTGAAATAAGTTCTTTGTGGAAATTTCATGCAGATTTGTGTTGCTTTTTCTGAAGAAGGCTACTGTTTTATTTGTTTCTTTTATTGGGAGCCTTTTATTGGATGAGTTACTCAATTGCTAACAATTGATAATGATGAATATTGGTTTTCAGTAACTTCTTAAGGAATAATCTGGCAGAATAAGGTTCTCTGTCCCATCCTCCTCCTTTAACCCCAACACCCCTCCCCTAACCACCCAAACCAAAGAAAACCCATTTTGTTATTGTTTGTTCTAACTAGTCCTCCAAATGTAGTCTTCAGGTCTTTCATTCTTGTGCATAATAAGGCATACACTTTTTGTGTAGATATTATTCTTCATTTAGTCCTTAATTGCTGCTTCTGTAAATTGATTATTGAAGAGAGAAACTCCAGATGTTAATTCTCATTACAAATGCAGATCCAAGCTCGTGCAATTCCTCCGCTAATGGAGGGGAAGGATGTCCTAGGTGCTGCAAGAACTGGTTCTGGAAAAACCTTGGCATTTCTAATACCAGCTGTTGAGTTGTTGCACAACATCCATTTTACTCCTCGCAATGGAACTGGTGTTATTGTCATTTGCCCAACAAGGGAGCTTGCCATCCAGGTGAGATATCTTCCTATTCTAAATGAAGTTTCCCCCATGAATATTTCCTTTATGCTTTTAATTATTTCCTTATAAAGAAAAATGGTCAACAACTACGTGTATGACTTAGTGCGGCTGTGTGTTGATTTTTTCACAAGTCCTCTTGCTAGCTTGAATGTGATTAACAATAAAGCAACTGCAGCAGTGTGTTATATATGGCAAGAAAGAAATGCAATGCTTCTAGGGTTACAAGTGTCTACGGCTGATGGAGTTGTTATGAAATTGCTAAACACGATTAAACCTGTAGATTTGAATTTTTTCAACCTGTAATTTTTCCTTTTGTGTAGTATCTTGTTACTGAGCTGAGAGCTGCAGAGCTATCTAGTTTTGGTCATTGCAATGTTTTTGTTCTTAGTGCAATTACCTGTACTTGGCTTTGTAGACCTTTATAGCTCAATTTTTGGTCTTGTGCAGTGGACTATACTTTTGTAAATCTTTTCTATATTAATGAAATTATCTGAACTTATCCCCAAAAGCAAAAATGTTGGCGTGTGACAAATTTCAAGAGTAGCTCTTAAGAGGAACCTACTGTACCTGTAATGTTTTACGTATTCAATGGTTTCCTTCTCTAGTGGGCACATCTCCATGATTGGATTGGTTGTAACTTGGTATTGGTCAGCTGCAACCGCTGTATGACACAATGCCTTGCAAACCATTGAATATTTCCTTTTTATTAAGGAAACTTGCGATGTTCCTATACATAATTTTCATTTTACTATGTGCTAAGATTAGTGATTGCACACTTACATATCTGGCTTCCTAACAACTGGTTTTAACTGTTTTAATTATGGGCAAATGCAAAATTTCTACAGAATTCTTGGATATCATGAGTAGCCTTCCTGAAAATCTTTTCTTGAGAAGTGTAATATGAAATTTCCTCGATTAAGAAAAGATATTTCATCAAGAAGTTGATGCTGTTTCACCTTCCTTGAGTTCCTTGTCTCATGCTATCTTCTGAATGATGTGAAGTAGGATTTCTTTTTGCTTGAAAGTTGTTAATCAAATTATAGGTTAAGCTAATCAGCAAAATATGGTATAAAAATATACAAATTACTAACGGAAAAAGAAAATATAGAATGGTTCTCATTGTTGCCAGTCCTTTGCAATTATGGTGCTTGTTTGTGGTTTTTTGTGTTTTTACTTAGTTTGCTGTTTCACTATTTAGACCCACAAAGTGGCCAGTGAGCTTCTGAAGAATCATTCCCAAACGCTTGGCCTGGTTATCGGTGGTGCAGACAGGAAAAATGAGGCAGCACGTATTGTCAAAGGAGTAAATCTTTTAGTGGCTACTCCTGGTCGACTTCTAGACCATCTTCAAAATACCAAGGGCTTCATATACAAAAATTTGAAGGTGATCCTTGTTTATATCTTCCAGAAGCTAAAAATATTCAGTAATGATTGCAAATTAATTTGTAGCTTTCAGTATCTTTTCATTGTAGCTGTATTGCTGTAAGAAATTATCTCACCGTTTGGCTTGTAATGAAATTAAAGCTGGCAAATTTAATCTCCAGCAAAGTCTTGAGCGATCCAATGCTGTAAGGTTTCATACTATAACCGTGTGGTTTTAGTTTCACAATCTCCATGCTGCTTGCATTAGCCTCTTTGTTGTCCTGTAGTGTCTTCATTACTTATCAGAAAAGGTGGTGGGAAAAAGAACTGCCTTAAGAAGAGAATGATGGCAGAACTACATGTTACAATTTGTCATTGGCTTTGGTGAGATTACAGATTGAATATGAACATTGGAAGCATTGATTTAAGGAAACAGCAGGCACTGGTGCCTCTTGATTATTAAATCGTGAGATACAATAATTCTGTTAAAAAAGGTAAGATGGAAATTACTGATTATGAACATCAGTAGTTACCAAAAAAAATGTTTACGAACAGAATATACCCAACAAAGTGGTGGTGAAATACACTACTTGGAGTTACCGTGTTGGGAGTTTCATTTTAGTGGACATGTAAAATTGAGATTGTGAAAATGTTGTAGCCATGTCAAGACCTCTAGCTATTGCCATGATTTGCTCAGCCACTAAGCATATTGCTATGATTTCTGCTTATGTAGATTGGACTATTGCGTGAATTTTTGATCCAACTCTTGGTATCTGAATGGTGTTTTTGAAATGAGGATACTGGAAATTGGCGGAAAATAATCCTATTTTAGGCCTGTATATAGGTAATGCCATACAACCATATACCTAAGCATGTACTGATGTCAAACCCATTTCAATGTTATGCATCTATATTGTGGAGAAAATTGAGCAGCACTGGGGTGAAGTTGGATTTTGGATTAAAGAGATTGCCAAGGGCTTGGAGAAGAGAAAATAATTTGCGATTCCCCTTTTCAACAAACTAAACTATATTATAACATCTGAAGAGTATTTTCTGGAGCCTATCTCTGATTTATTTATTTTTTCTCTTTCTTTCAAATTATGGGCCCTTGCTCTAAAGCATCATTTTGAAGTTTCAATATAGGCATTTGGTCTCGTCTTCTCTACTATCTCTTAGCTCTATATTTATTCATCTAGATTTCAAGCGGCCATGACTGTTGCTGCCTTTGTGAGTCTGCTCATATTTAAAGTTGTCAGTTGTTGAGAGTGTCGAGCCATGATGACACTGATGATTGGCCCCATAGTGACATGTCTGAGCAACATATATTCCAGGATGTTGTGCACCATACTGATGGATGGACTTTACAACTTTGGAGGCAATGGGCAAGTAATAGCAGTGCCTCGATTTCTATAGTCTCAAAAGAAAAATCATGAGTAGATCATTGATGCTCTGTTCTAAATATATATATGTATGTATCTAATGAGAAACTAACAAATGCAGTTGTGACTAGTCTTGCCCTAGACATTCATTTATCTTTGTTTTCTTTAAACTTTTAGAATCTTGAGGTTGGCAGGCATGCAAATTTTTTCGTCCCTATTTTTCTTTTTTTTTTTCCTTCCAGGGCCCGATTCCTCCCCATTAAATATTTATTTTGTTATGGCATTGCACTAACCGTGTTATGCAGAGTATGACATTTTATTTTTACTCCCTGGACAACAGTGCCTTATGATTGATGAAGCTGATAGGATTTTGGAGGCCAATTTTGAAGAAGAGATGAAGCAAATTATCAAGCTCTTGCCAAAGGTTAGTGTATAATTTAGAGTTTTCTCATCAATGTAGCTACTGAACAAAACAATGTAATAGCACCTTCTGTGAAGGTGAGGAAAATTTTGGTTTTGCTGCTGTTTGTCTTAAGTCTTAACCTTCTTATAAAGCGCACTCTCTGTTTTTACTTTTACAGCGAAGCAGTTTAAATTACTTATGCTTTTGAGGAGAAATCTGTTTCTTCCTTTTTTCCCTTGGGAGCCTTGATCTTAATTCATCATGTAATATTTACATTTTACTTGTGTTGAGTTGAGCTCATTGGATCTCTCTTCATTGTACAGAAAAGGCAGACAGCTTTGTTTTCAGCTACACAAACTAAGAAGGTGTGTTAAACCTCATGGAACACTTATTTTATATCGTTTTCTATGGAGGAAATATTACATATTAATGTCTAGGTGAAAACTGTGAGGAACTTATGGATTTGGTCCTTCTATGCCATAGGTTGAGGATCTTGCCCGCTTGTCATTTCAGACAACTCCTATTTACATTGATGTGGATGATGGAAGAAATAAGGTTTGCACTACTTAGTCCCGTTTACATTCTGCTGAAATGAAATGCTGTCCTAGTTGTATCTTCATTATTGTATTATCAAGTATATTCACTTGAATGGTTGAATAGGTCACAAATGAGGGGTTGCAGCAAGGCTATTGCATTGTTCCAAGTGCAAAAAGATTCATCCTTCTGTATTCCTTCTTGAAGAGGAATCTCTCAAAGAAAGTAATGGTCTTCTTTTCTTCATGTAATTCAGTCAAGTTCCACTCTGAACTTCTTAGATACATCAACATTGAGTGCTATGACATTCATGGAAAGCAAAAGCAGCAGAAACGAACCTCTACTTTCTTTTCCTTCTGTGAAGCAGAGAAGGGAATATTACTTTGCACTGATGTTGCTGCTCGTGGACTTGATATTCCCGCTGTGGTATGCTTCTTTCTGAAGTCCAATTGCTACCATCTGTTGCCTCAATTTGCTAATTGAATATGGTACTTTTAATTGATCTCTTCTGATGGGCCGCTAACATTCAGCAGTGATGATAATGCTTATTATAGAGAATGTGGTGATATCATGTTTGCTTACTTTTGTGCCTTTTGATTTCCACTTTGCAGGATTGGATAGTACAATATGATCCGCCAGATGATCCCAAGGTAGACCTATTTCCAGTTGGATGTTATTGTAAACTTTTGCTGTCTTTTTCATCCATGTGACGTATAGAAATTACATTCTCGTCTCAGGAATATATCCATCGGGTTGGTCGAACTGCCCGTGGGGAAGGTGCAAAGGGAAATGCTCTCCTCTTTCTTATTCCAGAAGAATTGCAGTTTCTTGTCTATCTCAAGGTATTATCAACTTATTCAACTTTTTTAAAAAAGGCATGATTCTCCTTGCATTATACTATTTAAATGTCTCTTAGCTATTATGATGTAAATACGGTTCTTTCTGCCTTATTGCTGTTCCGATGGTCATCCAGCAAAAGGATATGTATTATTAGAAAATATATAGTTATGATAATTGTGGGTCCAGTATGCACGTGATTATTTTATTTTATTTTTATCATATATATATATATATATTTTGTGGTGGTTCTATCACATAATTCATTCTTCTTTAGGCTGCAAAAGTCCCTGTTAAGGAGTATGATTATGATGAGAAGAACCTAAAGAACGTGCAACCTCTCCTGGTAATCACTCTGCTTCCTATGGGCTTCCCCAACCCCACCCACACCCCCCCCCCCGCGCCCTGTTTTTGTATGAAATTTATCCTTTTGTTTTTGGGTAAGTAATTTGTCTGGCTTCATGTTTCGTGCAGGAGAAGATGGTGTCAGAAAATTACTATTTGAACAAGTCAGCTAAGGATGCATACAGATCATACATTTTAGCTTATAATTCACACTCCATGAAAGAAATTTTCAATGTTCATCGGCTCGATCTCCAGGTATAATTTTACTCCTTGAATCTCTTGATTTGTCTGGTCTGAGGTCCGGTTCCCCCAGATATCAAACTTTTCTGTGCTTTGTTTTCACCTTTCTTTTTCTCTGTGGATCTAAAATCTGAAAATATTGTTGTTCCTGGACAGGCTGTTGCTTCTTCATTCTGCTTTTCGTGTCCTCCTAAGGTAAATCTCAACATTGATAGCAGTGCCTCCAAGTTCAGGAAGAAAATGCGTAAGGTTGAAGGAAGCCGACATGGATTCAGCGAGAGTAATCCCTATGGCAGGTCAAGAGGCGAAGATGATAAGCGACAGTTTGTAAGATTTTAGCACACTGCAACAAGGCCATATAAGGGTTCTTCTGCAGAAAAATTTTGCGCGAATGTAATCTTTATTTATTCATTGAACAGTGATGTGCCCTTCCAATATAAAAGATAATATAGAGCAACAGGTTGTGGAAGCTGATCTGTTTAGTTTTCCTCTCCATAGATGTCTTCGAAGTTTGTTGCACGTAGAGTTAAGAATTGGCTGCCGAAACGGAATTGTATCAATTCAAAAATCTACTGCAGATAAGGAATCGGACTTCTGACTTAAATCCTTCAAATCTTGTGCTTTTGGACATCTCTTCCGTATTCTATTTCCTCACGGTACCATGGTTGCCGATATGTTAAGATTGATAAATACATATTCATCAAATTATATTTTAAACGACCATAGACTTGAATATGTGTAATTAAATATATGGTATTTCCTTTTTTATTGAATTAGTAACTGTGGATGGGTTTGACGGGTTGTGTTATAAATAACAGAAAATTTAGGAGGTTTAAGTCTTATGTCTGGGAGAATTTAAGAAACTAGAAACCCATGTAAAATGGAAAAGAGAGAGAATTAGAAAAGGTAGTTTTCTTATAGTCGTGACGGGAAGTTGTGATAATAATTTTATGTCATTAAGTAAAAAAATTTGTCTTTGTTTTTTCTGTGGGTAACTAAAATTAGCCATTATTTTGCGGTATATCTTTGTAATAATTTTCCTTTTTTATCTTCTTGTCTATTAATGGGCTCGATCCCGGAAGCACCTTCACTATGCAATGACAAAAACACCCATATAAACGTTGTCCTTTCGGTAACTCATGCTCCCATCTCGAGGATAAATCCGGAAAATCATCACAAACAAGGAACAGTTCACAGCATAAAAGAGGAGATTCAGAATTGGGTTTTACTCGGACAGAAAGAAAGTGTAGTGACCTTTGCTCCCTGAGTCTACGGAAGGCGATCTCTCCGAGGTTGCCCCCTCTCTGGTTGATAGCGAAATCCTCTCTTTCTTTTTCTCCTTCAGTGTGCGTGAAACTATGTTTCTGGTTTGGTTCTCAGTCCCACACGCACACATATACATGCATACATACATATATATCTATATCCATATAAGGGTCGCTAGGGTTTGTGATTTTTGATCTATGTATCTTTGGATCAATGCCCTAAATCCAAACCCTATACCCTAAAGGGGGGAAAAAAAAAAATAAATGAAAGAAATGAATCAATGGCGATGAAAGCTGAAACTATGATGTCTGCCGTGGGATCGAACCCAGGGTCTTCTGGCTCTTCGTTATCCATAATCTTGACTCTCTTCTTCACGGTGTAAAAGGAAAAGAGAATAAGAACAAAGAGGCAGTGATGATTCTGGAGAGGAAGAAGAGAGATGAATTGACAGACATCCGAGAACTGTCCGTATCTTGGCGTGGCGATTATCGCAGCCATGGCGGGGTTCCTTAATTCTTGTCTGATCAAAGGCGAATCTGAGCCTCATTTAACAATTACTTTCTTTTTCATTTTCGTCTTGAACCTTTATTTTATTGGTTTTTTCTTTTTAAATTTTCATTGGATGTAATCTGTAATTTATTTTTTATTAGCTTTAATATTCTGTTAACTTTATGAGAATTAGGTGATTGGGCGCCTAAAGTTTGAGCAGTAGTACAAAAATGTTTTTATACATTTATAAGTATATTTACATTAAAATTTATTGAAATTATATGTTATTTAATTATGTAAAATGTGCTTTTTATTTTTCAGGTTAAAATTAGCAGTTCCTTGGCCACGCTAGTGGCATACCTTTTTTCTGTTCCCACTCTAATGTATGGCTGGTCTGAGCAAGACCTTTTATCAAAATATTAAAATGTCTATTGATTTCATGATGCTCTTGAGTTCAGCATCCACGCAACTTCACTTGAATAACGTTTGAATTGTCCTCTCATGTCGGGGCAGCTTCCCCGTTTCTGCTTTCCCTCCCGAATGTCTTAGCATGAAATTCAATTCGATCTAATTGGCTGGATTGAACTATTTGGCCAAGGATTGAACGACGAAGGGTTCGTGTATACCTTTTTAATACATGATAATTGTTATAGTATAACATGGCCTAAATGCTGGTCAATTTTGTTTTCCTCGCTAACGTAATCAAAACATGTGGAATATTATTTGCACAGTTGAATAATTTGATTACACTCATCTTGCATTATATTATTATCTAAGATTAGATCCAAGGATGGGTTAGCATCCAATTCAACACTGATCTCTCTCAGATTAGAACTTTTAGCAAGTCTCACTGATTCAAACATTGCATAAGTTTCTGCTTTAAGGGAGAAGTAGGCGCAATTTTTTTGGGAGCACCATCAATGAGATCTCCTTGGGCATTTTAACCGACAACTCCATTCTCTACTTTCCTTCCATCGTCTATCACTTCTCCATTGTAGTTGAATTTCACATAATTTTCTAGGGGTGGAGACCATCTAACAATCCTATTTGTTGATGGAGCGCTTTAAATATAGATCTTTCAAGTCTGATCAGATTAGCCAGTTGTGCCTCGTGGCTTAAGGTTTACCCTTATAGACTTAAGCCTTAAGTTTGAATGAACTAAGTTTAATGAACCTTGCAACGATTATAATGCGTAAAATAAGGATGAAACAATTGCATTTTGAATAGGTGGAACACATCGAGAATAATAATTTTATTCTCTTATACTTGTGGAAGATTTCTCCCGTTAATTAACCTTCAATTATCGGCTCTATTCTACTATAAATATCAGGTCACTATTCAATGGTAAAACTCTCTACACTCTGCATATTAAGCTTACGTATTATCCTTAAGTATTCTATACTTTCAAGAGTTTATTGTTAACTTAAATATTGTAGTGATCATGTCAGACGACTCTTCAATGTCTCTTTACTGTGTATTGTTTAGTAGGCTCATTACATTATTCAATTATAAATACCAAGTTATTACTTCATGGTAAAGCTCCCTACACTTTATGTACTAAGTTTGTGTATTATTCTCAAGTATTCTATACTTTTAAGAGTTCACTACTAACTTAAATATTAGAGTGACTACGTTGGACAATCTTCCGGTGTCCCCTTATTGTATATTGTTTTGCAAGCCCATTACGCATAGAATCCAAACGACTATCGATAAGAACCGTGAGATGACATTTGACTTTGTTTGTGGAAAGATTGAATTCCTACACTTGAAACTTTAAACACATCAAACACATACCTCATAAGCAATCCTTTCAATATCATGTCTTAATGCGACGAGCAAAAAAATCAATAGTTGGTAAACAACTAATTTGATGCCAATTGGCCCTTCTCAAGAGTTATGCTAGAGGAGTGCTTGGAGTACATGGTTAAGGAGTATACTGCATAGAATAGGGTGCTTTGCGCTTGCCTAGACAAAGTGGAGCGGCATAATGTGCAAAACCACCACCTCGAAGCTTCATATGCTTGCATTGGGTGGAATAACATCCAATAGCAGTAGCAAAATGGAAGGGATCAGCAACCTAATCAGCCATTGCATCAGTAGCCAGCAAGGTCTGTGGTTACTCACAACTGAGCTCTGGCTAGCAATGAACAAGAAGCTGACTCGCAGGGAGTGCAAGCTTATTCAGTTGCACGATGAGCTTACTCGGTAGATGATGTCGACTTGAACAAGCTCCATACTATGGTAAGGCAGCTCTCCAAGTAGTAAGGGAGCAAGCTTATTGGTAATGCCGGGTTAGTTGCCAACAATAATACCCCCTTCAAAAGGGGTATCCAGAACGAAGTGCTGCCCCTTAACGACAAATTTCTGTTTTTAGACCAATATGATGGCACGAGCAACCCCAACGACTATAACCCTAACAATGATCTTCTCCACTTTTGCACCCTCATGAACCTTCATGGTCATAGCGATGTTATATTGTGCAAGGCTTTCTTAGGTACTCTGAGGAAGGCAGCTTGGACGTAGTTTAACCACCTCCTTGACAATTTTATCAGCTCCTTTGATGACTTGGCGTAGAGGTTCAACCTCCATTTCAAGGCTAGTAAGCTCCTGTTTAAGGACATATCGTCTTTGTACCTAATAAGGCGGGGTAAAGGCAAGTCCCTACGTGACTACGTGACCCGGTTCAACAATACCATAGTTGAGATCCCTCAACTCGATGAGGGAGTCACTATTCATGCTGCTCAACTCGGCATCTAACTTTTAGGAGAATTCTTTCGATTGCTTGTAAAGAGCAAGTCGAAGACCCTAGCCGACTTCTGGAACAAAGCCCAGAAGTACATTAACCAGGAAGACAATGTTCGTGCTAGGCATGATGTCGATCGAGAAAGGTTAGGTGGAAAGTAAGACAAGGAAAAATTGTCCATAAAGGATGGCCTCGATAATAGGATGCCAAGCAAACTAGAGGGAGAGAGCTTTGGGAAGAAGAAGCATCGAGTCAAGCGCAACCCATTCTTTCCTCCCATTTACACCCAGTACACGCCCTTGAATAGGCCCATTGCTTAAGTCTATTTCGAAGCAAAGCATTGAAACTTGCTCCATAGGCCGTAGAAAATGTGGGGAAACCCTAGTCATTGAAACTCTGACAAATACTGTCAGATCTATGATGACCACGACCATACTACCAAAGAGTGCTTCCAGTTAAAGAACGCCGTCGAATATGCCATTCAACGTAGCTTCTTTAATGAATATTTGGCTCATCCGAGGAACGGTGATTGTTCAAACGATGATGGAGATAGGGTAACTCGGAGCTGATGAATCGATGATGCTTATGTGGAGTAGAACAACGACAGCCGTAATGATTGCGCCCCTAACTGTATCATTAACATGATCATGGGGGGCCACACCTTGGGAGTCGGCTGAGCATTAGTACCTTGGTTAATGGCCCATCAAAGGTGCTGGTTGTAAGGAAGAAGAGACAGAAGTTAGACATTTCCATCTCCTTCTCTAACGGAGACTTTATGGGGGTTGATACATCTTATCAAGATACCTTGGTGATAGGGGTGAGGATCTCAAAATTTGAGGTCTTAAAGATTATGATGGATATTGACAGCTCCATTGACATACTCTTTCTCCATACATACAAGAGGATGAGGAAGAAGTTGCTAATAAAGATGAAGTTATACCACCACAATCTGATCGGCTTTAATGAAAGCACGGTTCAAGCTAAGAGCATCATCACGTTAGACATGGAACTTGGCGATGACGTCTAAGTAGCACAACGACCCCTAGAGTTCGTTGTGATCGATTGTCTTTCCCTTTACAATGCACTCTTGGGAAGACCAAGCCTAAACACATTTGGGGTGATCACATCCTCCCTGCATTTGAAGGCTAAATTCCTGACCTTAATGAGGTGGGAGTTTGCAAATGTGATCAGAAGCTCTCACGAAAGCTATACATTAGGGCGACTAAAGGGGATGGCATATTCACTTGGAAATAGGCTCGCAGGAGAGGCTGGTTGAGAGGGGTGAGCTCGAAGAAAAAATAGAAGACGTCTAGATCGAAACCTTACTTAACCAGACCACGAAAGTTGGGATTGAGACTCTAGTCAAAGTGAAAGACGAAATCATTGCTCTCCTATCAACAAATTTGGATAGGTTCACCTAGTTGCCATCGGATATGCCCAGAATTTCCCTCGATTTGGTGACCTACAACCTTAACATCGACACTACAACATGGCTTGTCAAATAAAAAAAGAGACATTTTGCTCCAATACGACAAGCTGCAATTGAGAAAGAGGTACAGAAGTTGCTTAAAGCCAACTTTGTAAGGGAGGAAAAGTACCTAATGTGGCTAACGAACGTGGTACCGGTTAAGAAGAAGAATGGGAAGTAGCGCATGTGTGTTGATTATACTGACCTGAACAAAACTTGCCCTAAAGATTGTTTCCCCCTCCCTAGGATCGATTGGCTTGTTGATTCTACGTCAGGACATGCCATGTTGAGCTTTATGGATGCCTTCTTGGGATACAACCAGATCAAAATGGATCTGAAGGACGAAGTCGATACCTCCTTCATCACTGATTGTGGAACCTATTACTACAATATGATGCTGTTCGAATTGAAAAATTCTAAGGCCACATATCAGCGAATTGTAAAGAAATCGTTTAAGCCCTAGATCGTGCGCGATATGAAGGTGTACGTTAATGACATGATCATCAAGAGTTAGAAGTTGGTCGATCATGTTAAGGATCTCCAAGAAGCCTTTAACCAAATGCATACGTATGACATGAAGCCAAACCCTCGAAAGTGTGTATTCGGCGTTAGCTCTGGTAAGTTCTTTAGATTTTTAGTCACACAGAGAAGTATTGAGGCTAACTTCGATAAGATCATGGCCATTAGGGGAATGAAGCCTCCAACCTCAATCCAAGGTGTACAGAAGCTTACTAACATGGTGGTTGCTCTGAGAAGATTTATCTCGAAAAGCGCTGATAGATACATTAAGTTCTTCAAAATCCTCAAAAATCTGAAGAGTTTTGAATGAACTTCGGAGTGCGTTACCGCCTTTCAGCAGCTCTAAGACTTCCTTTCTCATCTACCGATCCTCTCTAAGCCTGTCCTAGGGGAGGACCTGTTCTTGTACCTAATCGTAAGTGGTCGAGCACTCTCCTTTGTATTGGTTAGAGTAAAGGGAAGAGAACACAGGCTAATAGATCACATTAGCCATACATTGCATGGGCCTGAGGTTGGGTACACCCAGGCAGAAAAATTCGCCTTGGTTGTTGTCATCACAACTCGACAATTGGGGCCCTATTTTGAGGCGCACCAGGTAATCATACTTACGGATCAACCATTGCGCACCATGCTACAGAAACCTGATGCGTCTAGACAGATGATGAAGTACGCAATGGAATTGAGTGCATATGGAATCCAGTATCAGCCACAAACAGCCTATAAGGCACAAGTCCTGGTCGACTTCGTAGTAGAATATACCGGAGAAGAGGAAACACCGCTAAGCGATGACAAGCTGGTGTGGATTCTCCACCGCATTGATGGATCATCCACCTCTGGGGGTGGAGGTGCGGGTCTTATTTTAACTGGCCTGCATAAGGTCACCATCTGCTATGCCTTCAAGTTCGGGTTTGATTCCAGCAACAACGAATCCGAATACGAGGTGTTTATCGCCAATCTTAAGTTGGCCAAGGAGATTGCCACCGACCAGCTGTGGATATTTTTGGACTCCATGCTTATTGTCCAGCAAGTCTGAAGTGAATACGAGGTTAAGGACAACATTATGGTTAGGTACCTTGAAAAGGTGAGAGGTCTCCTAGTAGAATTCCCTTCTTGAGACATGAAGAAAATCCTTTGAATGGAAAATTCCATGGTAGGCTGGCTATCCAAACTTGCTTCCATTGGTATGTGGAAGCTCGAGGTAAATGATAGCAAGATCTTTATAGAGTACTTGCCAGAAAAGAGCATAACTCCAAGCTTGGTTGAAGTCTTGGGAGTGGCCACAGTAGCGTTAGAGCCGAATTAGATGGAGCCTATTCTAAGTTTCTCGGAGTAGGGAACGCTGCCGTAAGATAAGAAGGAGGTGAAGAAGCTCCAGTATCATGCCACCAATTACATGCTGATTGACGACGTCTTGTACTACAAGGGAGTCAATCTCCCCTTGCTCCAATGCCTCTAAGAAGGGGAAGGGCTATGTGTCATGGAAGAACTGTATGCTGGAGTGTGCAGTAATCACACTTAGTCCTAAGCCCTTTACCTATGGGCGTTATGACTCGAGTATTACTGGCCCATCATGAGGCAAGACACAAAGGCTGTAGCCTAGAAGTGCCCACAATGCCAAAAGCATGTCCTAATCTATCACGCACCTAGTACCGCCCTCCAACCCCAGACGAGCCAATGGCTATTCGCGTAATGGGGGATTGATATCCTTGGCGCCATACCCGAAAGCTTTAAGTGGACAAAAGTTCATAATTATCGTACTCAACTACTTCACGAAGTGGGTAGATGCTGAAGCAATAGCTAGAATCATGGAGAGAAGTATTGAATCTTTTGTCAGAAACAACATCCTCTCCCGATTCGAAGTCCCCTATGCCTTCTTCACGAACAATGGCTGATAGTTCGATAACCCCAAGTTCAGAGAGATTTACGTCAAGCACCACATTAACCTATACTTCACTTCGGTTGCCCACCCCTAATCAAATGGACAGGTAGAGGCAACCAATCGGGTCATCTTGGATAGCCTGAAGAAACGTGTAGACCAATTTCAAGGCGCTTGGGCCGACGAACTGCCTAATATCTTGTAAGGGTATAGGACCACTCGCCGTACTTCAACGGGCGAAACCCCCTTCCGCCTTGCTTTTGGGTTGGAAGCAGTCCTCCTCATCAAACTTAAGCTCCCCAATATCTGGACTTAAAGTTTCGATGTTGTCCTTAATGACTTATTACTGCAGGCAAGTATTGATACAATCGAGGAAATCGGAGACCTTGCTGTTGCTCGGGTAATCGCGTACCAACGTTGGGCTGCCTGATATTACGATCAAAAGGTCGAACATAAGGAGTTCAAGGTTAGTAACTTGGCATACCGAAAAGTAAAAGCCACAGGTTTACGTGAAAGATAGGTTAAGTTGGCCCCCAATTGGGAAGACCTGGTTAGAGTTAAGGAGAGATTGGGCAATTGAGCATAAAAGCTGGAAAGATTGGATGGTGAGCTCATTCCGCGCACATGGAACGTTGATAATCTTAGGCTTTATTTTGATTAGAATTCCATTATGTACAATTTTTCTTTCCTTTGTGATGAAATAAATGTTTCACAATTGATTGTTTACTTCTCTCTCTTACTCCCTTTCTTTTTACTGCCATTTAAGCCTTTGAAGAGGCATATGGATAGTTAGCTGGGCAAGTTGGAACACCATCGACCTGGCCTCCTAGGGTAACTTTGGTAAGGGGAAACACCTCTTGCATAGAGGAACTCCTCTACATTGAGTAGGTCAGAACGCTACCGACCTCAACCTCACTAGGGTAACCTTGGCAAGGGGAAACACCCCTTACATAGAGAAACTCCCCCAATAGTTAACCCTGGCAAAGGTTAACTCCCATTGCATAGAAGAATTCTTAAGCGGATATATTCAAAGAAGAAGAGAGAGCAGGAGAGGACATTTCAAAAACATTAATTGATTGTTTGATTACACAGTAAAGGCCGGCATCCTGGCCTGAATTACATAAATTTAAAAAAAAAAATTGCTATTGTATAGGATCAGCTAACTCTGGTAATTCAGAAAAGTCCAGGGCACTGATTTGTTCGGAATGCAGATCTATCAGTGCTTCAGGTAGCGGGTCTTGACTTAGAATGGGGCCTGAGGAATGCAAACCAGGAATAGCAGGAGCATTGCCCTTAGATGGATGGCCTTTAGGAACTGCTTTAGTGGTGGCCTCCTATTAGGTTGCCGGGGTAGAAGCAAATGTGGAAGCACCCTGCCTTGCCCTAGTAGTAGAGGGAGCACCTGCATTGTCAATGTCTGCCTAGGTGGTCTCTCTTTCTTGTACCAGGGCTTCCCTCTTCTCGTTGAAGGTCAGTGAATGCAAAAAGTTAAGGAAGCTTAAGTCCAGGTTCGGATAATGGGAGAGAACCTCCCTTCGAGTGTAGTAGGCGGAGTCAGTAGATAAGTCCTCCAGTTTTTCTAACCACTATTCTATATTTTGGTAGTCGATGACTGCCTTCTTAGTGGTAGCGTTGTTGAAGACCTCTCTGCTCTCTATCTTGGAGATGATCTCTTCCATCCCGAAACTTTGTCCTATAGCTCCCTGACTTACTACTCCAAATTGACCCTCAAATTGGCTAGTGCTAGCGAAGTGGCCTTAATGCCCTCGCACTTAGATGCCTTTATCACTAGCTCAGTTTACAGCTTGGCCACGAATGCCTTCAGCTCGGCATTCTCTCTTTCGAGTAAGGCCCTAGCTTCGCCTTCCTTGTCTAGCCTTTGAGAGAGATGAGCCTTTGTCTTTTGCTTGTTCTTCAACCGAGTCTTTAGGTCATCGGCCTTCTAAGTTGCCTTCTTAACTTTGTCCCTCTCTCGCTCCGCATCCTTGAGCTTTGCCTTAAGCCCTGCCACTTGCACAATAGAGTGGTGCAGGCATATATTAGCCTTGGCAAACTTTTTCAAGTACATCTTTCTAGAAGTTTTTACCTCTAACAAGTACTTCTTATGGCAACTCAACACCTCTTGAAAGCCCTTTACCTCTCTTTTACCTTTAGCTCACTTCTCCACCACAGCTTTCTTCATGCTAAGGAAGAGCTCTGAGATCGAGCGTTGGAAATACCTCTCTATAGTCTCCTCAGCGTTAATCTCTTAGCCATCTCTTAGTGCCATGAAATCTAGGATCTACTAGGCGGCTTTGGTGTTATTGGGACCAAGCTTTGTCTTACCTCTGGTACAGACCATCTTGGTCCACTGAGTCTAGAAGTCCACCTCTTCAAGCAATTCAACCACTACATATTCATCATACCATCCTTTAACTGAATCTATAAGGCCGTAGAATAGCTTCTTCCCTAGGCATAGCTAGAGGTAAGGCTATCCCCTAACGCTTTTCTATATGTACAAGTGACAAAAGAGTTCGGGAGTAGCCCTTATCACTTGGTATTCACAGAGCACTTGAAAAGTCTTCAGTACCCTCTACCCATTGGGGGCTGGGGGGTTACATGTGTGGCAGTAGTAGTTGAAGAACTCCTTCTCAAAGTGGCTTAGAGGAAGGTGTTGCCCAAACTCCAGGCACTTTTCAAAGATGGTGAAGTGCCTCCTTGACAGTAAGGTTACCCGTTCATCCCTGTTCGACAACCTAATATGCTACCTAGGGATCGCCTCCACAAGAAAGTTGCTGATGACCCAACTAAGGGCAGATTGGTTGTTTCTAATCACATGACCACTAGGCCCCTTGCCCATCTCAGGAGCATCAAATAAATCCTTTTAGGGGAGGTAGGAGAACATCTGCATATACATCCATAGGGATGGCATTGGTAATTCTAGCCTTGTCAAGCACCTTCATGGCTATCCTCGTAGGTTGGTCGAGTTGTGCTAGTAATGAGACCTCACCCTTTCGTGGGGGGTCACTCCTTGTAGACTTTGAACTAGAGAGATGCGACGATGAAGAGGAATTGGTCTCACCTTTATTAGTTGATATGACTGTAATATTGGAAGAAGTTTGAAAGTTCGAATACAAATGTGGAATTTGTAATAACTGAATGAGAACATTGCAAAAGAGTGGTCTCTCTTTACGATTCTCCTATTTACAGGCAAACTGCCTAGGAAGTCATATAGGTGGTTATAGGGATCCATATAAGCACGAATCCCTTAAAATGCTACGTAACAAACACGTGGAAAGCATTTTGATCGGATAGTCACCTTTTAAAGGCAAAAGGCATGTAATTGCATGCTAGTTTGTTACAATACGACACTTATCATGTTGCACGAGATATAGGAAAGTAAATATCATATTTTGAAAAAAGTTTCTTTGATAAGAAGCTTCTTTATGGCCCATCCAACTTCCACTTAGTCAGCTCAATAAAGGTATGACGTAGTTGCATTTGCTCGATCCCCGTCGAGTACTATTTGGACATACTAGTTCGTAGCCTTGAAGTACTAGCTCGGTGAATCACAAGGGTGTCCTGCCCCGATACCCCAACCTGAGCTTTGCTTGGGGCTTCAGCATTCCGCTTCAGAACTCTTGTTTACTCCTGTTCGTCTCACCTTAGATATTTTCGACTTGGGTATCTGCTGCCTCAAACACCTCTACCTTGGCTACCTTTCAATTCGGTCCTACGCGCTCACTACATTGGCCCTATAATGCCAGGTTGGATTCCTCTAAGTTAGATCGGTCACCCTGAGTTGCCTATATATCCCTTCTCTTTGCCTTTGCCATAGCAATGAGACTACGAGGGAGCAAGTGTTGACATGGCACTTTAGACATAGGCTACTTAGGCCTGACCAAATTAGTCGTGCCTCATGGCTTAGGGCTCACCTTTATGAGCCCAAGCCCTAGGCCTGAATGGACCAAGCCTAGTAAGCCCTGCAACAACTATAATGTGAAAGATAAGGATGAAATAATCACGCTCTGAATAAGTGAGATACGTCGGGTATAACGACTCTATTCTCCTATATTTGCAGGAGAAGATCTCTCCTGCCAATTGACCTTCAACTGCCGGCTTGGCTCGGCTTGGCTTGGCTCGGCTCGGCTTTGCTTCACTTCACTATAAATATCATGTCACTACTCAAGGGTAAAGTTCTCTACATTCTGCGTACTAAGTCTATCTATTACCTTTAAGTATTCTATATTCTCAAGAGCCCACTGCTAACTTAAGCATTGGAGTGGTCATACTGAATAACCCTCCGACATTCCCTCATTGTATATTATTTTATAGGCTCATTACGTGCAGAATCCAAATGACTATCGGTAAGAACCTTAAGACAACACTATCAATTGCTAGTCTTGGAGCTTGGAACACTTCATATGGCCTACCATTCATTGGTTTCTCCACTTGCTCTAGCTATCTGGTTTTTATTTCCTTGCTAACTTTAAAGATTATTCTATTTCTCTTATACCAGATAGCTCTTAGCATGAATAGAAAGTCCGCTGCCTTCATCTTTGTTCATCTCATTTGATCTTTCTTTTGTATGCTAGTTTTCTTATCCCAGAGAAGAAGCCTTCATCATCAGTTCTTGGTCCATCAATTCTCAATCTCATCCAGGCAGGTTTCACAGCTTTACAGCCAGTAAAGAGATGTTTGATAGACTCTTCTTCTTCTTCACATAGTATACATTTGGCATCAACATTCATTTTTCTTTTTCGAAGATTATGTTTAGTAGACAAACCATTGTGAATTATGCGCCATAGAAGGAGTTTTATTTTTAGGAAAGTAGGTAGTTTCCATACCCATTTCCAATTATCCTTGGAAATCAAGTCATTATCCCGCTCAGATAGGAGATGGTATGTTGTTTTCACCATTACATCCCCAGCCGAATCATACTTCCAAATCCTTGTATCATATGCTGTGCACATCTAATCAAGATAAATATTCCCGAGTCGGTTTATGCTGTCTTCATCCAGGGGGTATTGCAGCAAATCTTCTTTCCATAGACAAACTTCATCCCACACTAGAGCTGGAGTGGCATCTTCAGCTACTTCAGTAAAAGGGTCTTGAATTCAGCTCCCAACCTGCCATTCTCCTGTCCAATTGTTAAACCATAATTTTACACGAGATCCATTTTGAGTTTTAACGATAGTTTCAAGGTCAAGCCAATTGGAGCTCTCTTTAAGGGCTTTAAAAAAGGAGGATCCAGTTTTTTCAAAATAATATTTAAACTTTTTCAAAATAATTTACTATTTGTATTTTTAAAAAATCATTTTACTACATAATTAAAGTTTTTGTGATCACTTTTACTATTTAAATTAACTTTGTTAAGTTTATTTATTAACATCGATATAAGAATGAATCAGAAATTAAACATTCTTGCTCTCAAGTCCAAGGGATGGTTAGTGACCACTGGCCGATCTTTAGCCTTGAGGTGTTATGATTGTTTAAAGCCAATTAGGTTATAATCTATTTAAAAAATTGGGCCATTCAATTTATTAGCGATTATAAATTAATTTTCAGTTTGTCTTTATATTTTCATTAACAAACAAACTTAACAAAATAAGTTTATATAACAAAAATTCACTATGAAAATTCTAATTAAATAGTAAATCGATTTTTTTCAAAGTACTGATAGTAAATTGTATATTTTGGCAAAAGGTAGATATCAGTAATCCCTTTAGGATTACATTTTTATCAATTAAAATTTCAAAATCTATTTATACCCATATTTTTGCAGGTTAGAAAAATTTAGGACAAACATTACGTTCCAATTGTCCCCGTTCCGAGTAAAAATCTGTCTTTTAATATGGCACCTTGCTGCAATTAAAACGGGAAATGAATGGAGATATCGTAAATATTAAACTCGATGGAAACGGAAATAGGTGCAGTAAAATGTAAAAAGATCTGTATAAGGCTACTCTTGCAGGCTTTAATTTGTTTAGAATTTCTTAAACTTCGGTCATGTAGTGATTAACATTAACATAAGTCAGACAGTTTAGTTTTGAGAATGCGTTTGTTGTTTCTAAATAGGGTGAGAGATACAATATGGAATTCCTACCTTATTGATTCATAAAAATCTATAGGTTTTAAGGTATCCATAAAACCTACGATTTTTTTTTTAAAGTTAAATTAACCAACCATGTTGAAGATTATGACATTCAAATTATAAGCTGATTGCTTGTAAATGTAAGTTATGACAACATTGATATTAATATAAAAGAAAACAAAATAATAGCAAAATACAATAGAAGTAAACCACAGGTCCATATAAATGGAAGATTTGAGATACATTTGATTGCTGGCCGAGTTTTGACCTAAGATATATGTTTCTAGCAGGTTTTGAGCTAAACAATAGATCATACCATATACCCTATCCGGTGAATACAACTTTAAAAAATTTAAAAGTGACCTTATGACATCTAATTACAACCCTGAAACTCATCCAATATACTACAAGTTCCACAAGTTTTAGAATCCAATGTACTCCAGTTTTGACCCTGTTTTTATTAGGATCTGAGTTTGTGGAGTCGAAGTCTTCAAAATCACAACCGTTCACTGTTATGTTAAGGTGATATTCATCGGTCGAAAGAGAATTTGAATTATGCATATACTAAAGTATAATATTTTGTGAACTCTATGTTATGCTTCGTAAGGAGGAATAATTCTGCATTGAGCGTTCCAGAATGGAATGGATGGTCCAAAACATAATTGCAATTCCCTCTCAGTTCAGGAATTGAAATCCTACCAATCTGGGATTCCACCTTTCAAAGATGCATCCAAATGTAGGGATGAGAGTGAGACTTGACATTGTGATTCCATTGTGAATCCAATCCTACCTATAAAGGGTGCCGCTAATATATATATTTCCCGATAAAATGCTTCACTTTTAAGGGAGAAGCTATTGATAGATATAAGAAAAAAAAAATGTTTTAACATGAAATAATGGGTAAACAAATATTTTGGCTATATTTGAGGGGGAAAAAAAATACATTTAGCATGAAATATTAGAGATGATTGAGTAATCTGGTCAAAACTTATAACATGTTCTATCTCGCATAATTGAGTAGGTTATAGCTTGGTATTGAAAACTATAAAGCAAGTTTCAATTCCAATCTCTCGAAAACTATTCTCATAAGGTAAAACACATGGTATAGCTTCTCATATCCTACACTCATCTTGGAATCTACACCAATTGAAACCTATATTATAAGGTATAAAAATGCAGATTTCATGGTACATTTTGCCTATTCCTTTATGGATCGTTTCATCAAACTTTTACATTTAGCACTTTTGGTCGTATTCTTGATCAATCTTATAGCAATTTGATAATACAAGTTATTCAATGCATGCATAAGATTGATTAAGTTATAGTTCAAAATTAATTATTGTAAAAATATAATAAAAAATTGTTAAGAGATTTGTGTCACATTTGATTTATGGAAGGAAATAAGGATAGGAATAAAATTATAATTCTTTAAGAATGGAATAGAGAAATAATATTGATTCCTTATGGTTATTTCAATATCTCATGAATAAACATTAAAACATACAGTAGAAGACTAAAGAATAGCTATTCCCTTGTTCATGTAAAAGAACAATATTTCCTTATTTTTCAATAATAATAATTTCATCAAATAAATATTTTATTCTACCTGTATGAGGTCAACCAAACATTCCCATAAGGTAAGTAAGATTCTTACAACAATATTTAGTTTCTTGTGAAGACAAGTTCTATTATTTAAGATGTTGTGAATATTGATTGAAGTAAAGAGACGGGTTGCATTATTGAGAAGAAATTGTGGATGTCAATTAAGGAATAATGGTTGTATTTGAGGCAAAATTGTTTCAAACTTGGATTGTTCTATTTTTTATTTTTTTTTATCAAACTTTTTTGTTTTTTACTTAAAGCAATGAAACATATTTGGTGTTATTATTTATTTTAAACAAATGGACCAATTTTGTTATATGTTCTATGATAAATTGTTTGGAGTTATATTATCGAATTCAAGATATATACTTTCATGAAAAATATATGATTGATATGTGATTAAGTTGTAGAACATTAACGAATTAATGAATATATTAATGGAAAATCGATAGGTTGTTGGATAACTTACTTGAAATTTTATATTATGAAAACATAATAAATATTTTCACAACATCTACAGGATATCCTGCAGTTCTTATGGGTTATAAGGTAGATTCAGATTCTAAAGTTTAAGAATTAATATTTACAAAGTAGAGTATGAGCAAGATTTCATACTTAATTCATTCTAAACCACTAATCCCTATGAAAGATGATAATACTTGGAAAGTATAGAAACCTTCTACTTGTTAATTAGACTTTATGTTCTATATTTAGTTTTGTGTGTCATAGGTTGTGTTTTAGATTGCATAATGTGATTGATTTTATATTCAAGTGTTGGTGGTCAACTTTCATAGGGATGGTCGAGTTTGGAGGAAATGGGCAGATGAGAACATACGTGAACTAAAAGGGGCATTGGAGGTGGTTCCGGTATGGTGATAAGCTCTTAAATAACTATATTTATAGTGATTTTTAGCATATTTCCTTAAACTTTCAGTTTATTTTGAAAATATGATATTTAATTCAATAAAATCTTAATTTCTAGATTTTGGAACGTTATTGGGAAGAAAAAAAGAAAATAGAAATAGGTTTCACTCAATTTGAAGTTGAAATGAATAAATTATAAAGTTTGGAAGTAATATGAGTAGCGATATAATTGTGTCGGTTGCAGGGAAGATATTTTAGTTGAATATAGTAGTATACAGAAAGTGACACAACCTTGGAGACATGATTATGTCTTAAGTTATGTTAATAGTAGATTTGAGAAGATTTAAATAGATTCGTTGAAGATTTGGTGAATACAAGAGACACGACTAGTGATACAAATGTGTCATTTGGTTGTGTCACTTAACAAAGGTGCAAATCCACATGCATTATAAAAGGCTTTCTTAGGGTCAGACTTTTTCATATGAATTTTAGAGACTCTAAGAGCAGAAATGCACAAAAGAGCAACGTACTTCAAGCTTCAAGAGATTTTCTTAGTTTTCGTGGCTTTTATTTACATGCTTTCATTATATTTGATTCAAGATTGTTATTTTGCCATGTGACGTGAGTTTATTGGATTTAATGAAAATCTTTATTTTTTTTCATTCAATTATGTGTTCTTTAATTGCTTTAGATTAATATTTTTAGGTTATTGATCTAATACTTGATATTATGCAAGAAAATCAAGAGATTATTTGTATGATTAGATCTAGACATAATTAATGAAAATTGTTACAGGTTTAGAGATAAGTTGCAAAGTCTTTTTGGATTTTGATTGTCATGTTTAAAAGAATTTGTTGTTCTTTAATGCGATCTTATTCTAATAGGTAATTTAAAGATTATGATTAATAAACTTGAGAAAGTTATTGATTTTATTAAAAAATTCTCTTAGTTAAAGAAATTAGAGATGGAATTAGATTATTTCAAGTAGAAGTCATATGTGTAATTTTAGGGGAAGCAAGATTTAGATACATAATTGAATCTTGAAGTTAATTTTCTGAATTAATTGCTTTCATGATTAATTTCTTTAGTTTGAGTTTTGATCAGTTATTAGATTAGTTACTAGCTACAAATTAGTTTAATTTCTTTTGGTTTCTTGAAATTGAATTCACTGGTTAGATAATAAAGAAATAATCAATATTAATACTCATAGTCCTCATGGGAATGATATTTGTTTTAATTGAACTATACTACAAATCCATAGGTGCACTTACCTTATGCCAAGTTTTTGGCTTTGTTGCCGAGAACTTGTGATATTAAGAATGCTAGTAGCTTTATTATTCTAACCATTGCTTCTTTACTTTTCTTGATTTCTTTGCTTTTATGTTCTTGTTTTCTTTTATTTCTTTAGTGCAATCTTAAACTAACTCCGAGTTTCCTTTTGTGTAGTGCATGAGTAGAAATTGTTCATGTGACTTGATTGAAATTGACCTTGAGATCAAGAGAATGACTTTAAGGAATTTGAGACAATTGATAGTAAAAGAAACTGTAGAGGCAATAAATCAAGGGTCTCCTTTGAGAATTAAAGATGAGGTTGAAGTAAACGATCAAGAGTTTGATCATGAAAGTATACTTGATGACAACATAATTAACAATAGGACAACAATAAAACCATGTCAATTTTTTCTTGGCCTTCTTTGACTGGCACCCAATCTAGCATAAACAGGTCGGCTATTGCAGCCAATTATTTTGAAATTAAGCCAGATATCATACAAATGATACAATAGTTCATGTAGTTTGATGGCTTATAAGATGAAGACCTAAATGTACATATTTGGATACATTCGAAATTAATAGGGCAATTGACAATGCTATTCAATTGTGTCTATTTCCATTTTCTTTATGCGGTAGAGCTAAGTAGTGATTAAATTCATTGTAAAGGAATTCAATCATAACTTGGAATGAATGAGCGGAAAAACTCTTGGAAAAGTACTTTTTGCTCGCTAAAACTACTAAATTGAGAGTTAATATTTTAACATTTGTCCAATTGGAGGGTGAGACTATTTGACACTTGAGAGTGCTTCAAGGACCTACTAAGAAAGTGTCCACATCATGGCCTCTCCCTTTGGATGTAAATCCAAACTTTTTACAATAGTCTTAACCCTTCCATAAGGTAAATGATAGATGTAGTAGCTAGGGGTACACCTAACACAAAGACATTAAGCAAGTTCAAAATTTAATTAAAGGGATGGCCACAAACAACTACCAATAAGAAAATTCCAGGGGAAGACAAACAGTTACGAGTGTGCTTGAGTTAGATGCGGTTCACTCTTTGGTCATTAAGGTGGGGATGTTAAGTGAAAGGATTAACTCACGTTCAGTCAATTCATAATAGCCTCAGTTTAACCCCAACAGTTTTTGCCAAGAAGGATTTATAGGTAATGAACAAACGGAACAAGCCGATTTTCTAGGGAAATCCTCAAGGCCCTAATATAATTCATATAGTAACACTTATAATCTAAGGTGAAGAGATCACACTAATTTTTTATGGGGAAATTAGAATAAGCATTAAGGTCAGCATTAGTAGCAAAAAACTAACCTCAACAACGATCAAATTTGCCTCCATTTGGGTGTTAATAGCCTATAGCTCTCTTACCAACCCCAGAAGAGAAGTTGGAGAGTTTCTTAGAAAAATATATCCACACTAATGAGGCAAGAATACAATAAACAGAAACCTCTCTAATGAATCAAGAAGTTTATATTTATAACTTAGAGAATCAAATTGGATAGCTTGTCAAAATGATGAATGAGAGGTAATAAGGACCATTGCATATGAATATTGAAGCAAACCCTAGAGAACAAGTCAAGGTAGTCACTTTCAGGAGCGAAAAAGAGTTGCAAGCTGAGAAGAAGAAGGATGATAAAAAATCTCTTGATACGGCAAATAAGGTCCAAGAAAAATGAGACCCTAGAGTAGCCTAAAGTGAAACAATATTGCCCTTCGGTTCCATATCATCAACGCTTGAAATAAGAGCGCCATGATCAATAATTTGGTAAACTTCTTGATCTTTTTAAACATTTACATATAAACTTACCTCTTGTTGATGCTCTTTCATAGATGCCGAAGTATGCTAAGTTGTTAAAGGATTTGTTGTCAAACAAGAGGAAGTTAGAAGAGATCTCAACAGTTACCCTGAATGAGGAATACTCATCTCCATTTCAGAAGAAGTTTAAGGACTTAAGGAGTTTCACTATACTTGGTGTTTTCGAAAAATTTCTAGTTGATAAGGCTTTAATAGACTTAGGAGCTAGTATTAATCTTATACCATATAAACTATTTAGAAAGCTAGGGTTAAGTGAACCTAAATTCACATGCATGAGTCTTCAGTTAGTTGCTAGGTTGGTCACCTACCCTAGGGGGATCACAGAGGATGTTCTATTGTAAAATGACAAATTCATCTTTCCAGTAAACTTTGTTATTTTAAACATGGATGAAGACCTTGAGGTATCTGGTATTTTAGGAAGGCCATTCTTAGCTGCTACTAAGGTTATCATTGATGTTAGTGATGAGAAACTAATTTTAAGAGTAGGTGGTGAAGAGATAGTCTTCAAGGTCCTTGAAGCTATGAATAAATCTGTTGAGTTAGATGATGCTCGTTATCATTTGGATGCTATTGATTCCGTTGTTTCAAAATGTATGTAGGAGAGATTGATAAAGGATTAGTTGGAATTATGTTTATTAAGTGGTGAAGAAGCATTGGGCAACCTTGAGTATAGCAAAGTGGTTTCATAATTAGATGCAAATAAACCCATTGGGGAAGGCCTAGGGTTTGAACTAATTTAGAGGCAAAGGAATCATAGTTGGAGCCCTTTATTGAAGATTCGTAGGCGCTTGAGTTGAAGTAGTTACCTAATTATTTAGGATATGCCTTCTTGGAGAAGGATTCTAAGCTACCTGTGATTATTACTTCTTACCTATAGAAAGACCAGAAGGAAAGATTGTTGGAAGTTTTGAAGAAGCACAAAAAAGCATTGGTATGGAAAATTTTAGACAATAAGGGGATAAGTCCTTCATTTTGCACCCATAAGATACTAATGGAGGAGAATTATAAGCCTGTGGTACAACCTCAAAGATTGCTTAACCCAAACATGAAGGAGGTAGTAAAGGTAGAGGTGATCAAGTTGCTAGATGCTGGGATGATATATCTCATATTAGATAGTGCATAAGTGATCCTGGTGCAAGTTATCCCAAAGAAAGGAGGTATGATAGTCATGCCAAGTGAAAACAATGAGTTGATTCCAATTAGGATGGTAACGGGGTAGCATGCATTGATTATAGGAAATTGAACAATGCGACAAGCAAAGATCACTTTACCCTCCCTTTTGTGGACCAAATGTCAGAGAGATTAGCTGAGCACATGTACTACTACTTCTTGGATGGCCTATCTAGGTATTTTCAAATAGTAATAGCACTAGAAGACTAAGAAAAGACCACCTTCACTTGGCCATATAACACATTTGCCTATAAGTGAATGCCAGTTGGCCTTTGCAATGCATTAGCCACCATATTTGAAGACTTGGTAGAGGACATCATGAAAGTCTTTATGGACGATTTTTTAGTGTTTGGAGATTCTTTTAAGCACTATTTGACCAATTTGGAGATGATTATGACAAGGTGTGAAAAAACAATTCTTGAAGTGGATGGTTCGAGGTAGGCTAAACTCATCCTGTAAAATGGAGATGCTATGGGGTCTTTGATCCTAACACCTAACTAACCGAGCTATTATGACTAAATTTTAAGGTTACTAAGTTAGGTAAGTGAAGTGATCTAATCTTGTTGACATATCATGGATTTAATTCATTGTAGATTGCTTTAAGAAGTTTTGATTTTAACTTATCCTTGAGATGGTGGAATTATTGCAATGGACACTCATCCACACTTCGCAAATTATTAGGTATGCCTACGATGTAACAGCTTACCTTAGATTATTCTAAGGGACAGTAGAAATTCCTTTCTTGACTCTTTTGTTGTCCTTCAAATCCTTCATCGTCTTTCTTTAACTTTCTTCAAATTCAACTTCTTTTTTCTTTGCGCTCCATGGAACATACAATATAGACTTCATCTTCTCCCACCGTGCTTCTACAGATTAGATGATAAAGAAGACTCATGCCCGAAGGGTGGCTCTACCCTAAACATAAGTGAACATAAGATATTTATTGTGGTCTCCTGATTCAATGGCATTATCAAAGAGAGGTAAGCAAAGAATTCATCTAATTAGTGATAGGGGTAAATTTTGGGACTAAAGATTTTAATACTTTAAACTGAAGATTGCTAGGAACAATATGTATGCAAAATTAAGGCACTATCATATATACAAAAATAAAATGCAGAAGCGTACTTGACTTCACATTAGAAGATTTCTAAAATTGATTGCACCTTTAGTCTTTCAAGCTTATCACACAAATTCCTAAATTATTGACTATTGTCTTTTTTAGTGATGGGAAGCTAGAGAGAACATAATAAATGCATATGACCTGAGGGCCACAACCATATATATATATATATATTGTGTGTGTGTGTGTGAGAGAGAGAGAGAGAGACCTAGGTTAACTGCTTGTTAACCTTTTATTATTATTTGTAGTTTGGTTCATTATAAAATTGGAAATAACATTCCAATATTTACACATGTTAACCTATACTTACTTTAAATGCATTAAAGTCTATAATCTTATTAGACCACTTTAATTTGGACTTTATATTATATTATAGCTATACTGCACAATTATCATTAATAATACATATAACCCCATATTTTTAAAATAAATGTAATAATTTCTGACTTGGGTTATATGTGTGATCATATAATTATGTATAAACTTTATGAGTACTCAAAATTTTGCTATTATTCCTAAATGCATTTCTAAACAATTCAATCCATCAATCATATCAACATAGGAGTAAAGCGGGTTTTGCTACATATATCGTAACTGACCCTTTAGTGGTTACCTATATTAACACAACTCAACAACATGGGTCAAGTATGGAAGTATAGCATGAAAATTATATGTAATGTAGTCCAATATGTCGATTTCCAACTAGTCTAACCTTATACCTTAGAGAGATGAGTTCAGAAGTAAATTTCACTTAGATATCTCATTATTAAAAATAATCTTAAATCAAAATCAACTTTAACCATAATTGTACCATAATCAATATTAATGTGATAATATAATGTGTCTAAACATTAAGCACTAACATAGAGTACAAACTCTTACTGCAATTATATATCTTGAAAATACATAACATCCATATGAGTGACATGCTCATGAAAGACCTCAAGTGATAGTCTCTTAGTAAGCAGATCCGTAACCATAGAGTTTGTCCCAATGTGCTTTATAGATACTTATTGATTCTTAACCCTTTCCTTAACAATTGGGGACTTAATGTCTCTGTGTTTGGACATTGTCGAGCTTCTATTGTTTTTGGAATATAGTATTACTAATTTATTGTCACAATATATCTTAAGTGGTCTTTTAATACTGCCTATAATGCACAACTTAGGGATAAGGTTCTGTAGCCATATTCCATGATTAGATGCTTCATAACATACAATGAACTTTGCTGCTATAGTGGAAGAAGCTATGAATGTCAGCTGACACTCTTTCAAGATACTATTCCTTTAACAAGAGATAGATGTAGCCTGATGTGGATCTTCAATTGTCTTAGCATCTAGCGAAATTGGAATCAGAGTAACCAATGACCTCCAACTGATTCAATTTCCTATACGTGAGCATGCAATCTTTCATTCTTTGTGGGTACCTCATGACTCGCTTAGTTGCCTTCTAATGATCAATCCCTAAATTGCTTAAATATCTCCTTAACATTTTAACAACATATGAAATATCCGGATGCATACATTTCCAAGCATGCATTAAACTGCATATAACTAAAGCATAGGAGACTTTTTCCATTTCTTTAATTTTAAGGTCATTCTTAAGGCATTGACTTAGATCGAGCTTGTCTCCTTTAACAACAAGGGTATTACCTGGTTTATAATTTTGTGTACCAAACCTTTTGAGCACATTCTCAATACAATTATTTTGCAACAATCTAAGAGTACATTGAGAATAATATGATGTATTTAGATTCTTTATATAAAAGAGGCTTCCTTAAGATCTTTCATTTCGAAGTTTTTTGATAGATTTCTCTTATTCTCATGCAACATGCCCATATCATTTGTGGTAAATAGTATGTCATCTACATACAAAACTAGAAAAATAAACTCACTCCTATTAAACTAGTGGTTACGCAGTCATCAACGATATTTACCTCAATACCAAATAAGATAACAACTTGATGAAATTTGTAATACAATCAGTGAGACACTTGTTTGAGTCCATAGATAGATTTCTTTAATTTGCATACCATTTTCTTTGTATCTCTTGAAACAAAGTTTTATGGTCGCATTACATAGATTGTCTCATCAATGTCATAATTGAGAATTGCAGTCTTTACATCTATCTGATGTAACTCAAGATGAAAATGAGCTATAAGTGCCATTATAACCCTTAAAGACTCTTTCAATGAAACTAGAGAGAATGTCTCTTTATAATCAATGCATTCCTTTTGTGTGAAGCACTTCGCAACTAAATGGGCCTTGTACATTTCTACATTGCCTTTCGAGTCCCTATTAATTTTGAATATCCATTTACAACCAACAAGTTTTGCTCTTTCAAGCAATGGAACAAGGTTCCATACGTAATTATCTTTCATGGACTTCATTTACTCATTTATGGCATTATTCCACTTTTGATAATCAAAACTTTCTCATTTCTCATTAGGATGATGGAAGTTAATTGGAAGAATTCCATCTTCATGTTCTTGGAGAAATACGATATAATCATCTGGAATTGCACTTCTTCTCTCTCTAGTGGATCTCCTCAATGAAAAAGGTTATTGAGGTTGTCGAGTTTGTTGATCTAGAATAATTTTTTGAACTTAGACAAGAGGTACAAGAATATTATCTTGATTTGGAGTTGCCTCTTTAACAATGCCAAGTATAAAAGTTCGATCCTTAACATCATTGACAATTTGAGAATTATCAGTATGCTCCTCTTCAAAGATAAAATTCTTATCCTTATATCCCCTTGTAAACTCAACATTCTCAAAGAATCTAGCATTAATCGTCTTAAACATAGCTTTAGTTGTGGGATCATAAAACTTATAATCCCTAAACCTTCTATAGTAACCAACAAAGTAAAAACTAATTGTCTTAGAATCTAATTTATTGTCACGTGGCCTATAAGGTATAGTTTTAGCTAAACATCCCCAAATATTCAAGTGTTTTTAGTTGGGCTTCTTGCTTGTTCAAAGTTCATAAGAGGTCTTATTAGCTACTTTAGTAGATACTTTATTGAGTAAATATGCTACAGTTTTTAATACTTTTCCCTAGAGTGATTTTAGTAAGGTGAAATGACTAATCATATCCCTTACCATGTTCTTAAGCATCTTGTTTCATCTTTTAGCAACACTATTGATAGCAGATGAACTTAGCATAGCTTACTATGAGATGATACCACTTTCCTCTAGGAAATTAGGAAATAATCTTGAACATTATTCACCTAATCAATCATATCTACCATAGTATTCATCACCATGTTAAATTTGACGCTTTTAATTCTTTTGTAAAGTTGATTTTCAATTTTAGCTTTATAACATTTTAAATAGATCTAATGACTATGATTTTTTATGCAATAGATATAGGTACACATATCATGAGAAGTTATTTATAAACGTTATAAAGTACTATTAACCATTCTGAAAAGTTGTAGGGAATGGTCCACAAATATCCATAAGAATGAATTCTAAGACTTCAATAGCCTTGTTGACACCTAATCTCTTGACCTTTTTTTTTCCCCTTTATACAATTAACCCATATATTAAAATCCGTGAAATCAAGGGGGTCAAGGATACCATCAAACACAAGTCTTTCTATTCTCCTTATAGACATGTGACCTAATCTTTTGTGCCATAATATAACTAAATTCTTGTCAATTAATTTATAGCTTTCATGTATTAACATATAGAGATTCATTAAATCAAAGTTCCTCTAATGTCTAAAGATGGTACAACAAATATCTCATTCAAATCCAAACAATAATCAATCCTTAGCAATAATCCAATGTTCCTTATTACCTCAACTTCAACTGTTCTGCCATCGCCACCATCTTTGGGCTTTCAACAACTCAAGTAACCCTACATGAATATATTGATGTAAGTTGTTGCACCTGAATCTATTCACCATGTGTCTCTAGGTATTGAAGCCAAATTAACTTTTTAACAAATAAAATTAAGAAATGTACCTTTCTTTTGTACGTTAAGCACGATAATTGCTATATTGTTTCTTCTTATGTCCTTTAGCACAACAAAAGAAATAAGCATCCTTAGTTTGTTCCTTGTGTTGTTTCTTTTGAGGTGCTTATATTGTAGCCTCCTTATCCTTCTTTCTTTTCTTAATCCTTTTGTCCTTAGATGTGTTGACTAAGTGAGCACTTTCAATTTTGTCATGGTTTAGTCACTCTTTTTCCTACATATTGTATGAGATGAGCACATTGAGGGATTGGGAGTTATTTTGGCAATTGTAACTTACCTTAAATTAGCTAGATTGTACTAGAAAAAAAAAAAATCAAAACAAGTGCACCAATAAGTCATTAGACAAATGTAGTTTAAGTGCCTTGAGTTTTGAAGCAATACAAGACATTTTCATGGTATACTCTTTGATGTTCCATTTTCCTTTACACCTTATTGAGATAAATTTTGTCAAGAGTGTACTCATTTAAGCCTTTTCATTCTTGGAAAACATCTTCTCAAGGTCCTGAAGGAACTCCTTAGCCATCACAATGTTATCAAACACAATACCCTTAAATGCTTCTAAAATGATACGCTTTATGATCATTACACTTATGCGATTTCATTGCTCTTACTTTTTCATTTCTCTTTTCATCAAACATACTCTTATTAGTGATCGTAGGAGGTCAATCTTCCCTTGATGATAAGTCCAAATCCATGACTCTAGGAACAATCATTACATGCCCTTGCCGTATCTTAAAAATTATGCCATTTAACAAAGGAATTAAATTGATGTTAGCAAAGATATTTGTAATCGAACTAGCAACTATATAAAGAACAAAATAAGTAGAACTAAATTAAACTTATATATATATAACAAAACATGTAAATAATAATTCAAATAATGGTATAGCTCATCAGAAGATACCTAACACAATATCAATATTCAGTTTTTGGGAAAATTATAATGGAGGAGATCAATGTTTCATGGTAAGTTCAAATGAGATATCAATGTTTTAAAAAGTTCAAATAAAAAATCAAAATTTCAAAATATTCAAATAAGGAATTAATGTTTCACAAAATAGTTTATAAAAGTATTTAAATCATTTTACGAAACGTTGATCCCTTATTTAAACTTTTCAAAACGTTAATCTCTTATTTAAACTATTTTATGAAATATTGATTCCTTATTTGAACTTTTTGAAACGTTGATCTCTTATTTAAACTTATTTCCAAACGTTGATCTCTTTTGTTGTAATTCTCCCTTTAGTTTTTGGATAGAGATATCAACCTGTAAGTGATACTCTTGGTGTAGTAATAAAATTTTGATAATAAATTCTTATCAAATAGTTAAGCCTTCTATTGAGCCAACTAACTATTCATAGGAAAAAACGCATAATCATCATATATTAATCACCACAAATGTTTCTATAAATCAATCGAATGTAAACCTTCCTTTAGATCGGTCAACATCCACATGATATATACACACATACTTTTCTACTTATGACTTTGAAAGAAGAATCTATTTTGGTGGCATACTATTTTAATCATTCATTTCAAATAATAAATACAAAACATTCATATTATTTAAATTCAATTACCCAAATTCATGAACCTTATGTTAACCCACCAAGCCGTAAATTTATCAAAATTATCAATGCCATCGAGAATCCTTTGCATATTCCATTTTATTTGAAAAGCAAAAGAAAAACTAGCATTGATCAAATACACCACAATTGGAAACAACACAAAACGTGATATGTGCCAAGAATTAAACGAGCAGCCTTTTTTTTTTTTAATAAATAAATAATAACAAAATTAGGGCAAAACACGTTGCCTATGTATATGGCGAACTGCGCTGCAATAAAGAATAAAGCCAACATTCTGTTGAACCAGATCATCCATCATGAGGAAATAATATAGGAAGACGTAATATTCGTACAAGACCACATCGAGAGTGTAATTCTAAATGCAATATTCACTGGAACTAAACCGCAATTCTTAAGCGAATCTACGGGGGAGAGCACAATATCCCCTTCCGAACCTTTTCCATGACTCATGCTATCAAGTTGAAATTTTCTATGATAATGTTATTATGTGATAGCTTTCAAGGCCCATCCCACACAAAGCCCACTACTCTCTCTCTTATCCTTAAACGACAGTGTCCTATATCATACATGGGGCAATTAAAAGATCATACGCGTGAGTTTACTATATATTGATGTATTACAACGACTATTACGCTTAAGTCTATTCACACAAAATCTTCCAAATATTCTGGTCTTCGAATCTTCCTTTTAGGTCTGGTAATAACATTAGGCCGTTCCCAATGATGAATAACATTATGCTGCTCTCGATGATGAATCTCAATTATAAGAGATTCAGGATCCATGAAGTGCGATAGCATGAAGTGATTATGTTTATTCTTCCTTAAATCTTAAAAAGAGAAAAATGTACCTTATACAAATTTCCTTAAACTCAGCAATTCTTTATAAATTTAGGATCTAATCTTGCACATGATGACTTTAATACCACTTATTAAGAATAATAATCTTAATCCTTTAAATTGAAGAATACCAAAAATAGTATATGTGCAAAATAAGGACACAATCATGTATATAAAAATAGAGTCGAAAGCATATCTAAATCCATATTAAAAAATTTCTAAAATTGATTTGACCTTTGATCTTTCAAGTCCATCACGCAAATTTTTCAGTTATTAACTCTTGTGTTTTCTAATGATGGAAGGTTAAAAAGAACAGAATAAATATGTGTGATTTAGGATCACAACTAGATATATATATATATATATATATATATGATATACCTAACTAGAGATAATAATAAAAGATTAATATATATATATATATATATATAACCATAAGTTAATTGTCTATTAATCTTTTATTATTATCTCTAGTTAGGTATATCATAAAAGTGGAAATAATATTTTAGTCTCTATACATATTAATTCATACTTACTTTAAATACATTACAATCCATAATTTTATTAGATCACTTTAATTTGGGTTATATATTATATGATAGCTATACTATATAATTATTATTAATGACAAACATAAGCCCATATTATTAATATAAACCCAATAATAAATGTATATCTAGATGATGTAGCAGAGAAGAAGAATAGATCACAAATGAAGGACTGCAGTAAGGCTATTGCTTTGCTCTCAGTGAAAAATGATTGATCCTTCTCTATTCCTCCATAAAAAGGAATTGCAAAAAATGTAAAAATAAAAATAATGGCTTTCTCTTCATCATGTAATTTAGTTAACTCCAATTTAAACTAATTAGATACAACAACATTGAGTGCTATGACATTATTCATGGAAAGTAAAAGTAGAAAGAATGAATCTTTACTTTCTTTTCCTTCTATGAAGGGCATTTTATATACCAAGTACTTATAAATTAAATAGTAAATAATGTTTTATATGCTATGTATATTATATCTCATATATACACCATATTATATACTATGCACTATGCCAAAATACATATTTCATTACATTTTATAATAAATAATATCATATATCATATATCAATTATACATGGCATATTGACAATATAATTTTTTTTGTTTGTTAAACAATATAAACATATATATGATATTTTTAATATAATATCTTAATTATGTATTAAAATTTGAAATGATATTTGTATGTTAAAAAAATATTATCCACTTTGATATATGTTACAATATATTATAGAATATACAACATATTATATAGCATCTAGCATATTATGTACATAATATGTTATGCATTATATAATATATTTAATTATATAATGCAGAATGTGTACTTAAAATATATTTAATATTAGTTACCTTATGCACAATCATATTATACATTATGATAACACACACATATAATTTATATATATATATATATATATATATACATGATATACACATTATGATTCAACATAATATCTATTGTGTTATTTTAAGACATCTGTAGCTCATGATAGTAGCATACAATACAATACAAGCTATTATGTTTACTACACATATAATATATATTATATATGTATTAAAACCAATATATATATTTCATATTTTAACATATAAAATAATATAATATATTATATTATTGGCTTCTTATAATGTTCGTACCACATTACATACTATATAACATAAATATGATAAAATTTATTAAAATATATTACGTAACTAATACATATTGTATCATTCTTATTATTAGATATTTCATTACATAGTATACGTTATGACTAAATGCAATACATTGAGCATCATTTAACTACATTTACACGTAAACATATACATTGATATATTTTATAACATATTATAAAGGGTATGCTATATTATGTATAATAATAGTGCACAGTATCACATTATTATATTAATAAATGCTATGGCATACATTATGATACTATACTATACATAATATAGTATGAAAATAATGTATATGTAAGTATATCCATTGTTGTTACATAGATAGGATTGGAATCACTTTTGTTGCATTCCATGTATTCTTATTTATAGCACCAAACATGATTCTTTAATTATATAAGTGAAATAGTTTTATGCATTTTATATATCAAGAAAGACAACTATAAGAAATTCAAACTATAGTAGTGAAATAACAAAATACTTTTTTAAGATAATTTTTTAATTCAACGAGTTAGTCATCATAAAGAAATTATTTTAATTGTTATGGCAATGACATCTTATTGCATAGACATGTCTGAGATAAAATTTAATAAAAAAAACTACAATATTTATTCATACATATTAAAACTATTGACTATACTTACTTTCGCCTATTCTTGTCTTTGAGTTTTTTGTATGATATTATCCCATGCAGTTCTTTGTAGCGAAAACCTCTTTATAGTAGATATAAAAAAGAATTCAAGTAACTTTTTTATTAACTTGTTTCTATCAATGAGATCTAAAAGTTGTAACAGTCTTACATATAGTTTACATAAGGTGTATATGACCTAATTAGCTTAAAACATCTAGTTTGACACTTATTAATTATCAAACATGTAGTATAACTTTTCAAAATATCTATTCAAAATGTCTTGTTGTCCGATAAGTATTTATATAAGCATTTCCATACATGGAGCTATAATTGACATTAAGAGTTTATAAAAACTATAGGTCTTGAAGTTTATTTATAATAAGATAGGAAACTAGTGGACATCTTAAGGATTCCTAGTTAATTTTCTCAAAATAAAAGAAAAGTCAAAAGCTTAGATTTAGTGGATTCTCCTTTCTTCATTTTCCTAGCCAACTGCGTACTAACTAGGGTGATAATATCTATACATCTTGAATTTTTACTCGTCACCTATAAAAGAGTCTATAAGATGTGAGCACAACTAGCTCAGTAAGCGGGATGGAGATAGAAGAGTACTGTACAATCACAAATAAGTTTATTAATTATAATGAAATACAATACAATTAATCACTTGAAACATCATGTAATGTTATCTAGTCCATTGTGAGGTTAGAGAAATTATATCTACTTCAGCCTAAATTGAGAAGTTTACTATAACTCAAATCAGACCAAACTCAAGCTTATACAGTAAAAAAGACTCTCCTCTTATGACCACTTTTGAATTACGGCCCCCACTCTTATTGAGAACTTATCACTTGTCACTTAATTTAATTAAGGATGGGGAAATAACCATTTCAACTATCCTTATAACCACAATCAAAGCATTGTTAAGCCTCTAAATACTCTGATATAAATCTCAACAAGCGATAAAACCATGATCCCAACTTACTTATATAGATGCTCACTACTATAAGCTTGTACTATCGATGTTTTACTCACTAGGAGACCCTATATGTATTCCAAAATCTAGATTTAGTGTTTATAAGAGTTACAAAAACATTAGTATTTTATCTACTCTTTATATCATTATGAAGTTATATATATAAATATATGTATATATATTTGAAGTATATTATAATTCTTATACGGGGGAAAATAATTTTATTTAGATATGTATTTATTATAGTTTTATTATATAAGTTATATTAAGTTAATGAGCATTAATAATATACATTTGTTCTGATCGTATCAAAATGTATTTTTAATTAGTTAATTTATGTTTCAATTTTAATAGAGTTATTGTAGTACATAAATTTTTATAATATTATAGAAATATTGGTTATATTACCTAAGATTATCTAATTTTAGCAAAAGTGGTATCATCAAGTTTGTACGAACTTGACAATACATCCTACGGGTTTTATCTTGAGAAATGACTTTTAAAGCATATTTTTAATTTCTATTTATATCTATGCTCCAATAATAAGCATTATTATATTTTGTTCATATTATATAAATAAGGTATATTTTATATAATTTTCTAGCATAACTTAGTAATATATGTAATATCTTATGCTAACACATGTATATTGTAGCTCAAGTCATGTAATTATCATAAAATACAATCGAAATTCATCCTAATTAGATCTAATTCAAAGGGATATGTAGAGGATTTATTCAAATATTTATCATAATTTGGTCTAATATTACTAAAAACGTATCCCGATTAGTAAATTAAGCTATTTTACTACTAAAATTCATAATAAATAGCTCAAATCGCCAAATAATTCCACAAAAATTTCTATAAAATTGTAAAAATATAAGGAATTTAGTTAGCAAGTGGTTTCATGCTATCAGATTTATCGCTTATATATGCATAATTACGTTTTTACCTTAATTTGTGATTAATTAAGCGAATAATATCATTTTTCTACCAAATTATTTCTAACATGTTGTGACACTATTACAAGTCTCTAGAATTCATTGGATCCTAATTTCATCAATTATTTTCATATAATCAATTTTATTTCAGAAATTGCTCTATTTTAGTCATTTTAAAGGTGAAAAAGTACAATAAATACTAAAAACATGTTAAATCAAAATTGAGCTATATAGCAATTAACTATATATAATATGTATTCTATAGAAAAATTTTCACGTCAAAACAACATCATTTAATATATTTATTTTATATTTGAAATTTTGGATGAATAGTGAATTTGTTAAGCAAGTATATAGAATACTTAAAATTTTATCAAAATAATTAAACCACATGAAAATAAATCTAAAATAATGTAGAAATAAATTTTTATAGAATTTTCCTAATTAATTTACCATTTTTCGAAATTAAGGAAAAAAAATGGTAAAAATTAGACTTGCTTGTTTATCGGAGCTTTGGCCACCATTGGCCAATAGGAGTATGTTGGAAGGGCGGCATATGGGATGGACTAGTGGTGGCTAGCAAGGTTTAACAATTGGTTATCGATTGGTTGGGAAACTTCGTTACCTCATTATGTTACTTTGTTTTTATAATTTTTTTGTTAATTTTCTAAAATTTTTCTATTGCTCCCATAGATTCCAGAATGCTTAAAAAATGAAGGTATGACATCCATTGCTATTTATAATGATTGATGTTGGCTAAAAGTAATTTTCTTATATATTTTTTTCTCCTTTTAAGCAAGTAAGAGCTAGCTTATAATTGTGAATTTGCCTTTTGATTTGGCATATTCTAGTCTAAATGGTTGCCACAGAAGTTGTCTAGTGATTTCCAAATTGAACTTGGTTGTTTTGATGACTTTTAGTTGATTTTTAGTTTCATTATTAGTAATTTATATATATTATATTAATATTTAGTATATTTACTTATATACGTATATATATCATATATATGTAGTATATGTAATGTGTAATTATACTCATAATTATGTTTCCTTTATAGCTTTTATTTTTAAGATATATTTTCTTATTAATTTTGCAAATTTATCGTTTATTTAATATAATTTTAAGTTTTTAGATTAATTTATAGGTATAATTATTATATATACTAGGTATTTTTATAAAAATACATATATATTCATATAGTATATTATGCTATATTATTTCCTTTTATAGCTTAAATAACTTACCTCTAAGGTCTCATTACATTTTAAGCTCGGTTTTAGGGGTTCAATGAGTTTTACACTATATTATATAAATATACTTCTAAGGTTGAAATTTGAATTTTAAGTCATTATTTTTACAATTTGCTAAGCCACTTCAATTAATTTCTAATTTAGTCGTAAAGTTCGAACTCAATCGGATAAGTTTCACTAAAAGTCTTAAATTTGAGTACGATTGCTCTAAATATAATTTTAGGGGCTTACATCACATATCATCCATTTCATCCTATAACTGACGTTATATGTAACAGGTTGTATAGAGATAATGTGTACATAGGTATGCCTAGGGTAAATTTTGTTCGTTTTTAATAAGAACATTTTTCCTATAGTAGAAAGATCTAGTTTGCCGCATAATCTTGAATTTTGTAACCATGCAAGACAAGATGTACCCACATTGTGGCATGAGAATCTAAACGATGAAAATGCAAGAATATGCAGCAAATTAGAGGTTTTTACTATAGAATAATATATTTTTTTAAATGTAAAAATGAAAAAAATTATCTTAGGCACACTTATGCACACGTTATCTCCATACAACTTGTTATGTATAATATTGAGTGTTGAATTATATCGATAGTATGTGATACCACCAAACAGGAAAACAAAAAAGAGAATATTTTTTGTATAGTTTTTACTAAAATAAAGTAAAAAGTTACATCTATTTAAGACAAATACAAACAATTAAATATGTGAAGACTAGCTGCTTATTTATACTAAACTTGAAGATGTTTATAAGTTCAATAACACTAAATTTTTATTGATAAAACATGTAGCAATATTAGTAAACAAACAAAAATAACGATTTTATCTTGAGATTATATTGAAAAAGGTCTTTGCCTTTTATAAAGTATAATAGGAGTTTACTTCTCTTTACACTATATTTAGCATAAAAGAAACAAAGAAAGTAAAGAAAATGAGCCAAAATTATCTTGAACATAGTGGCATCAATTAATTCTTTCAATAGGATGAATTAGATTCGATTCCCCTCTCTTCCAAAAGATGTAATCTAATTGAAATACAATAAGAAAAGAAGAATGAAGAGGTAAGTACCTTTGAAGGTACGGCAAGGCATACTTAAATATAAAGAAAAAATGTGTACATATGGAGATATGTGATTAGTAAAACTTTATTAATAATATATTTTGTGTAGATCGAGCTTATAACTACTTATTTTTTAACTTTATTTTAATTTGATACTTTTGTTTGCTATCTTTATTAACACAACCCTAAAAACTTATCAACCCCTATTAGATGTTTACACAAACTATATAAGTAGTGTAGTAGCTGTATAATAGTGTATTGGGTTTTGTTGTTACTTTTATTATGTTGGTGTTTCCTAGCTATAGTAGTATAATATTATGTTGTGTTGCTATAATCTGTTAATATGTTGTAAATAAGTGTCTTGTAAAGTCTGTTGTATTAGGACTCGGGTAGAAATGTAATTTCATAGATATGTAATAGTATAAATAGGGGAGTAGGAGTGAGAGTTAGGTAGTTAGATATTCTATTAAATAGTTGAGTAGGAAATTTTCAAATTGGAGGTTGAGCGGTGTCTTTTATAGGAATTGATTGCCTATTCCAAAGTGAAGAATGTAAAGGTGAATTGCTTTACAAGTTTGGATCTCAATCAAGTAAGTGAGCCTCATCGTTTTTCATAAAATTTGAACTCTAGTGTAATCACTCATTTTCAACTACTTTTTAAAATTGTTTAAATTATTAAAAAAATAGAAAAATATCCATTACTATAGTTTATAAAATAAAAAAAATTACTTTATAATCTATTGTAATAATTAAAGTCAATAAAATTGATATCATAATGTTTTAATATATCATAATCTAATATTATATTGTATTATATAACAACACTTATTGAAAATAATGTATCAACAATACAACTATAGCAACATATTGCAAAAATACTTATTGATAAACTAATACTTGCATCAATTTTTAGATAATGTATATGATACTTTGAAAGACAAATTGGATTCCCTCATGTTATAAATACCAATATGTCTATATAGTGAGATGTCATTGCAATAAAAAAAAAAAAGAAGAACAATTAAAATATATTTTTATAGTGATTGACTTATGACATCAAAAAGTCGCTGCAAAAATGTATTTTCTCACAAAATTTTGCTACCGTAGTTTGAATTTACCAAGAGTACAATACAACCCCAATATAAATACCTAACATTATGACCTCGATAAATATCAATATGCAGTCTATAACATCTTATAGATATAATATAATTACAACAAATATCAATACCAAATAACCTTATCAATGGATCAAGATAAGAGTTTGATGGGTGGGAACAAATACAAAAGTACTTGTGGTCATTAATGGTAACATGTATGAGAGATAATGGAATCATGTTAGGAAATTGGGCGTCTAGTTATCACCTAGCTTAGCCTTATCAAATGTTATGGTAAAATGATCTCATGGCTACTACTCCCTCCTTTACCAACCTCATTGACCACCTTCTTATCTCCTACTTCCTCTTCAACACCATTTGATTCTTTCCTTTTAACTATGGCCTTCAATTGATCCAGCATATCATAAAGAATAGAATTTGTGGCTTAACAAGAAATTCCGCCCTTAAAGCATATGAATAGCTTTATTCAATATCCCAATTCTAGAAAAGTCTAAACTTTTAGAAATTTTAAGATTCAATCTCTTAAAAATTGAGATATGGTGCATGAATGAGGCTCATACAATTCATATTATCTTTTAAGTGTCTTATACTCTTGTGCATACTCTCTAACACGCATTAGCTCTTGCCTTAATGTCAATAATCTTTCACATAATTCATCTTGATCATGTGGTGGGACGAATTATTTCCTCATCAAATTCCATGTTTTGTCTTCTCTACTCAAAATTCTTTATGCTTCACATTTTTCCACTAAGCTTTGGCAAACCCTTTAATTTGCTTACTACTTATGCCTTTCTTCTAATATTTGGGATATGGATAATCTAAGAAAATTTTATTTATCTAATATTCCGGATCTAAGTATTCATTAGCAAAACCACACCAATCAAATTTGGGTATTCTTAATCTTGTTTCTCAAGTGTCATATGTCCATACCCAATTGCACATGCCATGTCAAATTGTAAAAACAATATAAAGTAATTTACGAGGCACAACACTAATGTTCTCTCCCAATATAGGTCTCCAAAATATACTCCAAGTGACTCACTCTTATCCTCTTATATACTACTTTAGAACACAACGACAACCACAATATTTGCGCTCCATTACACCAATTCATAATATGTGATAGCACCCCCCTTAACTTTAAAAGGTACATTCATACCCAACACCCAGTTACAAGGCTACATATAACCACCTATACAACAATCAAAACAACATTGACCTACACTTTGCTAATGGTACACAATTACTCACCTATGCAAATCAACTTTCCGATACACACCTATAGTTCACAACATATATGGCAACACTTGATTCTCAATATTTAAAATCTTTTTAGCACCAAAACTACACTTTTTTTTTCCAACCATTGAGTAGCACCAACATAAGATTATCACAATTACACTTCTCTGTTCATAGCTCATATCACCGCTTAGGTTGACACAAAATGTGCAACAGTTATAGTAACAATAGGGTGTTTTAGGTTTGGGTTTTTATATAGAAAAACTGTAAAATAAAGGATATGGACGAGAATGTAGTACGATATTGCACACAAACTACAAACTTAAATTGGTATGGATTGAAATGGGGTTTGATGTAATGCATAGCCAAATCAATGCCGTATATTCAAATGAAAGAATAGATACTACACATTATTTTCCTAAATGAAGCGCACTACACCTTGATTAAAGAGTGATAAGAGCAAAGGATTAAAAAAAAGATAGTAATTCACTTGATAATCAAGAGAATTAAAAGAAGAATCTTAGGTATAAGTTGTAATGCTCAGAAGGAAATTATTCAAGTTTGATAATATGTTTGAGATAGTTGCTAATTACAAGAATGATGCTATTTATAGTAAACTAAAACCCTAGTGGCAATAATGTAATTATTTACAAGCTAAAACCCTAAAAGTAGTCACAAGGGCAAAATTGTAAAACAATGAACTATATAAGTGAAACTGTAATAAGGATCAATTGTTTGAACCTCCCACCTGAACCCAAGCTAGAAGGGTAAAAAGTATGGCTGGACAGATTTCTACCATCTGACTTACCCTTAAGGAGTACAACTTAATACTAGGGTTTAAGCTTCCTCACTTTCCTAAGTGATTTGGACTTTACATTTTGTTGAAGTTCGAGGAGCCAACTAAGTGTTGACATAGTGTCAACTTAAGCAATCTTACAAACAATACGGTAGGCATGACTATAAACGCCGTAAGTTTTTAGATTGAAACTCGGAGTTCATTAAGAAAGTCAATGGATAATCCCTAAAATGATCAAGAAATAATGATAAAACCTTAGATAAGATGAATAAACCGTAAATAGTAAGTCACAAACTTAAAAAAAAAAAGATAAAAAAACAGTAAAGAAAGCAATACCTTAAAACCTTAATTGTACTAGTAAAAACCTAAAAGCCTTAACACATAAGAAACCCTAAAACGACTACGAAACTTAGTGAGTCTACAAAAACCCTACTTAAATGACTAAAAAAGGTCGATGTAACAAAGAAACCCTAATTATGTTGTATAATCACTTGCTAGACATGTTTTGCTAATCGTCTAAAGACCCTAAGTTTCAATCATGTACACAATCCAATAACTATAAACATAGTTAAACATTATGAAACCTTAAGCAATTGAAAAATATAACTTGATCAACTAAAATGAAGTAATAAGATCAACTAAAATGCGTAAAATGAATTCTAATAACTAATAAATTGGTAGAAATAAATTATATGCATATTAAAAATTATAGAATAACATAAATAATATTTAGGAGTATTTACTTGTACTCCATATGTATTTACGTATAGGTAAAAACATGCAAAATTACCTAAAATGCTTGAAAATTGCCAAATAATTAAAGAAAATTATAAAAAAAATAAAGGAAAAAAATCATAGAAGTAGGGAAGAAGAAAAAAATTTAGATCAATTAAATTAACACACTTAAAAAGTCAAAATGGAAAAGGATAAAGCACATGTCAACTCTAATTAATGCATTAAAATTCCTTAAGAGCCTTATAAATAGCTAAACTTTACCAGAAGCTAATTTGGTCAATTTAAGATTTTAGAAAATTAGAGAGAACTAAAATTAAGAGAGAATTAGAGTTATGCAAAAAATTACAAAAAATCTGTGTAGTAGGAGCAGTTGGATCGAACCTACGAACCACTACTAACTGGAACTAAACTATCACCACCACCACACCCTACACCCAGCGCCTGGACCGGTCAATACACCCTAAACCGTCGCCGATGGCCAAAAGTCCAAAAGTTCGGTGAGTCCCAAATTAGCCCAATTTTGTGTAATTTATTAAAATTATTAATTTCATCCAAAAAATTATCAATTTTATTATTTTAATGTTTTATTGTATGCAAGGTTGTTAAACTTGCGATTCTACTTAGAATCGTTAAAGAGTATTTGGAATCAAAACGTAGAAACATAAGTTTCTACAACCTATGTAAAAATAACTTTAAAAAAACTATAGATATGCTTATAATAATTATTCAAAACTTGAAATACATAATGGAAATAAAGAAATTAAGATCTCTTTTCATAAAAAGTTCTTAATAATATATAGTTTAACATATACAAAGGAAAGACAAATAAAGTTGAAACTAAACTTTTTTCATTATTTTTATTTCTTTTTTGAGAATAACAATAAAGCAAAGAGAACTAAATATTTCAATTCAATTTAAATTATTGAAGGTAAAAACTAAAGTATACACTTTTCCTTATAATCTTTGCTACTAGAATTGAAACTTAGATGAAGGCTATTAACATAAAATAAGAGCCAAAAGAGAGAAGAAGAGGAAAAAAGTTAAAAGAAGATGGGGAATATGGTGTAAATTCTTAATAGTTCATGACTTGTAAAAGTTTAGTTGTATTTTTTTTAGCTTGTTTAACTTAGATATATGAAATTGGTAAACTTAGTCAAAAAGATAAGTTTCTATTGAGTTTACATGTTAACTCAGTTAAAAACAAAAGTTTCTATACGAAAACGATTTTATATACGAGTTAACTTAAAAGAGCCTCCTAAAATCATAAACTTATAAAATCACATGGGTAGAATTGCGATTATGACGTCTATGATTGTATGTAGATTTAAGGAAAAATATTGATTAGGTTTAATTACATCTAGAAATATAGGGTGCTTAAAAATTCATGCAAAACCAAGTATGTTTTGAATTAGAAATAAATAGACTTAGAACTGTAGTTTAAGACTCAAAATTTTTGTGTAGACTACTTAGACGATATAGAACAGTGCTATGAAACCATTTTTCAAAAATTAATTTTCGAAATTTTTAAGTGATTTTTAGGCCTTTAAAATATGTATATAATTAGGGATTTTTGAGGTTAATTAATGATTAATTAAACAATTACTGATTTAGTATATAATTAGGGATTTTAAGATGTTCATATCTGATGTGGTATGATCATTGTGATGTTTAGGGTGTTAGATGTGATTATTAGGGGTATTATGTAATAAATATTGATAATTTGATAATATTTGGAATTGGAATAATAGTAAATATAAAATATTAGGTTAAATTGGATAATATAATAATAATATTAATACGTATTAAATTTGGTGCAAAACTTAAATTTAGGAAATAATATAAAAAATATAAAATTTTCTCACATTAGAAGTAAATTCAATACATTAATGAAGATTTAAATGTACTAAGTAGACTAAAATACTGATTTAGGACCAAACGTGATACTTAAGATATTTAAGCCTAATATGATTAATTTCACATTAGGGTTCAGATCACATTTCTATGCTTTAAGTATAATACTTGTAATTGAAACTACCTTAGAACCTAAATCAAAACCGGATTTGGAAATTGAACCCTAAACTAACCTAGGATGAATCAATAATAACTAATATGTATATAGAAAGAATTGAGTTAAATCATAACCTAAAATATATATATATATATCATAAAAATATAAATGCTAAAAATGAATTTATATTATATATTATAAGACATAGAGATAAGTTGACTTATGACAAGTGATTGAGCAAACTAGGGATATTAAGTAAGTTAGGTTTAATACTTTATCGTATTTTAGAGTACTATTTTAGAGTACTTAGAGACTTAGGATTGTGTTTGATTGTGTTTGTAAGTAGTTATATACGTATGTGCTTGAGTATTTAATTTTGTACTATATTATGTGTTATGTTAGATGATTAATGTGAATGAAATGGTGTGAAATTGTTTGATTATTGATATGAAGCAAGTGCACCTATCAATTTTAATATAGCGGATGTAAGTCCGAGTCGATCCTTCAGAGATTTCGAGTACTAATATTAACCTTAGCTCTATTATCTAACCGAAAAATTGTGATAAATTGAATGAATTAAAAATACTGAAATTAACCATCCAAACTAATTATGAGACTTGATTAAGCAAATTAGAAAGCAATAAAACTACGAACGACTTCAAGAAATTAATAACGTATTTAGGAATTATTTCCCCTAGTGTTTAACATGTGATCACTTAAAATATATTCAATTCAGTTTCTATTATTCTTGACCGGAGGGATTCACAATTAAAGCTAATACCTTTCTCAAGCATATTAACCCTAATCCTAAATTATTTATCGGAATCTCTTCACTTAGTAATATAATTTAAAATTGCATTAATGCATAATGAATTCCCACACAAATAATTAACTTTCCGAAAGAAATATGTATCTTATCTCTAAGTATACATGTAATTCTCTCCAATTATGCCAAGATCTAATTACACATGCAATTTCTCAATCATCATGCATAATATCATAAATTGATACTCTAGAATTATCAATTAATAATTAAACAACATAATTGAATCAAGAAAAGATAGAAACTTTATTGAAAATTATAAATCAACCCAAAAGTTACATGAAACCCTAGGTTCCATAATCCTAAATACTCGAATTCTAAGCTATCATAATGACTCTAAAAACGAGTTCCATAAAAAACATAAAATAAAAACATGAAAAACCCCTTTGATTGATGAACAATCTCTCTAATCTTGAAGTTAGTGTTGCTTTCCTTTTTCTTCTTCTTCTCTTCAAGTCTCTTCTCTTCTCTCGTGTCTCGTTCGTTTTTTCTAATGTCTCCCTATTGTCTAAACCCTCAGATATCCTTTTATATATGTATTATAAGGATTCTGTTTTCGTCACCAGACACGACCTGGGACATGGCTGTGTCCCCAAGTCGTGTAACTTTTTTATTTTAGCAAATTTTTTTGGATGGACACAGCCTAGGGACATGGCCATGTCCCAGACTGTGTAACTTCAAAACTTCAAAACTTCATAACTTCATAACTTCTTCATTTGAACTCCAATTTGAGTGAAACTTGATTCCTTTTCTTCGTTTTCGATCCTAGAACGCATTCAAACCTTGAAATCAAAATTTTACTCAATTAAGTATCAATTTCTTTAAAAAAAAACAAAAAATGTAAGGGAAATACTATAAAATCACTATGTAAAATATGTTTAAAATCAGAATTATCAAATTTCCCCACACTTAAGCATTTGCTTGTCCTCAAGCAAATAAATCCAAACAAAACGTTCGGGACAAGAAACGCTAAACAAAATTTATCATTATTTTAGGAAACCGGTAAACGAATACACTTAAACAGAAAAAAGGTAAGAAAATCATTCTCAACTAACTTGCAATAATAAAGTCAACTAATTTCATCTGACCATATTCGAATGCTCCAACAATACTTAATACTAGAGTTCACTAGTTAATTTATGAAAATCAAAGTTTACCCGAGTCATTTAACCAAGGATTCTTAAACTAAAAATTAGATTTAACATCTCGCCAACCGAGAAAGAGTCATAAAAATTTTATCCATTTGACTAAAGTGTATACAATTCTCTCTTCCATCTCACCAAGCACCATAATCTAAAACAAACACATTTTACATCCACTCATCCTTTGATCATCTCCCTAGTTCATGATTTTGTTGAGAGGTCTTTTGAATTTACTTTATTTAATGCACAATTGTGTTGATAGAGGGAAAGAATCTCGTTCTTCTGACGGACCAAGATCGATCCATACCAACTTATTCCTTATATTGATAGCAGGAAAGAACCTTACTCTTCTGACGGACCAAGGCCGATCCATATCAATTTTTTTCATTAGAATTGGCATTAGGACTCAATATTACTCTTCTGACGGACCAAGACGAATCCTTACCAATTTTTTCTATTCATACACTTGTTATTACTTTTGACCTCTAATCATTTTGATTTTTCAGGGGTTTCTTAAAAGAAGAATTTCATTTGTTTATTTGCTAAAAATTATAGGGCTCTTAAAAATTTCTAAGAGAAGGGTATACATAAAAGTAAATTTAAAAATAACCATGACTAACTCTTAACTAGTGATGTTGCTCCAATCTCAAGTCTTAAAATCCTAAGCTAAATAACTCGTAACATTGCCCTCCAAAAATTTGACTAATCAATTCTAGTAAAGTATAATAAGATCAATAATGATCAAGATGACATAGTTGATTTGGCTTAATACTAATTAATCACCTATTGCAAGTTAACTTAAAAATTAATTGGGTCAAATGTGAATAATTGGTATCCTAAATAGTAACAAATTTATATATTTCCCTTCCCCACAGTTAATAATGTATAGTGTCCTCAATGTACGACTAAGAAAGCATAGCAGCAAGAAATGAAACAAGAGAAATCATCATAGGGAAAAAGGAAACATATGTACTGAAAAGAAACTAATAATTCCCTGCCAGTCGAAAAGAAGTGCAAAATGAAGAAGCATCATCATTATATATATCGAGTTCACAAGTCTTGACCAACAAAAGACAACACAAAAAATTATGAACTAAGAAGAGGGATCGGAATCCGTCTCTTCATCCTCTTCATTAGATGTTGCCTCAGCCATCGTAGCATCATCATCGTCATCACTATCCTCAACATCCTCATCACTTCCTCTAGTCGTCTCATCCGTACCACCCTCATCAGCCTCTTCCTCACCACCCTCATCATGGGTAGCCGACTCTTTCATTTTAAGAAATTTTTCCATTTTGTCCTAGCGGATATGAAGTTTATCCACACTTTCTCTTATATAACGAACCTCAGACAGCAACAAATCAAATTTATCTTCAAAGCTGGCTGAAGACGTCTGGCCTCGAGATGTGCTACTGTGAGAGTGTCGACCTTGACGTCTTGTTGGTAGGAGGTTCATGAGTCGGAATGAATTGAGGCGCATAGGAGTGACTTGGTGTAAGCCCCAAAGTTCAGCCAAGTAACCGTAGGATTGAACTTAGAACTCAAGGTTTAGGGCGATCGGTTAAAAGATTTGATCAAACCCAAATTATAAACTATTTAACAAGATATTAGTAACAATGACCCTGTAAACTTAAATTTAAGAAAATAAGTAGTAAAATAGGAGACTATAAAATTTTCAAATTTTAAGCATAATAACTGCTATTTACCAAAAAGGCAAAAAGTGTAATATAATAACTAATAAATTATTAGAGACAGATTATATGTATACTAAAAATTTTAGAATGACCAAAATAATATTTAAGAATATTTATTTGTACTATATATGAATATACATGTAAGTATAAATACGCGTAATTACTTAAAATACGTGAAATGTGCTAAAATAATACTAAATGCTTAAAGAAAATTCATAATTAATTAAGGAAAAATCAAGAAAAATCAGGAAAAATCATGAATCATCCAGAATTGGGTCATGGCAGCTGGGAAAAATAAGAAAAAATTCGGCCAATTAAATTAAGACAACATAAAAGCCAAAAATCAAGGGATAAGGCAATTGTCTTGTCCCATTTAATGCACAATAAATTCCACAAAGCCCTATAAATAGCAGGAAAAATTACAGAGCACATTTGGACAGATACAAATCAGAAAAAATTAGGGAGAGTCGAAAATTCGAGAGAAAATCCAGAAAATAAAAAAAATAAGAAAAACTGTGTAGTTAATGGTTTTAAAAGGAACCCACACCAGACGAGGAGCTGGGAGTGGACGGCCACCACCACCACACGGTGGTGGCAGCGCCCAGGCCGGTCGACAAGGCCACGGCGGCCCGCAGTGGCCGGAGCCACCCAAATCGGTGAGTCCGATTTCCAGCCCGAATCTTGTGAATTTTTTTAAAAATAGTAAATATAATTATAAAATTATGAATTTTGTTATTCTTAGATATTTTTTTATGTAGTTTGTAGGAAAAATATTATTTTGATGAAATTATATCCTGTAATATATGGCCCTTAAGAAATCGTGCAAAACCGAGCACATTTCGATTTAGAAATAAATGACCTTAGGAGTATAGTTTCAAGCCCAAAATTTTTGTGTAGATTACTCAGATGATATAGAACAGTGCTATGAAGCCTTTTTTCAAAAATTAATTTTCAAAATCTTTAGATAATTTTTAGGTCCTAAAATGAGGCATAAAATGGGTAATTTAGGATTAATTAAGTAATTAAATTATTAATTTCTGACTTAGTGAATAAGTAGATGTTTTAGGGTGTTAAGATCTGATGGAGTATGATACTTATAGCATTTAGGGTGTTAGATGTAATTATTAGGTTAATTATGCAGTAAATTAGTAATAGAAAAACAGAGTAAATTATGAGTTAATTTTGTAAATTAGAATAATTAGGTGTAAAACCTGATCTAAGATGAATTTAGACATTTTGAAGTAGTAATTTATGTTAGAGATGGTAATTAGGATAATAGAAATATTAGAAATGCATTATGTGCATAATATGTAATAATACATAATGTGTAATTTTTTAAAATATAATAAATAGAAAATATTAGGATAAAAATTGATATTATATAAATAATAGGGATATATAATAAATCTGATAAGAAACTTGAATTTATGTAATTATATGAAAAATGTAAAAATTTCTCACATTAAGAGTAAATTCGATACACAAATAGGGATTTAAGTGTACCGGATGGAATAAAATACTGTCTAGGGGTAATAATGGTATATAGGAGATCGGGAAGTAATGTGATTAATTTCACATTATAGGTTGAAACGGATTTTTAGGGTTAGAATCTAAAACATTACTTAAAAATTGAACTAAAAACCTGGTTCAGAAATCGATGCGAAAATCAAACCTGAACCTAACCCCAAACCTAGAATAATTATAAAAGACTTAATACCTAGATAATTAGGTATATTAAACCTTAAACAAAACCTAATAATAAGCGTTGTAGGATAAAACGAACCTATAATATTTATATGAAAAGCTGAAACCACGTTCGTGTTATAGGGATAACCAGCGATGGCCTGAGCAAATCGGACCTCGAGTGAGCGAGCGAGGAGTCGAGGTAAGTTGGGATTAATACGTTGCTGTATTTTGAGAGGCTTAAGATTATGCTTGGTTGTGCTTGTTAGATAGTTGAATGTATGCATGTGCTTGATTATGGGTGATGCCATGATTCTGTTTGTTGCTCTGCACATATTATATAAATTGTATGAAATGATCGATCACCCTAAACTGGACTTAATTAAATATACGACCAGTAATCATAATCGAACATGCATGGCAACCCGTTAGGGGATTTAGGACTCTCCGGCCAAATACCGACCCCTTCGGAAGGGATAGCGCAGGATTGCAAAATGGTCCCTTCTTCATCCTCAGTCGAACTAAGTGACAGGAGAGGAGGTTGCGGCGGGGGTGAAGACAGTGGTTCGAAGGTAGTCGCGGGAGGAGCAAGGTCTCCATTACACAAGCCTGGGTTTGGTCGTGAGCTGTTGCATTAACGGTAACTCCTCAACCCGGATTAGAGCGGGCGCAATTTCTCTAATCTCACGACGGGCCGGACAACGTCGTGCGATGGCATTTGCTTGCACATGCATTGCACCTAATAAGTGATTGAAAACGTTGTTGTGTGTATAGTATAGTTTTAAGTCCTCCGTCCTAACTTACTGAGCTGTGGTTGCTCACATCCCTATAGACATCGTGCAGGTGCTGGCTAAGAAGCGGCAACCAATTACTCCGAAGCTAGCAACTGCTGGATCCTGGGGAGTGAAGAAAAACATTGAAGAATAAACACATATTTTAAGGTCTAAGTATTTATTTTAGAATTATTTTTCATTTCCGAGTGATGTAATAACTAGGGAATATACTATAGAAAAATGTTGTAAACTTTAACTGCAATAATTAAATGATAACATATATATATAAATCCTCACTTTTATAGGTAAATGATTTATTTAAATTACAAATTGTCTACTTCAAAGCGGGTTAGTTGTGGACGCCTTGTGTAGATCAGGTCTAGGATAGTGGTTGTGAGGCCAACTTCTATCTTAGGGTGGTTTACACGGTGGGGCTGTTACGACTCTGCCGCTTCGGGGCGTGACACTTGGCTAACCAAAGTAAATGAGGGCCAAACAACAACCTTAGTCCGCATGGCTTGCACTAGTAAGGTGATGTAAGGGCCACAACAAATATGCCCTTTCTTCTGAGTAGTGGTGGTTGAAAAGTTCGGCGATTTCGATGGCAAGATTGATGGGATGTTTATGAATGACACTGTATAGATAGAGGCAATCCTTGTTGGACACCACCTCGGTGCTAAGGCCTCTGCCAGTTAATGTATGCGAAAAGAGCCAGTGAAGAACCCGACATTCAGGCCTGACTAATTGAGAGGCCTTACTCCTGGTTGGATCATAGGCATCACCAACAGTAATCTCATTCCAAAACGACCCTGCTGTGATGCCACGAGGAAAACGATACGAGAGATGTTGGAATTTGTCCGTCCATATATCTCTCTCTTCATATAGACCAAGATATCTGCCCAGTTGAGCGATGGTCATGTGGAATGGATGGCCACTCAAGGTGAAGTGTAATTTGCATTTTGGGCCCATGCTAGTAGCACTTTCTTTATCAAGTTTATAAGTGCACAAAAACTCCAAGGTCAGCTCTTTATAAATTGGAGCTTCAAAAGATAATAAGCGCTCCCAAATGGTACCATCCAAGAGCTCCTTCATTTCTGTAGTGAGCTCTAATTAAGCGAGAACATCCCAATCCAGTCGAAGGGTCTCGCTAAAGGGCTTATTCTGAAGTAATTGATATCGTTGCACCTGGTAGTCTTCCTTAAATTGGAGCATTGGGTGCTCCATCGGGGGAAGAGTAGCTAGTGGTTCAACTATTGGTCCTGATTATGATGAAGAAGATGCTGCAAATTTTGATTTCCGGCGAACGGTAAGCTTAGCTCGATTTGCCATTTGAATACCTAAAAAGAATCAACAATCCAAATCAAATACGTACATCCGTATCGCACATAGTTGAAGAAGGTAGAGGAAAATAAGAGCAATAGTAAAGAATGTAAACAGAATTCTCATTGGGGCATTTAAACAAACATGTGGAGTGCAGCTAGAAAACTAGTTGGTGGAAAAGAAATAAATGGCAAACGCATCCAACTAATTCTACTATACTACAATTATCGTTGAAACACAGGCGTCCCGACATATAAAAGACGCTAAATGACCCAGAATTGTTTTCTCCTATTGCTAATCCTAACTAGCATGAATGAATAAGGAGGAGCAAATTAGCCAACAAAATTCGAAATTGAGAGATCACAATGAAATCTAACTAGATGAGGCAGCATTATTGCATGTAAGATCAAGAAACACAAAGCAATGATACATGGCGTTTATGAAATATCAAAAGAAATTTGCAGGCCAAATGGAAAAACCAGTACACACAAGAGTAAAATTGCAAGTAACCAAACTGCCTAATCATGAGGAAGATAGAACAAAATCAATTAGGAAACTTACTTAGATCAAAATGCGGAATGCAAGAATTGTAGAGAGAAGAGGGAGAATAAGAGAGAGATATGTTTGATTGTGAGTGTGTGAGAGGGTGTGTTTAGTTTAAATAAACCGGGCATGTGCAAAATAGTGTAAGTTTGGGTCGACACGGGCTAGGACACGACTGTGTCCTTTGCCCGTGTAACATTCTGTGTATGTCGTGTGGAGTCTGGACGGATATGGGCTGGGACATGACCGTGTCCTATGCCCGTGTAACTTTCTGAGATCTACCGTGATGTCTGAACGCACACGGGCTGGGACACAACCGTGTCCCACACCCGTGTAACTCTTTGTTCGCGGGTGGGAATTCTGGGCACGCAGGGCTGGGACACGACCGTGTCCCTCGCCCGTGTAACTTTCTATGCCCACATAGTAAAATTGAAATCTGGGTGGACACAGGCTGGGACACGACCGTGTCCCACGCCCGTGTAACTTTCTGTAGGTGGGCAGTTTAAAGGCCTGGATGGACACGGGCTGGGATACGACTGTGTCCCTCGCCCGTGTAACCTTTTTCTCCCCTTTTTTTTTGAATTTAATTTAAAGATAAAGGAAACTTAAAGTAATAAAAATAATAAAACTAAAGAGAAAAAGCAAAAATAAAACTAAAAGGGAAAAGGCTATGACGAAAATATAAGAAGCAAAGCAAAGTAAGATAAAAGGAAAATAAAATGAAAAAAACTTAAAGAACTAAAGTATAAGCAGAGTTAGACATGAGTTGCCTCCCAAGAAGCGCTTTAGTTAACGTCGATAGCTCAATGGGATATGTATTCTCATGTTAGTTCTGTTGGATGGAGATAAAACTCTTCTTGTCCAACATGCTCCATGTTTCCACTCAAGTATAACTTCAACCGTTGCCCATTTACCTTAAATGTACCCTTCTCCGGGTGTGTAACTTCAACAGTTCCATACGGGAAAACTCGTGTAATTGTAAATGGTCCAGATTACCTGGATTTCAACTTACTTGGGAATAAACGAAGGCGAGAATTATACAAAAGAACATGATCACCTTCTTTAAATTGTCAACCTTGTTTGATTTGCTGATTCTGATACTTTTTGGCCCTTTCTTTGTCTAATTTGGAGTTCTCATATGCATTTGCTCGCCATTCCTCTAACTTGTTCAGTTGAAGTTTCCTGTGAGAACCTGTACGCTTAAAATCAACATTAGCACTCTTAATTGCCCAATAAGCCTTATGCTCTATCTCTACCGGTAAATGACAAGCCTTGCCATATACAAGTCGGTAGGGTGTGGTCCCTAGCAGTGTTTTGTAAGCGGTTCTATATGCCCATAGAGCATCATCCAACTTTTTTGACTAATCTTTCCTATGATACTCTACGGTTTTTTCAAGAATTCGCTTAAGGTCGCGATTGGCAACTTCCACTTGGCCACTACTTTAGGAGTAGTACGGGGTGGCTATCCTATGTGTAACACCATAACGTTTCAGTACTTGATCGAGTTGAGTATTGCAAAAGTGTGTTCTTTTATCATTTATAATTGTCCTAAGGGTACCAAATCGAGAAAATAAGCCTTTCAAGAATTTTTTTACTACCCTAGCATCATTAGTAGGGAGGGCTTTAGCTTCCACCCACTTAGAGACATAGTCAATAGCTACTAGGATATATTTGTTTCCATTAGAGTTCGAAAAAGGACCTATGAAATTGATCCCCCACACATCAAATACCTCAACCTTGATGATGGTGTTTTGTGGCATTTCATCCCTATAGGATATATTTCCCACTCGTTGGCATTGATTACAACTCTCAACATATCTCTAGGCATCTTTGAATAAGGTAGGCCAATAAAATCTTGCCTCTAGGACCTTGTGAGCTGTCCTATTGGCACTATGATGCCCACCCGTAGGCCCCGAATGACAATGGCTCAAAATTCTCCATCCTTCGAGGTATGGTACACACCTTTGAATGATATGATCTGCACATACTTTAAACAGGTAAGGATCATCCTAAAAATAATGTTTCACATTAGAAAAAAATTTCTTCTTTTGCTGGCATGGAAGTCCCTTCGGTATAATCCTAGCAGCTAAAAAATTAGCAATATCCGCGAACCAAGGAATGTCCATATCACTTACCTAGGCGATGGCATAGAGTCGCTTCTCAGGGAATTCATCCTTGATTCATTCTCGTCGAGCATTTCCAAGTTTGGATTCTCCAACCGAGATAGGTGATCTGCTGCTAAATTCTCAACGTCTTTTTTATCTTTGATCTCCACATCAAACTCTTGTAGCAACAAGATCCACCTAATCAGTCTTGGTTTTGCTAACAAGTACCTAAGGGCAGAATGATCAGTATAAACAATCACCTTAGATAAAAGCAAATAATAGTGAAACTTATCAAAAGAAAAAACAACTGCTAGCAACTCTTTTTTGTAGTAGTGTAGTTCTCGTGAGCATTCGTAAGAGTTTTGCTAGCATAGTGAATCGGTTGAAAGTGCTTGTCTCGCCTTTGTCCCAGTACTGCCCCGACTGCATGATCACTTGCATCACACATAAGCTCAAAGGGGAGTGCCCAATCAGGTACTACCATGATTGGAGCATTGGTAAGTTTCTCTTTAAGGATATTGAAAGCTTTCAAACATTCCTGAGAGAAAACATAAGGCACATCCTTCTCTAATAACTTAGTCAAAGGGCGGGCAATTTTCGAGAAATCCTTGATAAATCGCCTGTAAAAACCTGCATGTCCTAAAAAGCTTCTTATAGCCTTATCCGAAGTTGGGGATTGGAGTCTTGCAATCGCATCCACTTTGGCAGTATTCACCTCAATTCCTCGATAAGAGATCTTATGGCCCAGCACAATACCCTCTTGTACCATGAAGTGGCAGTTCTCCCAGTTGAGGACAAGATTGGTCTCTTCATACCTGGTAAGTACCCTGTCCAAATTATTCAAACAAAGGTCAAATGAGTTGCCAAAAACTGAAAAATCATCCATAAATACCTCCATTATGTCCTCAATCAAATCATCAAAAATAGTTAACATGCATCGTTGGAATGTAGCCGGTGCATTACAAAGACCAAAAGGCATTCTGCGATAAGCAAAGGTGTCATAAGGACAAGTGAAAGTGGTCTTCTCTTGATCTTCCGGTGCAATAGGTATCTGAAAATAACCAGATAAGCCATCCAGAAAACAATAAAACATATATCCAGCTAGTCATTCTATCAATAAAAGGTAAGGGGAAATTGTAAGCCCCACAACCAATCACTTAGGGTTTCGATCGGCTGAAAGATCCAATCGAGCCTGAATTATAAACCATTGAGACAAATATTAGTAAAAATGACCCCGTAAATGTGAATTTAAGAAAATAAATAATAAAATAGGAGACTATAAAATTTTCAAATTTTAAGCATAATAATTGTTAATTACTGAAAAGGCAAAAAATGTAATCTAACAATTGATAAATTACTAGAGATAGATTATATGTATACTAAAAATAATAGAATGACTTAAATAATATTTAAGAATATTTATTTGTACTGTATATGAATTTACATGTAAGTATAAATACGCGTAATTACTTAAAATACGCGAAATGTGCTAAAATAATATTAAATGCTTAAAGAAAATTCATAATTAATTAAGGAAAAATCAAGAAAAATCATGAATCATCCAGAATTGGGTCGTAGCAGCTGGGAAAAATAAGAAAAAATTCGGCCAATTAAAATAAGCCAACATGAAAGTTAAAAATCAAGGGATAAGGCAATTGTCTTATACCATTTAATGTACAATAAATCCCACAAAGCCCTATAAATAGCATGAAAAATCACAGAGCTCATTTGGGCAGTTTGGAAAGTGAGAAAATTAGGGAGAGTAAAAAATTGAGAGAAAAATTCGGTTTAAAAAAAAAAAAAGAAAAACTGTGCAGTTAGGGCATTTGAAGGGAAGCCTTACCAGACGAGCAGCTGGAAGTGGACGGCCACCACCACCACACGGTGGTGAAAATGACCAGGACGGCTGACAAGGCCACGGTGGCCAGCGATGGCCGGAGCCACCCAAAACGGTGAGTCCGATTTCCAGCCCGAATCTTATGTAATTTTGTAAAAATAGTAAATATAATTAGAAAATTATGAATTTTGTTATTCTAGGATATTTTTGTATGTAGTTTGTAGGAAAAATATTATTTTGATGAAATTATGTCCTGTAATATATGGTCCTTAAAAAATCGTGCAAAATCGAGCACATTTCGGTTTAGAAATAAATGACCTTAGGAGTGTAGTTTCAAGCCCAAAATTTTTGTGTAGATTACTTAGATGATATAGAACAGTGCTATGAAGCCATTTTTTTAAAATTAATTTTCGAAATTTTTAATTTAATTTTTAGCTCTAAAATGATGGAAAAATTAGGTAATTTGGAGCTAATTAAGTGATTAGGATATTAATTACTGATTTAGATAGTAATTAGATGTTTAGGGATGTTAATCTCTGATGTGGAAACCTAATCCTAGTCTATAAAGTGTTAAATGTAAGTAATGAAGGTGTTATGTGGTAAATGTAGAAAATTAGGAATATGTAGAATTAAAAATTAATAAATATGGAAAAATTAGGTTTAATTAGATAATAAAATAATGGAAATCAGAACATAACAAATCTGAAACAAAACTTGAATTTATGTAATTATATGAAAAATGTAAAAAATTTCTCACATTAGGAGTAAATTCGATACACAAATAGGGATTTAAGTGTACCGGACGTAATAAAATACTAATTAGAGGTAATAATGGTATTTAGGAGATCGGGAAGTAATGTGATTAATATCACCTTATGAGTTGGAATGGAATTCTAGGGTTGGGATCTAAAACATTACTTAGAAATCGAACTAAAAACCTAATTTAGAAATCGATGTGAAAACCAAACCTGAACCTAACCCCAAACCTAGAATAATGGTAAAAGACTTAATACCTAGATAATTAGGCATATTAAACCTTAAACAAAACCTAATAATAAGCGTTATAGAATAAAATGAACTTGTAATATTTATATGAAAAGCTGAAACCACGTTCGTGTTATAAAATACAAAGCTGTATTTTGGAGGCTTAAGATTATGCTTGGTTGTGCTTGTTAGATAGTTGAATGTGTGCATGTGCTTGATTATGGGTGATGTTATGACTCTGTTTGTTGCTCTGGCACGTATTGTATGGATTGTATGAAAGGATTGATCACCCTAAACTGGACTTAATTAAATATCCGACCAGTAATCATAATCGGATATGCATGGCAACCCGTTAGGGGAACTTAGGACTCTCCGGCCAAATACCGACCCCTTCGGAAGGGATAGCACAAGATTGCAAAATGGTCCCTTCTTCATCCTCAGTCGAACTAAGTGACAGGAGAGGAGGTCGCGGCGAGGGTGAAGGCAGTGGTTCGAAGGTAGTCGCGGGAGGAGCAAGGTCTCCATTACACAAGCTTGGGTTTTGTCGTGAGCTGTTGCATTAACGGCAACTCCTCAACCCGGATTAGAGCGGGCGCAATTTCTCTAATTTCACGATGGGCCGGACAACGTCGTGCGATGGCATTTGCTTGCACATGCATTGCACCTAATAAGTGATTGAAGATCTTGTTGTGTGTATGGTATAGTTTTAAGTCCTCCGTCTTAACTTACTGAGCTATGGTTACTTACATCCCTATAGACGTCGTGCAGGTGCTGGCCAAGAAGCAGCAACAACTACTCTAAAGCTAGCAACTGCTGGATCCTGGGGAGTGAGGAAAAATATTGAAGAATAAACACAAAATTTTAAAGTCTAAGTTTTTATTTTAGAATTATTTTTCATTTCCAAATGATGTAATAACTAGGGAATATACTATAGAGAATATTGTAAACTTTAATTGTAATAATTGAATGATAACATATATATATAATTCCTCACTTTTATAGGTAAATGATTTATTTAAATTACAAACTGTTTCCTTCAAAGCGGGTTAGTCGTTGACGCCTTGTGTAGATTAGGTCTAAGATAGCGGTTGTAAGGCCAACTTCTATCTTAGGATGGTTTACACGGCGGGGGCTGTTACGACTCTGCTGCTTTGGGGCGTAACAGAAATGGTCCTTTTATGTAGCATCGTTTAACTTTCGATAATCGATACATACACGCCAACCTGTTACCGTTCTCATTGAGATCAATTCATTCTTTTCATTAGGGACTACTGTCATCCCACTTTTTTTTTGAACTACTTGCACTGGATTCACCCATGAACTATCAGAGATAGGATATATCATACCTGCATCAAGGAGTTTAATAACTTCCTTTTTGACTACCTCTTTCATGTTCAGGTTCAAGTGTCTCTGGGCCTGCACAACCGGCTTGTAGTTTTCTTCCATTAAAATCTTACGAGTACAAAAAGAGAGATTGATACCTCGAGTATCGGATATTTTCCAAGCAATGGCCCTCTTACACTCCTTGAGTACTTTCAGTAACCTTTCTCTCTGTTCTTTTTCCAAATTGGATGCTATAATTACCGGTAACTTGGAGTTCTTCTCTAAGAAGGCATATTCCAAGTAGTCAGGTAATTGCTTTAGCTCCAATACTGGTAGCTTCTCAATCGAAGGTTTTAACTATGCTTCCTTCCTCTTTTCAAACTCTTCAAACCCTTTCTTAATAGAGATAGGTTTATTTGCCTCCAGTTGGGCTACCACCTCGGATTTGATAGGATCTTCCGAAGCTTCCTCCATGCCTAATTGTAAGCAACTCTCAACGGATCCTTAAGAAGAACTTCCTGCATATAACTTGAAACAAAAGTGTCAGTAACATCTAAAAGGTAGCAAGTATAATCCTGATCGACATATTTTTTCATAGCCTCCAAAATTTTAAATATGATCTCTTCATCTCCTACTCGAAGAATGAGCTTACCACCACTAACATCAATGATAGCCCTAGTGATAGCTAAGAATGGTCTACCTAGGATAAGAGGTAACTCAAAATCTTCATCCATATCCAATATCACAAAATCAACTGGAAAAATGAATTTACCCACTCGGACTAATACATCCTCAAATATACCTCTAGGATACGTCACAGATCTATCAGCTAATTGCAAACTCATGCGTGTGGGCTTAGGTTCCCCTAATCCTAGTTTCTTGAAAAATCTATAAGGCATTAAATTGATGCTAGCACCCAAATCAGCTAAAGCTTTGTCAATTAACAGATTACCAATATGATAAGGAATTGTAAAACTTCCTAGGTCTTTTAGCTTCTTGGGCAACTTGTTTTGCACGATCGCTGAATATTTCTCATCCAAGATGACTGTAAAAAGCTCCTCAAGCTTCCTTTTGTTGGATAACAAATCTTTCAAGAACTTAGCTTACTTCGGCATCTGTGACAAGGCATCAACAAGAGGTAAGTTAATATGCAATTGTTTAAAGAGGTCAAAGAACTTACTGAATTGTTGGTCATTGTAATCTTTCTTAAGTCTTTGGGGATATAGGATAGGTGGTTGATATTCCTTCACCTTTGATGACTCTACATTTTCTGTTACTTTTGTCCCTTCCTTGCTCTTGCTAGTCTCTTCGCTAACCTTCCTCTCAGCATGTAACTCCTTCCCATTTCGAAGTGTCACTGCCTTAACATGTTCCTTTGGATTGGGTTTTATATTTCCCGGTAGCGATCCCTGTGGTCTTTTAGAGATTAGCTTCGCAAGTTGACCAATTTAGTTCTTAAAGTTGCGATTTGAAGCCTCTTGATTCCTCAGCGAGGATTCAATGTTGGATAAGCGAGCCTCATTGCCTTGAATGTATTTTGTGAGAAGTTCTTCCACACTGGACTTCTTTTCTTGAGGGAGAGGAGGTAAGAATGGTCTTTGAAATCCAGGTGGGCCAAAGTTAGTCTTCTGCTGGCCTTGGTTTTGGTTTCCCCATGAGAAATTGGGGTGATTCCTCCATCCTGGATTATAAGTGTTGCTGTAGGGGTTATTTTGTTGCTTAGGTGGATTTCCTAGATAATCTACCTGTTTTAGTTGTTCTTGTGCTCCATACCCCTGCATACCAAAATCACTTACATCCGATTGCACTTGTTGAGGGCCAACCGAGAGTGCATCAATCTTCTTACTCAATAGGTCCACCTTGGCTGCCAGAGCAGTAGTCAAGTTCACCTCATAAATTCCCATGGCCTTTTGCTTGGCTTTAGTGGTTTCCCACTGATAATTGTTCATCACTATTCCTTCAATCAGGTTTTGTGCTTGCTTAGGTGTCTTTGTGTTTAAAGTACCTCCTACGGATGCATCAATCATCTGTCTAGTAGATAAATTGAGACCATTGTAAAAGGTCTGAATTTGCATCCATAGTGGGAGGCCATGATGTGGGCATCTCCTGAGCAAGTCCTTAAACCGCTCCCAAGTATCATATAGCGTCTCTGCTTCCAATTGAGCAAAACAAGAAATATTATTCCGAAGTTTAGCAGTCTTTGCAGGTGGGAAATATTTCTCCAAAAATTTCTCTACCAATTCATTCCAAGTTGTGATTGAATTTCTTGGTAGGGAGTTCAACCACTGTTTTGCTCTACCCTTCAAGGAGAAAGGAAATAGCCGCAGTCGGATGGCATCATCCGTGGCTCCGTTGATTTTAATTGTATCACAAATCTCTAGAAAGCTAGAGATGTGGGCATTAGGATCTTTATCTTGGAGACCATAAAACTGAACATATTATTGTACCATTTATATGATGTTAGGTACAATTTAGAAGTTATTAGCCACGAAGGTTGGCCTTGCAATACTAGAGTCAGCTCCAATAAATATAGGCCTTGAATAATCGGACATGGTCCGATTTGCTTCATTCCCATTGTTAGCCATGTGTAGTGGATCTTCCTGCTCGATGAATTGAGTGTTGGGCTCTTCACCTTCTTCCTTGATTTCAACGATTGACTTGTCGTCTATGGTTGCCACAATTTGTCTAGGTCGCGATCTCAAATTTTGAAGGGCAGGTCTCTCAATTTCAGGATCAAGTTCTATCAAATCTTTCGAGTTTCTTCGGGTCATGCACTACAAGGGCAAGAAATATAAAATCAATTGCAGTTCTAGGTAATAAAAATAAACAATGAAAACAAAAGAAAATAAAGAAAAAATGGTCAAAGTAATAAAGCAACTAGCTTTCTTAATATCGAAAATCCTCGGCAACGGCGCTAAAAACTTGATATGAGGCAAGTGCACCTATCAATTTTAATATAGCGGATGTGAGTCCGAGTCAATCCCTCAGAGATTTCGAGTACTAATATTAACCTTAGCTCTATTATCTAACCAGAAAATTGTGATAAATTGAATGAATTAAAAATACTGAAATTAATCATCTAAACTAATTATGAGACTTGATTAAGCAAATTAGAAAGCAATAAAACTACGAACGACTTCAAGAAATTAATAACGTATTTAGGAATTATTTCCCCTAGTATTTAACATGTGACCACTTAAAATATATTCAATTCAGTTTCTATTATTCTTGACTGGAGGGATTCACAATTAAAGCTAATACCTTTCTCAAGCATCTTAACCCTAATCCTAAATTATTTACTAGAATCTCTTCACTTAGTAATATAACTTAGAATTGCATTAATGTATAATGAATTCCCACACAAATAATTAACTTTTTGGAAGAAACATGTATCTTATCTCTAAGTATACATGTAATTCTCTCCAATTATTCCAAGATCTAATTACACATGCAATTTCTCAATCATCATGCATAATATCATAAATTGATACTCTAGAATTATCAATTAACAATTAAACAACATAATTGAATCAAGAAAAGATAGAAACTTTATTGAAAATTATAAATCAACCCAAAAGTCACATGAAACCTTAGGTTCCATAATTCTAAATACTTGAATTCTAAGCTATCATAATGAATCTAAAAACGAGTTCCATAAAAAACATAAAATAAAAACATGAAAAACCCCTTTGATTGATGGACAATCTCTCTAATCTTCAAGTTGGTGTTGCTTTCCTTTTTCTTCTCCTTCTCTTCAAGTTTCTTCTCTTCTCTCGTGTCTCGTTCGTTTTTTCTAATGTCTCCCTATTGTCTAAACCTTCAGATATCCTTTTATATATGTATTATAAGGATTCTGTTTTCGTCACTAGACACGGCCTGGGACATGGCCGTGTCCCCAGGTCGTGTAACTTTCTGACCTTAGCATATTTTTCCGGATGGACACAGCCTGGGGACATGGCTATGTCCCAGACTGTGTAACTTCAAAACTTCAAAGCTTCTTCATTTGAACTCCGATTTGAGTGAAACTTGATTCATTTTCTTCGTTTTCTATCGTAAAACGCGTTTAAATAGTAAAATCAAAATTTTACTCAATTAAGTATCAATTTCTTTAAAGAAAACAAAAAATGTAAGGGAAATACTATAAAATCACCATGTGAAATATGTTTAAAATCAGAGTTATCAATTACCCTAAACCATACCTAACTATAACTGACCTAAATACCCTAATTTGACATGCATTGTAACCCTTTAGAATATCATTTGGGTTCTCTAACCAAATACCAATACTTTCGAAAAAGATAACGCTAGATAGCATAATGGTCTTTTTCTTATCCTTAGTCGAACTAAGTAACAGGAGATAAGGTTACGGTGAAGATGAGGGCATTGGTTTGAAGGATAGTCTTGAGGGGAGCGGTGTCTCTATTGCATAAACTTAGGTTTGGTTATGAGCTGTTGCATTAACGGAAACTCTTCAACCCGGATTAGAGCGAGTGAAATTATTTTGATTTTACAACGAACCGGATTACGATGTGTGATGGCACTTGCTTATTGCATTACATATAATAAATTGTTTAATGACCTTATTTGTATTTGTTATATTTCATAAGTCTCTAACTTAACTTATTGAATTGTAGTTGCTCAGACCCATATAGATTATCTTACAAGTTCTGACTTCTGATTACTATGCCGTAATATAATTATCTGGAGGTTAGTTTTCTTTTGAAGTTATGGGGAAGCGAGGATCAATTGGCTAAATGATTAAGTTTCTAAGGTCTTATTAGTATCTTTAGGATTATGAATTGATATATAATATGTAAGTTAGCAAACGATTGTAATATGTAGAATTTCTTGAGAATTCTACGATAATGTGAATATAAATAAATAAATAAATATATATATATATATATATGACTTAAGGTTTTAACTTTTATTGTAAATTTTAGCTAAAGTTTTAATTGAACTGTTTACTTCAAAGCGAGGAGTTGTAGATGCCTTGTGTAGATCATATCTACGATAGGTACTGTAAGGTCAGTTACTGTCATAGGTTGATTTATACGGCGGGACTGTTGCGACTCAGCGACTTCGGGACTTCGAGGCATAACATCGACTAATTATCCCTTAATCCTATAACTAACTTTCATTACATCTTAAATGAATAAGAGTTATTAAGAAGAAAAAGCAAAGAGAATTATTGGGTAAATGTCCTTTCAAGTGGATAAAACATTGCCAATAAGGGTAAACCTTATAAAGGTACACTTTGCCCCTTAAAGGAGTATACCAAGACAATCCAAAATAACTTATGGTCTCCCTCTCTCTCACTCCATGCACCGGCTCGCTCTCCCCACTCCCTTCCCTTATTTTTCCTTCACTCTACAAACTTAAACACTTTAAAAAACTCTCCAAAAACAAACCATCGCTTACTCTTGCCCTACACCTAGCATCGCTAGCCACTAAAACACCACCACTGCCCCATCCAACTATCGACCACTACTTGCTACATCACCCTCACTTATTCCCCTACCTCTTTGATGCATCTCCACCTCCTAATCCACTTCCTAACTTACAAAATCAAGAGGGAAAAGGACGCTACCATATCAAACTCCAAAAGGGTAAACTTCACTAATACTTCTCTCGGAATTGTAGTGTAATCCCAATTTTTAAGTACTAAAACTCTTATAAACAGGTATATTACAGTGACATAGTATAGAATAGAGTAGAAAGCTAAAAATAATCATAATACATGGCTTCTTGGTTTAGTATAAGTAATATGTATAAGGATGAAGAGATGAGTAGATATCAAAAGAGAACAAGTATGAAAGCCCCCAAGATACCTAAATTTCCTTATAAGGCGCCCCTTGTAGTGGGGTTTTTCCTTGATGATTGACACTTGTTTGATGATAAAAATCAAATTTTCTTGGTGAAAACCTAGTTAAGATTAGCTAACAAGCACTAAAATGAGAAGTTGTAAGAGAAGTGGATGAAAACCCTAGAAGAATCACCTTAAGTACTACCCTTGAAAGTAAGAGAAAGCTATAATATAAATCCCACAACTAATCACTCAAGGTTTCGATCGACTGAAATATTCGATCAAGCCTAAATTATAAGTAAAGCAAGAAATATTAGTAAAAAACGATCCCGTAAGTTTGAATTTAAGAAAATAAGCAATAAAATAAAATACTATAAAAATTTCAAATTTTAAATATATAACTCGTTATTTATCGAAAATACTTAAAATACATTCCGATAATTAACGAATTGCTAGAGATAAATTATATGTATACTAAAAATCATAAAATGACCTAAATAATATTTAGGAATATTTATTTGTACTATATATGAATTTACATGTAGGTAGAAATACACATAATTACTTAAAATACGCGAAATGTGCTAAAATAATACTAAATAATTAAAGAAAATTCATAATTAATTAAGAAAAAATAAAAAAAAAATCAGGAAAAATAAGGAATGATCTAGATATAGGTCGTGGCAGCTGGGGAAAATAAGAAAAAAAATTAGCCAATAAAATTAGAACAACACAAAAGTCAAATTGGAAGAAGATAAGGCAATTATCTTATCAATTAATGCACAATAATATCCATAAAGTTCTATAAATAGCAATAAAATTTCAGAAGCTTATTCGGTCAGTTTGGAGAGTGAAAAAAATAGGGAAAGGTGAAATTGAGAGAAAAATTAGGGTTAGGAAAAAAATAAGAAAAAACTGTGCAATTAGGGCCATAAAGGGGAACTCACATAAGACGAGCAGCTAGGAGTGGACGGCCACCACCACCACACAGTGGTGGAAACGCTCAGACCAGCCGATAAGGCCATGGCGACCGGTGGTGGCCGGAGCCACCCAGATCGGTGAGTCCGATTTTCAGCTCGATTTTGTGTAATTTTGTAAAAATAGTTAATATTCTTAGAAAATTATGAATTTTATTATTATGGAATATTTTTGTATGTAGTTTCTAGGAAAAATATTATTTTGATAAAAATATATCCAGTGATATATGGTCCTTAAGAAATCATGCAAAACCGAGCATGTTTCGGTTTAGAAATAAATGACCTTAGAAGTGTAGTTTTGAACCCAAAATTTTTGTGTAGACTACTTAGATGATATAGAATAGGGCTATGAAGCTCGTTTTTAAAAATTAATTTTCAAAATTTTTAGATAATTTTTAGGCCTTAAAATGAGGCATAAAATGAGAAATTTAGGGTTAATTAAGTTAAATGGTTAATTACTAATTTAGTGAATAAGTATATGTTTTAAGATGTTGAAATCTAATGGAGTATGATACTTGTAGCATTTAGGGTGTTAGATGTAATTATTAGGTTAGTTATGTAGTAAATGAGTAATAGAGAAAAATAGCAAATTTTAAGTTAATTTTGTAAATTAGGGAAATTAGATGTAAAATCTAATTTAGGATGAATTTAGACATTTTGAAATGATAATTGATGTTGGGAGATGGTAATTAGAGTGAAAGAAATATTATATGTGTATTATATACATAATAGGTAATAATACATAATATGTAATTATTGGAAATATAATAAATAGAAAATATTAGAATAAAAATTGATATTATGATAATAATAAAAATAATTAATAAATTTGATAGGAAATTTGAATTTATGTAATTATATGAAAAATGTAAAAAATTTCTCACATCAGGAGTAAATTCAGTACACTAATAAGGATTGAAGTGTACCGGGTGAAATAAAATACTAACTAGGGGTAATGATAATATTTAGGAGATTGGGAAGTAATGTGATTAATTTTACATTATGAGTTGAAACAAATTTCTAGGGTTCGAGTGTAAAACAATACTTAGAAATCGAACTAAAACCTAATTTAGAAATCGATGCAGAAACCGAACCTGAACCTAACCCCAAACCTAGAATAATTGTAAAAGACTTAAGACCTAGATAATTAGGTATATTAAACTTTAAACAAAACATAACAATAAGCATTATAGGATAAAACGAACCTATAATAGCTATATGAAAAACTGAAATCATGTTTGTGTTATAGGGATGATTGGCGATAGCCTGAGCAAGTCGGACCTCGAATGAGTGAGCAAGGAGTCGAGGTAAGTTGGGATTAATACGATGCTATATTTTAGAGGCTTAAGATTATGCTTGGTTGTGCTTGTTAGATAGTTAGATGTGTGCATGTTCTTGATTATGAGTGATGCTATGATTTTGTTGGTTGTTCTAGCTTATATTGTATGATTTGTATGAAATGAATGACCACCCTAAACTGGATCTAATCAAATATACGACTTGTAATCATAATCGGACCTGCATGGCAACCCATTAGGGGAAACTTAGGATTCTCCGATCAAATATCGACCCCTTTGAAAGGGATAGCGCAGGATTGCAAAGGGTCCCTCCTTCATCCTCAGTCGAACTAAGTGATAGGTGAGGAGGTTGCGATGAGGGTGAAGTCAATGGTTCGAAGGTAGTCGCGCGAAGAGCGAGGTCTCCATTGTACAAGCCTGGGTTTGGTTGTAAGCTGTTGCATTAATGACAACTCCTCAACCCGAATTAGAGCGGGCGAAATTTCTCTAATCTCACGACGGGCCGGACAATGTCGTGCAATGACATTTGCTTGAACATGCATTGCACTTAATAAGTTGGTTGATAACCTTGTTATGTTTATAGTATAATTTTAAGTCCTCCATCCTAACTTATTGAGTTGTAGTTGCTCACATCCCTATAGATGTCGTGCAGATGCTGGCTAAGAAACAGCATATAACTACTTCGAAGCTAGCAACTACTGGATCTTAGAGAGTGAGGAAAAACATTTGAAGAATAAACATATATTTTTAAGGTTTAAACTTTTACTTTAGAACTTTTCATTTTTGAATAATGTAATAACTAGGAAATACATTACGGAGAAATATTATAAACTTTAATTGTAATAACTGAATTATAGTGAATATATATATTTCCTCACTTTTTTAGATAAATGATTTATTTAAATTATAAACTGTTTACTTCAAAGCGGGTTAGTTGTGGATGCCTTGTGTAAATCGGGTTTAAGATAGCGGTTGTAAGGCTAACTTCTATCTTAGAATGGTTTACATGGTGGAGCTGTTACGACTTTGCCGTTTTGAAGCGTGACATGTAACCTTTCATTTACTAGCTTAATAACATCATTAATTAATAATAATTTATATTCAAGACTTAACTAATAAAGTTTAGTAAGCTAAGGTTGGCTGGATGTTTAAGTGAGCTTAAAATGTCATTTAAACTTTAAAAACTTGATTAAAAGCTTAATAAAGAATGATGACTAGATTTGGAAACTCACTAAAAATGAATTGTTTAATAGGTTCATGATGAATTAATGCCTAAAAGAATAGATGGAGTTGGGCATAGGACCTAAAAATGAAAGTTAGGCCCAAAACCCATCAAAAGGCCCCAAAACAAAGTTCGTAAGCTCACAAAACAAAATCAACCAGCAACTCAATTAAACTCAAAGGATGTAAATTGAAAGCTATATAAGACATTTGGAAAGGATCCCATAGGCCCAATTTGAAGTAAATAGGACAAAACAAAATGGGCCCACTTTAACCAATAAAAGTGACCCAAGGCCTAATGGAAAACTTTAGGAGTTAAACTTAAAAATTTCACTTAAAATCATTAGATAAACACTCAAAAAACCAAAAAGAAGGCCCAACACCCAATTCTTGACCCTAAGCCCAAAACCCTTAAGAGCTAAATATGAACCCTTGACTAATGAATCTATTTAGCCTAATCTGAAAAGTTGTGGATCCAATCTGACCAAATGGATCCTACCATGTAATAAAATACTCGAAAATTATGAAAATCAACTATAAGAACATTAAAATCGAACTTAAGACGAAAAAATTATGACCAAAATATGACAATAGGAAAAACATGAAATTAAAACAAGATAAGCTAATAGATAGTGTAGAATAGGAGACTTATTTACTTTACAAGTGACATAGACCTAAAGATCAACTCAATTAAAGATTATTGGGATTGTTAGATGTCACGGTTGAGTGAGTACACCAACCTCGTTCTATCTTGTGTTTGCTTATAGTGTAGAGCATCGTTAAATTATATGTAATGAAATTATTATGCTTTGGAATTTGAGAATCTTACATGTGTTTGTACTGAGATGCAACTATGTGTCAAGACACCATAATATATTGAAACCAAGATTGGTAGGTACATTAGTTGTCGAGATTTTGGATTGTTTGTTCATATATTGGTTAATCACTTGTAAATTGGACTAATAATTATCCAACTTTAAATGAACCTGAAATGCATTGCATCTTTCTACATTAAGATACAAGGCATCAGCATTACGTAGTAGAACGAGGGTTGTGCTTGTTTGAATCTATATTGATATTATATATTGTGTTATTAACTATGATACGATTTATCTGTGTAACATATTCTTACCTCGACCTTTAGGAACTAAGTTACTTTGGGAAGAACCACCTTCTACTTGAGGTTGAGTAATGTCTATTGCTTTGGGTCTACTAAGAGAATTGATATTAGATTAGACAAGAAGACTTGGATCTTGGCATGCTTAAATACCTCCTAACTTGGGCAATGGTAGGTGTAAAACCATACTTTATGCAATTGCCGATAAGTTGTATATGATGTATGCATTGCATATTCTTGCTGCATCTCATATCCTCATTTAATTAACTTGCTTGTCAGTGGGATAATGAGGTTACTTACAAAGCAGTTGTAACTTACCCCTTTATAGTTTGTTTTTGTAGCATGACTTATGATTAGAACTGAATCATAGGATGCTTAAGGTTAGTTCTACTGGATTTGGGGATATCAAAGGGAAGATAAAAGCACAAGCGAACTTTTTGTTTTATTTGGACTCTCTAGTGTTTATTTGATCTATTAATATTCGAAGTAGCATGGACCACTAATATCATTTTGATATGGATTATACAACTTCTTTAGGGAATGCCTATCCTAATTAGATTATGTTGAACTTAATTTTCTACTTTAATTTATATTTATTTGCTTTGATATTACTTTATGCAAGTCTCATGGTGGAAGTCGGGGTTGTATAAACACCTTGTATAGGACAATGAAGATTCCTGATCAATGAAAGTAAATAATCTCGAATCTTTCCATAGTACATGGTAGTATTACCACCACTTGGCCACCCTTCTAGTTATGACAATGACTAAGAGCTCCACTATCCAAGAGTCAACTTGTTTAAGTACTTGCCAACCTGCCCTTAATTGCTTGATTATCTTAACTTTCCAGCCAGTAATGTCCAGGATCCCCTCTACCTAAAATGCAAGGGCAGATTCTTAACCACTCAAGAGATGATAGCTATTCTCACCCTCCGACAATCGTATTACAGCCACTCTAGTACTCCTTATTGCATTTTCTAGATTTACCCTTTTAATGTATAACACTTCCTAGTATTTTCCTTTGAAAGATAGTTTGCCCTTATTTGTAATTAGCTCTCAAGTGCAATTTCCCTAAATTTATGGGTATAAATACCTGTGTCAACATTCGTTGCAATAAGATTATTCATAATAGAACGTTCCTCTTTACCTAAATGTAATTATTCTTTTTTTTTTTCCCAATAAGTTCAAGTTACATCCTCATGCTTTTATCAATTATTTAGCAAGGATTATGGTAAGCAATCCTATTCACACTTTGTGCATTGCATCAAAGTGCTACAATAGGTTTGTGTATGTTAAGTGGTACATAATATTCATTTCATAGCTCATAACTTACTAGTGATTCACCTAATTTTCTACACAATCTTTGGCCATAACTTAGTCTGAATCTACCCTTTGATATCACCACCCTTATCGATTCTTTACATGACATATAAATTTCATGCTCTAGAATAAGGTCAAAGCGAGAGTTGATTTGAGATGGAAGAGAATAGGTCGGTTCCAGTACAATGTAGGTTGGAGAACAGTACAATTGGACTTAAGTAAATGCCTGGAGGTTCCTACATGCTCGATCAAGCTTTCCATAAGGTTGGCTTATAGTCATTTAACTTGAGGACAAGTTGACCTGTATGATCATGTTATATAACAAGTAGCATGGCAGGGGCCTAAGCTAGAAAAAAGTTGTCCAACTAATCCTTTTTGGTCGATGTTTGAGTCGTAGAGTTAGATTGCAAGAGCTTTGAGCTAATTTTTTAATCTTCGATCCTTAAGGGAAAGACCTTAGTTGGGTACAACTAGGCTGGTCTCATTTAGACTTAGCCTTTGACTTGTACCTAGGAGGAGCTGGAGACTTCTTTAAATAGCTATGATATACTCATGATAGCACATCAACAATACCCTTCTATATAATCATAACATATACCATAGCCATACAACACCATTATAAGCATAAATTACTCCATGCATCAGTCGAGATTACTTCTTACTACTCTTCATTATTGCAAATACAAATTTCTCTGATGAAAATGCTTATAATGTAGCCACTCAAGTACTACAAATAAGGCACTAGTACCACAGAAAACATCACATACATAGAACAACAACTAGCTACAACTTGTACCACTTCTACTCACATACAATAGTTATAACTCCATTATAACAACACAAACCCAATAAGACTTACTATATTGATGCACTTTCATCCACCAAGCAACACATAACCTCAATTTCGATGCCCTACTAGAAAGGATGATGGCCGCTCATACAGCTACAATAGTGATTTGTATACACCTACAACTATAGTTTGCAATAATAGCAGATCTACACTTAAACCTATGAGTCTATGACCTGCAATAGAGTGCCTAATACAATGCTCTTGTTGCTCTTATCATAAATCTCATTCGCCTTCAACTCTTGGTTTGTCATTTCTCTTTCTGAGAAACCTTAAGATGCCCATGACCGTTTCAAGCACTAACTTTGATAACACAATTCTTACTAGCCCTCAAATGTATTATGGTTAATCTCTTATAGGTTAATGTTTCGACTATATTATAATTCGACCCTTAGAATATAATATCCTTTGCCAACTCTACCTAAGCACAATGAGAATCTAGAACAAAAACAAAGAAATGGAAGTTTGCTTAAGCTCCAATTCAAAACCCCCTTGATTATTCTATGGCTTACCCCAGACCACCAAGTAACAAATTAAATTCTTAACACAAACAAAGAAATTGAGTTTTTCCACCATTGCACTTTCTCTCTAATACCATATTTATATAATGTGCCTAGGAGCTAAGTTTTTACTAGGCTATCCATTTAGGAACAATAATATTTTTGGTTTTTTAGCTACATGTAATTTTCTAAGAGTTTAATGGATGAGGTTTTAGCAAATTTGAGAGTTGCTTGTGTGGATATGAATCACTAAACACATACTATATGGCCTAATTACTATTTTGATATGACTTACAAAGTAATAATTAGGGCTTCTTACTACAATCCTTATCAAAGGGATTAATAATGCTAAAAGAGAATAGATTTCTCAAGAACATTCATGTATATATTGTATAATAATCTCAACATTCTCCAAACATCACATATATATACACAACGATATCTTAATAGATAAAACAAAACATAAGTTACCCAGTAACATTCTTGTAAATAAAGTAAAATGTTGAGCACATGAGCTGTTTAATTAATGAGCCATTCTAATGAGCTAAGCAGTTCTTGATGATTAATCCTAGGATGAGTTGATACCTGGCTGAGCTGCTCGACCTGTCTTAGTGGGCTAACCTAAACTAGCCAAGCTGTTAACCTAACCTAGCCAATTAACCAAATTGAATTGGGAGTCAACCTAACCTAGTCAACCTACCAACTTGAATTGCTTGAGCCAACCGAAATTGGTTGAGTTAACGTGTTTAGGTCGACTTATTTGTCCACGATTGTTTTATCTATAAAGAGCTCATGAACATGTCTTCATATGAGCCTATGAGCAAGTCTTCATATGAGCTCTCTAAGAGGTCTTTACACCAAGTGCTCTTTAAGTAAGTCTTCATATGAGTTCATCAATAGGTCTTCACATGAAGAGCTCTCTAAAAGTTCTTCATATGAGCTGTCCAACAAACCTTCATACAAGTTCTTCATTAGGAATGTAAAATCCTCCAAAAAAAAAAAAAAACTCGTAAATAATTTGCAATCAATCGGTTCAAAAACAGATTGTAAAATTTAAGGTGATCATGTAAATTATCCAATTAATCCTAAATTATACTAAGAAGATAGAAACATTAGCAAAAGTAATTTCGAGAGTTTAGATTTAGGAATATAAATAATAAAGTAATTAAATATTACAATATTAAGTTATACCTATAATATTTGTTATTTATCGGAAATGTGTAAAATAAGTTACAATAATTAACGAATCACTAAAGGTAAATTATATGCAATTATATAAATTAATAAAAATAAAATGAAAAATTTAGAACTTAAGGCACACTCTAGAAAATTTGAATTATATCAATGATCTTAAAATTAAGTTAACCTTCATGACTAAGTAATAAAATTAAAAAAAAGTAACTATATAGCTTCAATATTTCAAATTAAGCTCATTTATACGCAATTTTATTAAAAGTATTAAGTTTATTAAGTTTAATTTCAGTACCATAGAGTTTCGTAATTTTAGATATAACTTATAATAAATTTTTTAAAAATCAACTACGTGATCTTAAAAATTAATACGAATGAGTAAAATTATATATAAAATATATATGAATAAGTCTCAAATAATTAATGTACTTATCTATATATATTATATATTACAAAAAGTGTATTTAAGGCTTTATCTTAGAATATAAAACCAATGAAAAAATATCACGACACAAGGGGTGATCTAGTTGTGGCAGACACTGTATATCGTACAAAAGATTATAAACTAGTTACCCTTCTAATTAACAATCCTTTATGCAACGTACAAGGATACTACTACAACTAACAACCTAAGAGTTATACAGGTGTATGTAATATCACAACATAGTTAAAAAAACATGAATTTCAAACTTTAACATATTATCAAGGAAACTAATATTACATAATAATACGTAGTATCATATAATAAGTTTCCAAAAACTAGCTACAGTAATAGAAATTCACTCTTATCTCTCATCTCACACATACACTAACCGGAAGGTGTTCCACTAACCTTAGGCGTTCTGTGGCTTGGCATAACAAAAAAGTCCTCCTGCATAAGTAATCTGTAGAGCATAAGCTAAAGAGTTTAGTAAGATATCCCTCAACTATATAACAAACAAAATTTCAAACATATAAATGCATGAACACACAGAATGCCATACCAATATATGCAGGTGACTAGGTACTGTATGTAACTCAAATTTAACGCTCTCCAAAGTTAGGATTGGAGTACACATGACATTAGTTAAATCCGAGTATCATACTTGAACTATTACAACTATGAAACTCCATGTTTCGTATGCAAAAAATAAAATAAAATGGTATATTAATTTTAAGTTTTAATTAAAACTAAGTTCTAAGTATGATTGTGAGTGAGTTCTCACAGTCCACATTTACCCTTAAACGGAAGCCTCCGGACTTGACCTTTAGTCAAGCAGTTGGTGCCTCTAACACATAGTATTCCTGCTGATGTGAATCGTGGCCAAGGATGGATAAAGTTGGTAATTGGATGGGTCCAAGCTTGTCGAAAGCTTGAAAAGGGTGATAGGGAATGTACAAAAGAATGAAAAGTGAATGAAAAGTAAGCAAAACCCACGAACAACTTCAAAGGATATAACGAACCAATGGAATTTTTGAGGACTTACGTCACAACTCGATATGATGCATGAATTGGTCTGGTAAGGTTACTTGCCACTTAACTTTGCTTAAAGGTTAAGATAAGAGTAAAATAAAAGTAAATAATCAATGTTTAAAAAAGGAAATATCAAGTATATTAATAGTAATCTTTAGTTATTTGTGGCTACATATACTAGGGGTATTTATACCCGATAAGTTAGGGTAACTTATCTAAAAGGGAAAAGATAAAAAGGGTATTGTCCTGAAAAAGTAATGTACAATAAAACAAAAGGGTAAAAATGAATATTCAAGAAAATAATGATTAGTATAGCAGATTCTACATGTGATCCTATATAAGTAGTAAATGTTCACTAACATTGTCGTTGGAGGATGCAGATAAAAGAGTATGATCAAATTGCTTGTCCGAGCAAGAGTGATTAGGGATTAGTCTGAGTTCACTTTCTCGACCTCTTGGAAAAGGTGATGTTGAGCAAGTAGTTGACTTAGGCATGAGTGAGTAAGTAGGTGAGGTTTGGCCATTGTCTTGGCATTCTACTATTCAGCACACAACTTTTGAGAAGTGGGTAGTCATTCGACTCGGCATGCAAAGTGGATTGGCAAAGAGATACTCGGCTTTAGTAGGAGTTAACTGAAGTAGGAAGATTCACCTTGCCAATCCCTCTAGTTCATGGGCTTGGTTGCGAGTCAAAAGCTCAGTAACTTGATTCTTATCAAGAGTCATAATAACCCTATCATGCAAATTATTCTAAAATAGAAGCTGACCTTACAACTGCTATCTTAGACCTGATTTATATAAGGCATTATCGATTAACCCACTTTGAAGTAAACAGTTCATAAATTAAGCATATTATTTACCTACGAAAATATAAAATTATACATACTAAGATTCAATAATCTAATCTTACTTACTCAAGTAATACATAAATTGATATCAAAAGATTTAAAGATAAGGCCCAAACTTTGAGAGTATAACCGATCCTCAATTTTATAACTTTACTCTTTAAGATCCAATAGTTGGTAGCTTCAAGGTAATTATAAGGTCGCTTTCTAGTTAGCACTTACAACAACATCTATAAGGATGTAAGAAATCAATAACTTAGTAAGTTGAGATAAAGACTTAAAACTATACAGGAAGCACAAATAAGGTTATCAACCATTTATTTTAATGCAACGCGATAAGAAAATGCCATCACATGATGTTATCCGGTATACCATAAGATTAGAGAAATTATATCAACTCTAATTTAGATCGAGGAGTTTATTACACATATCAACAACTCACGATCAAACCTAGGCTTGTGCTATAGAGATACCGCTCCTCCTACGACTACCTTCATACCATTAACGTCATCTTTGCTGCGACTTCTTCTCTTATTACTCAGTTCAACAAAGGACAAAGAAGGGACCTATTATGCTATCCCTTTTAAAGGAATCGATATTTGGTCGGAGAACTCTAAACTTCTCCCCTAATGGGTTGAAATGCTTGTTCGATTAATTTTATAAGCCATATATTATTAAGTTCAGTTAAGGTGATCGATCCATACCATACAATACAAAATAATTGCAAACCAAAACAACAAGCCAATAATACAAAGTGCATTAAAGAACACGCATACACATATTCAAACTACCTACGGGCACAAACAAGTATAATCTTAAGTCTCTAAGTACTTCGAAACAGTACTCCAAAATATAGTAATATATTAATCTTAAACTTACTTGATGTCCTCAATCTGCTCACTTAAGTTCGATGTTGGGTCGGATCGTTGTTGTTTGCTCCTATATTATAAATATCGTTTTAGCATTTATAGTCATATATATAAGCTTTAAATTATATTTTTTACCCAAATATCCTCATTTTATATTACTTATTATTGAACCAATCTCAAACTAGTTTTTGATTCAATTTTCATATGTAAACCCTATGAACTCTTTTTTAACCAATAGTAAAATTCATTTAACTATATTTAAGTATCATAAATTTTCTACCTACCTCATTACCAATATTTTGGTGGGTATGGTATACTATATTCTTAATTTAATTACCAAATTTATTTTCGATGTGAGAATGACTTATATTTTTCACCTAATTACCTAAATACATATTTCATATCAAATTTATACAATTTTTTTATATTATAATATTATCAATTTAACTTAATATTTCCTACTTATTTAATTTTCTATATATACATATTATACATTATTACATAATCTACACTTAAAACACATATCTAACATCCATAACACTACAAATATCATCTTTCATCACTAAATAATATACCAAGATGTCTAATTACATACTAAATCAAAATTTATAAGACAATTATAAAATAACATTTATAACTTTAAAAACAGAATTACCTAGAAATGTTAAACACAAAAAAAAAAAAAAATACATATCTTCTAATATCTTTTTGTCTTCTTCTTTTTTTTTTTTTCTTTTTCCTTTTCTTTCTTCTTCCTTTCTCATCTAGTCTCTTCATTCTTTTTCTTTTTTTTTTTTCCTTTTCTCTCGTACTCTTTTTTCTTTTTCTCTTCTCTCTCTCTTACTCTCTTATCTCCCCCTTTGTCTCTTTTAAAGAGACTTTTCACTGCCTTAATTAAGGCAATGACATGTACATATATTATTTTTTTTTGTTAGCTAATTTTACATGACATTTCGAGTATAATTTTACCGTGATTTATTATTTATAAAGTTTCATAATATATTTCAAATATAGTAGAATATTATATTATACATCTAATCTAAAATTTCTATTTTAAACTAATTAAAATTTAACCCGTTCAACTATACGTTATAATTTATATATTGGCTGTATTTCAACTTATTTTTAAAATCCGACTTTACAAAATTATTTCTTATGATCTTTGAGGAATTCATATTATTACTTAGTCTTTTCAAAACTATATTTTTTAAACCTTGTAAAGTTTTAGTCTAAATCTTAAAGTGGACTTGAGTACTATAGATAATTTTGTAAGTCGATAAGACTGAGTAAGATATAAATTTTATTAAATTATAAATTTTTATATATTATAAGTAATAAAAACTCTAAAATTTCGATTGAAATCTTAATCACATATTAAAACTCTAAACCCTATATATGCATAAATATCCACATTTGAACTTAAAATTATAACTCTAATCTTATAAAATGATAAATTTACCCTAATGGTAATAAAACCATAAACAAATACAATTATCGACCAATACCTATAATCGCATAGAATTGTTAATGAACACATTAAGATAACTCTTAAATATTATAAATATATCGAGTAATAATTTACTTAATAAATTTTATAAAATTTCAAATACTATTTCTTAATTATTAAATCTATAATTTTTTATATTTAGAAAAGTCAACCTTATAGTTTTTTCTTATTTTTTCCTTCCTCCTTCTTTCCTCTTTCTTGTTCCTTTTCTTTTTTCTTCTTTCATTTTTCCTCATTGCCACATTGAACTTTTAGACTTTGTTCAGTTGCCACTTATGTGGTTTAATTCACCCACGTGTTAATTATGAGAATAAACCAAAAATATTAGATAAGGCAATGGCCAAATCAAACATCAACATATCTTACTTTTTCTTTTTCTTGTTCTTTTCTTTTATTCATTTCATTTATGTCTTTTCCTCTTGATGTTTGTGTCGGTTAGAAGCAAAAATATACACTTTTCACTTTTTTATTTTTCACTTCTACATTAAAACACAAAGACAAAACCCACACATATATTTTACTTTTCCGACCGAGAATTCCCTTTCCCATTTCACTTTCACCTTGGATTTTCTCCTACCCATTTCAACAATTCAAGAAAAGGAAGGAGCTCTTAAATATCAAGTTATCAAGAGAAGTAGACAAATAGTATGTATATTATATTTATTTTATAATAATCATTTATATGTACTCTTTCCTATATATGTACTTTTGTAGAAATTTTATGTATCATAGGAGTATGTAATGAAATTTACATATATTCTATTATTTTTGCAAGAAAAGTTTATGTACATGTATTCAAAAGTATGTAAACCTAGCATTTCCTTGTGTTTATGTGTTCTTATATGTATAAATACTTAGGTATAATTATGTGTACATATATGTTATAATTGATTATACAAGTATTTGGTCTAAAGGGATTTATGTATATGTATATATATGCATATATGGTAGTTGTATATTATTTATTTTTAATATATATGTATATACGGTTAATTATGTATGTATGTATAAAGTACAAAAATATAAGTATAGTCTATGTATAAATATCATATATTTATGTATGTATAGCACATATAGTATATCTAGCGGTATATTGTAAAATTGCATATGTATATATATATAAATATAAATTGAGGGAACCTAAGTATATAAGTATATGTATATGTATAAAAGTATGTATATTAGTAATATAATATGTATAAGTATATAAGTATGCTTAAAAAGTATATGTGTAATATACAATAATATTAAATTATTAAATAAAGTAAGATAATATATATAAGTATGTGTGCCGTGAGGTGTAGGAAAAGAAAATGGATTAATTTGCAAAATTTAATAAAATATAATAATAAATATAAATATATAAATATTAAGTAAAATAAAAAATAGGAAAAATTGACGGAAATGACACGTAGAATATTCTTATGCTGCCACGTCACTACTTAATAATTTTTAATTAAATTTGTAATTAATAATAATAATAAAATGGTTAATTAACTAGAAAATTATTAAAAACACAAAAATGAATTAAATAAGTATTAAACCTTAAAAAAATAAAAACAAGTAAATTGTGATAAAATAGACTTTAAAATAGGAAAATTACAAAAATATAAAATTTCAATATTTATTAAATCATAAATATATAAAGAAGAGCTTAAAATAATAATTTATACTTATTTAATTCAAAATAATAAAATTTGTAATATTTTTACACCATAATAAATAATGTAGATTATAACATCCAAAACAGATCCTGCTATAAAAAAGTGTATCCGAAAACGATAAAAATGAACTATAAGTTCATAAAAATCGGAATTAAAATAAAAAAATTACATGTGATTAACAAAAAAACTCAAACCAAAGAATTCATATGAACAGATAGCTAATTTAGGTAGTTAGTACCAAATACATGAATAGTTTAGTTATTTCATTCAAATACTTATTATTTTTCATATTCCCTAAATATCAAGTGATCACGAGATCGAAACTGATCTACCAACAGATTATTACGATCCCTGACATTCATTATGGCTAAGTGAGTACTATTAATAATTCCATACATGTTTGTGCGTATAGTTAGCGAATATTAACTGTTATTAATAATTAGATGTTGTGTGAGGCTGGGTTATACATGTGTATAATACTATTTGCTTAGTTGTGAAATTACTTTAAAGTATGATAATGTATTATTTGTTACGTAATAAATCTAATAGGAATTGATTTATTTGTGATTTTAATTGATAATACAATAATTGGACTTAATGATATCAAACTTGAACTAACTAAATTGGAACATGCATAAGCATACATTACATAAGTAATTCCGCCTGTCACATCATACGAAGGTAGCGAGAGGCCATACTGGGGTAGCGAGATGCCATACAGGGGTTGATAAAATATGATTATAGAGTTTTAGTACAGTACACACATTTGATATGACCTTATCCTAGCCTGCAGGTAATAGGAATTAAGCTACTAAGCCTTTGACCTGTAGCCGAGCCTGTGAACTAAAAGAACTGGCAAGGCGAATCCTCTTACTCCAATTGACTCCTACAGAAGTTAAGTATCTCTTTATCAATCCACTCTATATGCCGAGCCGAATGACTACCTACTTCTTGGAAGTTATGTGTCGAAAAGCAAAATACTGAGACAATGACCAAACCTCGTGCGCTTACTTACTCATACATGAGTTGACCACTTGCTTGGTATCATCTTTGCTGAGAAGCCAAGAAAGTGATTTCGGACTAATCTTCAGTCGCCCCTGCTCGGATAAGCAATATGATCGTACTCTTTTATTTGCATCCTCCAACGACAACACTAATGAACCTTTGCCATGTGTATAAAACCATATGTAAAATTTGCTATACTAATAATTACTTTTTTTGAATATTTATTTTTACTTTTTTGTATTCGTGTACATTACTTCTTTAAGATAATATCCTTTTTGTCTTTTCCCTTTTAAGAAAGTTGCCTTAACTTATCGAGTATAAATACCCCAGTACATATAGCCCCAAATAACTAAGGATTACTATTAATATACTTGATATTTCCTTTCTTTAACACCGATTGTTTACTTTCATTTCACTTTTATCATAACTTTTAAATAAGGCTAGTTGGCAAGTAATCTCACAGTACTAATTCATGTGTTATATCGAGTTATGTTGTGAGTTCTCGAAAGTTCCATTGGTGAGTTATATCCTTTGGAGCTATTCGTGGATTTTGGTCACTTTTCATTTACTTTTTTGTTTTTTCACGCGTTCCTTATCACCCTTTTCAAGTTTTCAACAAGCTTGGACCCATCCAACGACTGGCTTTGTTTATCCTTAGTTGCGGTTCGCATCAACTCTACCACTTCGAGACGTAACAAGGAAGCTCTTTAACATACCTCCATATGAGCTCATAAACAGGTCTTCACATGAAGAGTTCATAGATAAATCCTCATTACATCTCGAAACTTAGCAATTGACTATATTAGAGCTCATTAGTTCCTTGTAAGGACACCAAGTGTTGTTCATCTAGTGGTAATGATAAACACGACAATAGGAGCAAATTCTTATCCCTTATATGGCTAGGTAACTTGGATTAAAATCTCAAAGAATACCTTTTTCTTTTATCGGTGAATGGAAATATCTATTTCTCTCATCTCTCTTTTCTTATATATATATTAGTGAAATTATGCATTCACAATGCGCGTGCTTAATAGAACATAATCAAACATCTACTCATTGTCAAAGTTCTTTGGTTCACATTCAAAATCAAATACCACAGGTTAGTTCTTCCTATTTCCATTAAAGAAAAACTGTATTGAGGTCAACATGTATTCCACAAATGATAAAGTGTTGTTGGTTTTAGGGTTAAATACATTGAAGTTTTTAACTATTATTGAAAGTGGATAATGGATAATTATCTTGAAGAGATATTTTCAAACCGTTTCATTAATATTTCTATTTATAAAACTTATAAGATGTCATGCCCCAAATACAAAAAGTCATAATAACTCCGTCGTGTAAACTAACCTAAGCTAAAAGTTACTCTCCTTAGCTGCTAACATAGATATAGTCTACACAAGGCAAACGATGACTCAACTAGCTTTAAAGCAATCAAATGGGCACCATAAGACCAATGGAGTAACACTTTACAAAAGAGATCTTTTCATATCTAAAGATAGTTTAGATCTTTTACATAGTTTTATATACATAAAAGTTCTAAAGTTTTCAACAGATTTGTACATCTCCACAAGAAGACTACATTACATTTAATAGATATATCAATAAGTCAACAAAGACTATAAGGCCTCTTAAGAAGACCTTATAATCATCCCATAAAAGAAAAACAAAAGTGACTTAGGCATTTATCCATTCATCAAAATTCAACACTTTACTTTTCAGCCCGTCAAAACTAACCTATGGATAATTGTAACAAGACATCTTCAAGTACTACTCTGCGCCTATGAAACGATCTATTGGAATGTGAGCTCAACTGGCTTACTAAGAAAGGACAAGGTCATGAGTACATTAACAAACATAGTTGTTCAATCATTATTTAAGTGCAAATGCAACAAGCAAATGATAGATTATCACATAATGTTTAATTAGTTCATTGTGAAGTTAGAGAAATTTAATCCACTTTAACCTAGATTTGGAGGAGTTTTAGCGCAATGCTATTAGAACAAATTTAGGCTTATGTAATGGAGAACACCCTTCACCCTATACAACATTCGAACTACGGTTATCAATCTTACTGCGATCCTCTTTCCTATCACTTAGTTTGATTAAGGGTAAGAAAATGACTATTTCTGTTATCCTCATCGAAATGTCGACATTTAGTTTGATGACCTAATTGTTAATCCTATTGGGTTATCGTAAATGTTAGGTTAGATCTTAGTCAATTTAAGATTAGTCAATATCATAAAGGGAGCAACCAAGTTCATACATACTAAATAGGATATATTCAAGTAGAAAATAATACTCAGAGTTCAACTCCTAACCTTCAATTAGTATCATAGGCATACACATAGCACACGCATAAATAATCTAGCTACGACCACAAAAAAGCACTCCCACTTCTCCAAGTATCTTAATATGATACTTTAATATGATACTTTAATCATCAATCCTAACTTTCCTATACCCACTAGTAATTATTCTTGACCTTTGATTCCTTGCTCTTTAACGGTCCCTAAAAATATACAAAAGACTACTTTTCAAGCCTTAATTCATCCACTATTGGTTTGTTTTATACGTTTTTTATTATTTTATTGTAAGTTTTATAAGTTATTTTTACTTAAAAATCATGATGTCTTAATCAATTGTTGATTTTTATATGTTACACGAAACTACCAAATCCTTAGAGTTAAGTTCCGAGTGATTTCATAATAGTTTTCCTTAGTAAAAAATCCTTTGAGTTCCTCTTTAAGCTAATTAGAGGTCATTTGTTACACTAATTTTATCTTCTGAAATGGTCTTTGAACTTCTTCAGGTTAAGCTCCCTATTAAACAACCCTCTAAGTAACCTTCTGACTCTGTTATCTATAGAAGCTTAATAAAATCATCCTTCGACTAAACTTCTTGAACCCCCTATTTTTACATTTTATTTATAAATTTTGCTTTTGACTTACTCTCTAAGTATCATTGTAGTGCAAAATTCATTCACAAAACACTGAGTTATCCTTTACCTTTAACCAATATCCCCTAATTTATTAATTTACTCACTTTTCTTCTAAGTTACAATTATGAGATCAATTTAAAACAACAAATAACACTTCAAACAACCTTTCTTAGCTTCATTACTTCCTAACTTATTATTCATTACATCATAGTTCATCCAATTTTCAATTCCAACAAGATATTCAAGTTACCAATTTCACTTTTTAGGTCTAACTCACAAATTTCCATAACTCCTTACCTTAATACTAAATCTAACCACTCTAGAATAGTAGAAATACTTTAATAACTTACCTAACTTAGAATCTATGTGAGGTTATTAGGAAAAATATATAATTCTTCACTAAAAGCACTATTTAATACAGTGTTTAGGGCTAAAAAATCACATAAAAATTTAAAAAATAGTTTCACAAAAAATTTTCACATAGCAATTTGATATTATTTAGGATAGTTTATAGAAAAATTTTAAAGTGGAAACTATGTCATTGGTCTAATTTATTTCAACTTTGAAAATTTTCTAATTTCTTAGACGTATATAATAACCACTAAATTTGTACAAAATAGTATTTTTCTAAGATTTTATATGTAAAAATATGTAGGAATAATTTTTTCATAATTTTCTAGGCAAATTGTATACTTTTAATAAATTACTTAAAATTAGACCAAAATGGAACCTCACCAAAAAATGAAGCTTCGATCACCCATGGTGGCTCCAACCTTATTATTGCTCTAAGCGGTGGGTATGGCTTCTAATGGTGGTGGTGATGATTAAGCTCCAGCGACTCTTTAGGTTGTTATACCTTCCATTGCTCAGATTACACCTTATTTGTATATATACCTTAAATTTGTCCCATTCGATTCCTATTTACCAAGTACGAGACTCACATAGGACACCAAATCGGTAGTCATTGACAATTAAAAATGCCCTTTTACTTAAATAATATTGATATAGGAGAAAATATTTTCTTATAAAACTAAATGTTTCTTATATATAAGAATAAGATAATTTTTGCTAGTCAAATCTTTTTCAAACTAGTAAGCATATCTTACTGGAATATGATAGATAGATTACATGAATATTCACTTGACAACTAAATTTTGTTTAATTATTTTAAAATAAATTAATTATCCAATTAATTCTAATTATGAAATAAGTAATGATATGATTTGATAAAGTAAAGTTAGAAATGTACTTATTAAATTAACTCGATACTTAAGTTTCTATTGAAAAAAGATAAAACATATTTTTTAAAGTTTTCTTACATAACGCAATAATGAATGAAAAGATGACTTTCACTTCATATTGATAAAGTGATGATGACGGCCGGTTTATTTTTGAGAGAATAAATTATGTTAGTTCAGAAAGTAGACTTTGATGAGATGATACTCTCTTTAAAGCTATGAGTCTAAAACTTGAAAAAGTGGGTGGCTTTGCTAGGTTCTAACCATTTTCACTTTTCTCCATTTGATTGAGGTTGAGTGTGAATGGAATAGAATAAAATCAACGTTATGTATGGAATCAAGGTTAAGTGTGGTTGGTATGGAATGGAATGAGATGTATGTAGGTTTTAATGGTTTTATAGTAGAAATTATCATGTCATACCAATTGGGAAACCACTCATTCTATTAGCGACGTTATATTCTCTCATGTTAAGACACTTTTAATAAATTTATTAGTGGGAGTAGGTTGCTTTGCTAGGTTTTAACCATTTTTCATTTTTCCTATTTGATTAAGGTTAAGTGTAATTGGAATGGAACAAAATCAAGGTTGAGTGTGGTTTGTATGGAATAGAATAAGATGTATGTGAGTTTTGATGGTTTTATAGTAGAAATTATCATGTCATACCAATTTGGCAACTACTCATTCTATCAACGAAGATATATTCTCTCATGTTAAGATACTTTTAATAAATTTAGTATGGGGTAGTATCACGTTTATACCTAAACTTCATCATTTTTTTTTTCCAATTATACATCTAAACTTTGCATTTGTTATATTATGCACCTAATTGGAAGTTTTCTTATCATCATCTACTCCTCTATTGTCCCCCTTTAACTTTGTCAATAAAATCAATACAATCATTCAATCATTTCACAACACCTGTAATATTTAGTTTTTAATTTCCAGATCAAATTTCCCTTTTTCCACTTGGCAAACCATGTAAGCAATGGAATAAATCAAAGACCCACATAAGCAAAATCTGGAATCAATCTAAAATCAATAAATAAACAATTAGAGAAAAAATAACAAGACCCTTAATTAACATTCCTTGAATCAAAGACCCACTGCCCATAATCTAAACAATGTTAAACAAATTTCCTTAACTCTATTACATCAATATCAAAATCTTAAAATTCGAAACCTTATTTCCTTTTACCTTAAACCAGCTAAACTATAACATTTATAAATGGTTCCTTCTTAGCAAAATGCATATTATACATACCTAATACTTTTTCTATAGAATATTACATCACAAATAAACTACTTCACTGACATAACATTACTTAAAAATAAAGGAACTTCATAGATTAAAAAAGAAAATGTAGATATAGAATCAAAATACCTTGTTATACGTAAGGCACCCGTAAAACTTTCTTCCTAGCTTTACTTCTCCTCACAATCCCCTTACAAACAACCTAATGAATTAACAAAAAATTGGTCTTTGTAAAAAATTATCTTTTTGATTTGCCTCGTCTCTTCCAAAATTAAGGTTTTGAACTTTTAAGGTTAAAGTTTTATCTTTGTGGAAAGAAGTAAGTACCTTAATTTTTAAGCAGAATAAGTTAGGAGTGAGTTTGCAATGAAGCGGATAAAGGTTATTTAGGGTTAGGGTCTCCACTGAACCACTTCATGGAAGAGGGTATCTGCTTGATTTCAACAAAGGGGGTAATTTGGTTTGATTTTCCTGGTCATAGGTTTTTTTTCTTCTGTTTTTCCCCTTTTCCCTTTAAACAATAATTCTTATTATAGCTATGTTGATGTGCAGTTTAATTGTTTACATGGATGGTTGAGTAAAAAAAAAAAAGGAGAAATGTGATTTGGAAATTAAAAGATAAAAGATATAGATGTTGTGAAATAATTGTGTAATTATGTTGACTCTACTGATAAAGTTAAAAGGGGATGACGGAGGGGTAGATGGTAATAAAACAACTTTTAATCATGTGCATAATACAATAAATATAAAATTCAGGTGTATAATTGAATAAAGGGGTAAAATTTAGGTATAAACTTTGGCATTGCTCCAATTTATTGTTGTCTTATGTCTATGTCGATCCATTTATCTGTGTAAATAAGCAGACATGATGAACACGGATTACCATTACAACTTGTTCATTCTTCACGTGGAATGGACGATCTAATTTTTTTTTCAACCATTCTTTAGAAGTTTAATGCAAGTGCGGGTGTTAGGGTTCGATCCCTTAGTGGTCTTTTATCCGTTTATAATAATATTGCTTAAATGAAACTGTCGGTCCGATAGTACTTTTATTAAAGTTGGAATCCCGATGTGGACATTATGAGTTCTATATAACCTTACCAAACATGATAGACATCGTGCAAAGAAGTCATGTCATACATCATTGTTTGAATTTGTAGGACTTAATCTGTCCGCTACTTCAGAAGCATGCCTACGGAGAAAATTGATGCTGGATTTCCTCTTCTCTTCCCCGCTAATTGTAGCTTAAGGTGTCTAGTTCCACCATGAGAGGTGTGAACACCTCGCCTTCCTATTACAGTACAAAGAAATATTTGCAATAACGGGCATGGTTGAACCAATGGGATCAGTACAGGGAAACGAATTCCTTTTGAGCAGCTTTTCTCCATCTTCTAACAAAATATCAGACTATAGCTCTTATAACACCAACAACGGATCTCCCTCCTACAAGGAATGATGAACAGATAACATTGTAAGGGATATCCATTTATATCTAAGTCAATCAAATAAATTTGAAGCTTGTATTAAGAATCACATAATAAATTTTAGGTATAAAATTATAAAATTTTTGAAACTTGCTCTCATAGAGTATGATAGTACTAAGGAATTTTTCAATTTAGTATTCATTCTAAAACCTATATTATAAAGTATAAAGAAAATGAATTCTAAGGTACATGGTACCCACCATATAAAAGATTATTAAATAATATTAATAAATAAATAGTAAACTATATTATAATATTTTTAAGCCCATAAATGTTTTAATATAAAACAAAAAAAAAAAAGAATCCAAACCATAAGTTAATCTGAACTTGTTAAACTTGATGCCACCTTTCTCACTATATGTTTTTTATTTTTTTTATTCCTCCTCATTCTCTTCTTTAAATTTATGCTTTCCCTTAATATCCCTTCTTCTTTTCCGTTTATTCAGTAGTAAGATCACATAGGTTTGAAATAATGAAGGTGCGAAAAATTAATTTTTTAATTTTACAAATTTTCCATAGGTTCCATAAGCTTTGCATATAAATAAACCTATAATATTACATATAAATTACTTTTTAATATCATACAAACATAAAATTTATAAGAAAAAGGGTAAATATACGAGTTTCACATGATACTCTATAAATTTAAGAGGGTATAGGTTTCAGAACATTACAGAATAGGTTTCGATTTCAAAATTTATAAACACATACCTTATAAGGTAGGGTTTTATATCCTATTTATTATATATCCTTATCCCTACAAGAAGATAGTTATCCACAAGACAAGCATATAAAAGATAGTTATCCATAAGATAGGCATATAAAGGAACTGAAACCTCTAAAGTTTTTAAAAATCTAAATAGTAATAATCACTAATTTATAATTTTAGAAAATTTAAATAAAAAAAAAACCTATAAAAGATCCATTTCTGACATATAAAACATAAAAAATGTCCACCCTGTATGGCTTCAATACTTATCTTTTTCCATGGAGTTGACACATTGCACCTATTAGTCAGACTCTCGCTTTTCAATTACTCGTCGATTTGAAAAGTCAAAATATATTCTCATTTGTTGAATTAAACAAAAAAAAAAAGAAAGAAAGAAAGAAAGGACGGATATGATTTCTTAATCTCATCAACCTATTACATCTATTCCTTAACTAAAAGCATATTACATCTATTATCTTGTCAAACCAAAGACCAACCACTAATACCGTTTACTTTGTAGTAGGAAAATTCATGGTCATCTTTACGGTAGGACTTCAAAGTAACAGCTAAATCCCTTTACTCAACACTAGCCATAGTAACCTTAATCTACAAAAAGTGTATGCAAGACACTGTCATAAGACCCTTGCATTTGCAAGTAACATTTCCACATCAATATGAGTGCTCGGGATGGAACATAAATATACACTGCTGTTTCATGAACATTACATACATAAACAGACTCTATAGCTGGACAATGAAATTTAAACCCACTTTCGTTCCACTAAAGGAGATGCAATCATCCGAATGAATCTATGATTCCATACTAAACTGAAACATTCCAAGCATTTCAAATTAAATAAGTAAGATTACATGTATATGTGTAAACTTTCAAAGTAGAAATAATAACAAGCGAAAACCAAATAAGCAAAATTATTAGATAAAGGAAGCAGCATTCGAAAATTAAAATAGTAATAAGAAAGGGAATAGAGGATAAAACTGAAAATTAAACCATACCACATATCCTATCCAATCGATAAAAGTTTTAAATATTTAAAAGTGAAATCTCCCCTACGATGTCTAGAACCACTTCGAAATCTATCTAACCTACTTCAGGTCCTATAGGTTCGAAAATCCAACGTACTCCATGTTTGACTGTGTTCCCATCAGTGTCTGAGTCCATAGAATCAAAGTCTTCAATCATTAATATGTTTAGTTGATATTCACAAGTCTGAGGAGAACTTGAATTATATATACGATTATGAAAGCATAATTAATATGAACCCTTAGGTCATTCTTGGTAAGCAGAAATAAAATGGAATAAAAAGTTCTATAATGTGTAGAACTCTCTTCTTAACTTAGGAATTAAAATCCTACCAATTGGTGATTCCACATTTTAAAAATGAATCCAAACATAGGAATGGGAATAAAACCCAAAATGTAGTTATAGGTCCAATCTTACATATTAAACATGCCATTAATAAATTTATAGGTTGCCACCCATCCAAATGTAGTGTTTGATTAGGCTTCTAAATAAAGGAATGGGATTGGATAACTTAAATCATTCAAATCTCCTGCTTTTGGACATCTATTTTATATTCTAGTTCCTTCCAATGTCATGATTATTCGTATATTGAATTGATAAATATACATTTTACTAACATAATTTTGTTTTTTAATCTCTTTCCCAGTATTAACAAGAAAATACTTAAATATACATATTCATTAATAAAATTGCTAATAGTTACATGCATAATATTATTGGAATGTGATTGAAACTTATCCTGTCTTAGTCCATGGTCAGTTTGATTATTGGTATTACCCTTTTTATTGAATTATTTATCTATGGACGAGCTTGATGCTGACACACGCAATGGATGCATTTAAAATTAGATAGATTTAACCAAAATTTATTTTTATAAGAGTTTGAAAAACTCAAGACTGTAGTAGAAGAAATATATAAAAAAAAAAAAAAAGGGACTCAAATTAAAACAAGTGGTTAAACTTAAGGTTAAGAAAAAGTGTACTTTTCCTACAATTGTACAGGTCATGGTGACTGTAGTTATATTCTCACATATCAAAAAATCTGTTTTTGTCTGCCATTAATGCGAGGTATATCGTTGTCATAATTTTTTTTTTTTTCGCCTTGTCTTCTAAATAACCGAGATGGCTGAATGCTGAACCCGATCGGCCTTCTATTGGTAGGTTCAATCCGAGAAGCACCCTAATTATGCAATGACAAAAAAACACCCGGTACAAACGTCGTCCTTGCGGTAACTTATGCCCCCATCTCGAGGATTAATACGGAAAATCACACAAACACAGCACGGAGCAGTTCACAGCATAAAAGAGGAGATCCAGGATTGGGTTTTACTCGGAAAGAAAGAAAGAGGAGTAACCTTCGCTCCCAGAGACAAAGGCGATTTCGCCGAGGGTGCCCCTCTCTGGTTGATAGCGAAACCTTCTCTTTCTCTTTCTCTCATTCAGTGTGGGTGAAATTATGTTTTTGGTTTGGTTCTGAATCCCAAACATAAAAATATATACATGCATACATATATATATCTCTACATCTATATCTATATAAGGGTCGCTAGGGTTTCTGATTTTTGGGCATAGTTATCTTTGGATCAATGTCCTGAATCCAAACCCTACACCCTGAACCAAGAACAAAAAGGGGAAAAAAAGGCAAAAAATCAATGGCGATGAAAGTTGAAATTATGGTATCTGCTGTGGGATCGAACTCAGGACCTTCTCGCTCCTCCAATCCATAAACTTGACTCTCTTCTTCGCGGTTTAAAAGGGAAAAGGAGTGAAAAAAGAGGTGATGGAAATAAAGAGGCAGTGATGATTCTGGAGGGGAAGAAGAGAGATGAATTGACAGACATCTGAGAACTGTCCGTATCTTGGCGTGGTGATTATCGCAGCCATGGCGGGGTTCCTTAAATCCTGTCTGATCAAAGGCGAGTCTGAGCCTCGTCACTTTATTCTTCGTTTCTGTCTTGAACCTTTATTTTATTTATAATTTTTAAATACTATTTTACGTATTGTTAGCCTTATGCTGTTCCGGCAAAATTTGCAGTTCCTTTTAAGCAATTCTGGTAGGATACTGTGTCTCTGCTCCTCCTCTCTCTAGTCTCTAATGCACGACCTATCTGGGAAAATCCTTCTGTTAAGGAATCTCTAGAGTCAAATCTATAGAAAATGGACTGCACGTTATTTTTAATTTCATTTATATATATATATATATATATATTATTATTATTTTTGTGTGTTCGCTACATAATTAAAACGGGCATGATAGAGTCAAATTTCGGAATAGGATGAATATAGCTGAATCTATATGGTAAATAAGTCTTGATAGATATGATTTTACTTGAAGATAGGATGGAATGCTTTCTTTTTATCTTTAGTTTTTATTTGATTTGTTAGACCAAAAAATAAAATACAACAAATTAAACTCCAAATTTTATTTTGGAAACTGTCACTTGAGAAAAATACTGGTATTGATATGAAAATGATACTTACCTCCCATTGTATATATATATATATATATATGCAGAGTTTCTTAAGAGGTTAATTTATTATAAAGAAAAAAAATATCCCCCTAATAATTCTGGTAAAAGAAAAACTTATAATTATTCTATTTTATTTTATTTTTCTCACCTTGTGCAACGTAGACTACTTTACATGATGAAAAGGAAAGGAAAAATCTTATCCCTGTTTTCCAGCATTTGCCATGACTGTAGGGAAAAAAAGAAAAAAATGCCTTCACTGTAGGGGAAAAAAAAAAAAAAAGAAAAAATGCCTTGATAAGAAGAAAACAAATCCTGTAATTATCTATATATCAATCTTTCTTATCTTCATGACAGCATGTAATTTAATAAACATGAATGCGAGCATCAGTTAGGACCGGACAAGTTGGTTATAGGTGGTATGAATAGAAGTTCATTTGTCAAGAGGTGTTTTTATTTTTATTTTCCTTCAATGATATCGTATATGTATAAAATATTCTTAATCCGTGGTAATTTGTGATTGTAAATGTGAGAACATAAATTATTTCAAAAAAGTATTTGATGGAATATCATCATTTTATTATTTAACCTACTATAAGGTAATTCTCAAAAATAGGACCGAGAGTTTTAATTTGGGGTGAACAGTAGACCAGTGGCTAGGATCAAATCGGGTCGGCTTGCTTTAGGTCGGTTTCGGGCTAGGTCACTGGACTCAATAGTTCAATAGTTGGTCTGTGAACCAACTAATTTTTTTAATTTTTATTTTTAAATGGAAAAAAAAATTTATCTTTATTTTTAATTTGAAAAGAAAACTACTATTTCATCATAGGTACTAAAATCAATAATTCGTATCCTATTAATTGTTAAATACGATATTAATAATTTATATTTTTAACAATGCATAATTATTACTTTATATCTATAATTATTGAATTGAGTAAAGAAACCTCATTTTATATGTAATATCTCAAGAAAAGTATGCCAATATAATCAATGTGAGATTATACTTATGATAAATAATGCTTACTGTAAAACTTTATAAAATAATATAATCTATATAGGAATGGAGTTAATATTATAAAGAGAATAGTATAAATAATATACTTGTCATTTTATATATGACATAAATATATTCCTTATACCTTTTAATAGTATTAAATTATAAATACATTTGTATTTTTATAAATTATTAAAATATATTATTTATAAAAGTAGTTAAGCTCTCAAAAGTTAGATAAAATTGTATAAAACTTGTGATATCTTATGCTCTAAACTCTTTTAGTGGTGTTTTTTTTTTAATAAAAAAACTCCTTTGATGGTTAAAGTAATATATTTTACACCATAAATATCTATTTTTACAAACATTAAAATATACGGATTTTAATTATTCTCTTTTTTATAAACTTATATATGTTATTTGATTTTCACACCAACTTCTAAATATAAGTAATAATATATATTCAATTTTATTTTATATTTTAATTAGAGTGAATAATTACATTTAATTTATAAAACTTACTTTTTTGTTTTTCTTTTTAAATTTTCAAGTCGAAACTAGCAGGTTAAATCTTTAGTTTCTTCGACCTAAGATTGGACTCACCAAACCAATAGATCCAACACATTGAACCGTGTCAACCTGTTAAGCTTGACGAATTAAGCTACGATTTAAGCTCATGACTTATGGATCTAGATCGATTTTTGTCTAGTTCTCAAGCTGAACTCGACCCTTCCTCAAGTCTAGTTAATGAGTATAAGATAAATAAGATATGATATCTTATCTATACATACTTTATTTATAGGTTTAGGTTTTAAAATTTTGATATTCAAAATTTATCTTATGACACTTTAAAACAACACTATACCTCATGTACCCTATAAATCTATAGGTTATCGTGTGGAACTCACATTTTTTTTTTCTGTTTTTATTTTCTTTTGAAATATTATATAGATATGTAATCAATATTAAATGCTAATGGACTAAATGGTAATAATTTAAAAAATTTTATATTTATAGTACATCTAATTATAATAATATAAAACTTTGGTGAGTAAAATAGAAAATATTCTTATAATTGGAAACGTTCAATCTTCGAGTGGTTTTGTTAAATTATTTTTTTAACTTGTTCTTTTCAAATAGTTAAAATAAAATTTTATTAAATTATGAAATTATTATACATAAAATACAAAAACTATGTATTGAGTAATTTAATTAAATATAGAGGACGATAAATTAAGAACTAAAATGTTTTTAATACATTAGAGTTGGTAAAAGAGAATGAAAGTAACTTAAAATTTAAATAGTTAAGAAGAAGAAGAAGTAAAAGGAGAAGGAGAAGATAGAATGGCAAAATAATAGACTGCCTACATCTTGGTAACATTGCCACAATCCATCTTTTTTCTTCTAGCACTACATTTCTCTTTATGTTATTTTCTCCCTTTCTCAAGCAGTTAACACTCTTCTTCACCAATTCAATTCAAAAGGTAGTAAAATTATACAAGGAATGTAAGGAAATTCGAAGGAGAGATTGCCTTTACGAATGACTTGTGGGGAGTTTTGGGTTTTGGAGCTAAGGTTCCTTTTTTTTTTTTTTTTCT